>JAHLJT010008446.1:101442132-101489030 GCA_031308135.1 Acheta domesticus
TCTCTTTGTAAACAAAGCTGGCGAAATGCTTTCTGCTCGAGTCAACATTCATGGCACCCAGCGAGAACTGACCTTTCACATCTTCAATTCTGTATGGAAGATACTATGAACTATGTCAGCTGAAATGCCAAGTTCATGAGCTTTAATAACGACCTTAACAAGACGAACTTAAAAAATCACGAACTCCATTGTTTGCATATTTCCTTTGAAGATGCCCCCCTCAACGTGGGTCATCTTCAATCAATTTTGTTAAATTGCTTGGCCCAAAATTTTACTTTATAGTATGAAGGCGCTTCATCACCATATACAACATTCATTCCCTCGTGGATTTATTTACGCTGCTTCCCTTCCTTTCTGGGAAATTTTATCACTGAACATTGTGTTCAATTCTCTTCTCTGTTGATCCGCACGGCACTGCACATGTCATCTCAAATCAAGAGCTTACGGCAGACTGATTTTGTAACTGGAACCGAAGTATGCCAAGGCATATCTCAACCTGCCTGTGCATGCTAAGCTTTCCGACAATGACGTAAGATACTGAGGTAGGAAACTTATTGAACGTACATCGTACGCCTTTACATTTCATTTTAGTTGTTTTTCACGTGGTTTGTCACTTAATTTTTGAAACAACTAGAACATATCAAGGAACGTAGTCACGAGCAAATTCATGGACGTGGCTAACATCCACAATATCCAGGATCAAATAAGGAAACAAGTGACTGTTATATTACTGAAACGCAATCATTTAGAAATGCATAAATTACTGTATGTATATTCAACGTGCTACATACGGAGATAACTGTGTATTGAGCGTGAAAGAATTAATGCTCATTGTCATAAATGGAACTTGCCTAATAATAGAGGAATTTAGGAATTCAGAACATGTTTTAAAAAACTTCTGGCATGTTAATGACGTAGCTTGTAGTATTCTGTACATATTTTAACCACAAAAATTGGATCACTAGCTAACGAAATCTACCTTTTGATAAGAGAATGTTTATTGAAACATTTTGCATTTCATCATGTCATCTACCGCCATTCTACAATTGAAATTGCTGAAACGGTGGAGATATGCATTGCACGACTGTCGCAATGCTCAAAAGCAATTACTGGTGGTTAGAGTTATCTGTAATATTTTTTTCCAAATTATTATGACTTTCAGATCAGTGTCAAATCACATCTGCATAATAATTTGATTAATTATAAGCGGCGAAACGAATTTGTATTCAATTCTTCACGCGCCGAAAGGGAGGTCAAATTAAGATACGAAATTGCCAACAGAAATATTCACTCAATTTGGACTGACAATCAACGAGTTATTCACAGTCATCCACAAGATAAAACCTCCATCTACATAAGAAAAATAGGAGTCTTGATAAAATGTCATTAATGAAAAAGCTGCATCATCAGTTCATCATTGAGTCATAGAATGTGCTTCTATTGAGTGCTTTCCTCTAGAAACATATTTCGAACCGTCCATTATTCTGATTCATTTAGAATGAATCCGTGTAATTCCATACGTAGATGTTATAGAGGCAAAAGGTAAAGGCAAGCAATTAAAACAATGTCAGTACTTGTCAGTGTCCCACGAAAAGTATGCTCAGGGCTCTTTTTAAATTGATTTTGCATACCGTCCGGATGCAGCAAGCGTTCTGGTCAGCATTGTAATTGGCCGGTTTATATTTACTCAAACCTTCTTTCTCGGCTCCATATCCTTGTATTAATGTAAAATATTGTGGTTTTCATACTTTCAACGTTTCCTCTTGTGACCCATTTAATTACCATCATATGGTCTCAATTACATCCACACGTCTCACTCTTCCTCGTCATCTACGAGTATGTTGCCGCATCCTTCATTTCACCCTTATTCCTCACGTCGAAGCGCATCTCACCTTGCCTGAAAGCGCTGTCAGCACTGGAACCGACGGACGGCAATGGCATGCTGGCCTCGCCTTGATGCTAAGCAGTGAGCGGGCCCGCGTGCCCTGTGTGCACAGTTTGCACTGCGCATTCAATTGGCCGGCGATCGCAATCACCCATCGCCCCTCCGATTGCTCCCTCTAGCGCACGTCTCTCGCTCATAGACCTGCCGACAGAGGCGCTGCGCTCTGAAGCCGCCATTCCATTCTCACACTCCATGCTCTAACCTCCTTCGTAAGCTCCTTAATTTTATTTCGTTCTACTAAAACTAGCTAACAAACAACATTTGGATATTGGTCCCTGAAGTCTTCAATATCTTCCATTATTCTGGCTCCCAATTAAACATTAATTTTCTCCACTTTCAATTTTTTTTGTTTTCCTTCACTTCAGATGTCCGTGGCGTCTACGGTTTTCGACTTAAACATTTATTTAATTCACGTTGAGAGGCGTCTAATTAGAGAGTTAAGCATTTGATTGCAATTACGAAACGTATTCCAACGAGTTTCGTGGCGGAAATAAGCGATTAAAATCATAAAATTATGGTGACACAGTATTCGATTCGTCAAGCTTTAGTTTGGCGTAGAAATGACTTTAACTTGCCATGGAACCTTTTTGGGAACGGGTGTTCAGTACGAGAGCGCTGGTCACCACAATCCGGCCACTACAACGTGAATGCTGCAGCAGAGATTAGGGGCCCCCGCTCGGCCTGGAAGCAGGTCAAAGCGAGCGGAAACGACAGCATTTGGCCCTTCCGGAGAGCGTAGCCTGCCCCGCGCGCTGCTGCGTCCGTCCGCGCCACCTGGCGCCCTCAGCCCCGCACTCGCCCCACCCTCCCCCTCACGGCCCCTCCCTCCCCCTCCCCGCCCTCCCTCATCCCGCCCTCCCCCCCCTCCCCGCCCTCCCCGCCACTCCCACCCCCTCCCCACCCTCCCCCTCACTCCCTCCCCCTCCCCGCCCCGCCCCGCCAGGCACGCGCACGTCGCTGCGGCTCTGGTGCGGCACGGCACGGCGGGGGAGGAGACGGTGACGCTGCGGAGGGTCATACGAGAGCACAGGGTGCAGGTCTGACGGTGGATAGGAAGGCGAGGCAGCCCAGTCGGGTAGGAAATGCTTGATGCGGGTGGTGTAGCGGGAACTGCATGTAGCCGGTAGCGAGCATGGGCGAAATTACGTGTTGGGGGTTGCGTGGCGGGGCCTGTGTGGCGGATTTTGTTTGGTGGAAACTACAAGGCAGAGATTTCTAGAGAGATTTCTATGAGTTGGGGATTGCAGGACTGGGATTGCGTGGCGGGGATTGCTTGGCGACGATTGTATGGCAGGGATTGTGTGGCGAGGGTTGAGTTGCCGGAATTGTGAAGTAGGGATTGCAAAGAGGGGATTACGTGGCGGGATTTGGGTGGTGGGAATTTTGTGACATGGATTTCGGGGCGGGGCGAACATTGTGAGACTGGGATTGCGTGGTAGTCTTTGTGCCTGGACTGCAAAGCGGGATTTGCACGGCGGAGTTTGCATGATGAGGGTTGTTTAGTAATGATTGCATGGCGGCAAATGCATGTTAGGAATGGCATGATGATTGCACGGCGGGGATTGCGCAGATGATGTAATATGGTAGGGTTTGCAAAGTGAGCATTGCTGGGATGGTCCTTCAGGGTCACAAAGCAACAATTGTGCGGTGCGGTGGAGTAGTGCGGTGAGGATTCTGTGGCGGAGGTGTTCGAAAGACATTGCGCAAAGCGAATTCCACTCTGGAAATTGCGGTGGATGGGATTCCACTTGGGGATTGTATGTATGAGACTGCGAAAACTGTTTTCTTTGAAAGGGATTTCTCGAAGGAAATCTTAAGCGAATATTATTCGGCGTGGATTATGTGAAGTATTGTGTAAGAGAACTTCCGTGGTGGTATTGCGTAGTGGTAATTTCCAGGCATGAAATGTGAAGAGGAAATTGCAAGGAGCATTAAGTAGATGTGATAGTAGGATAATGGTCTCAGGGACTCAGATAATAGTAATAATAAGAAGTGCAACAAATCAATGACTAAGAGAGAGAAACTTACGCACAATATTGGTGGTTGCCAGCAGCACGGCCTTCTGCATGGTTCTGAAGTTACACTCATTTAGACGGAGTTTCTCTTTCACAATCCTCCAATCTTCAGCAACAAGCCCATTAGATGAAATAACTACGGGCACAATATCTACCTCTTTTAGTTTGTAGAGGTTTTTCAATTCTTCTGAGAGTGGCTGGTATTTTCTTTTCTTTTCTGCAATTGTTGGCAGCAGATTGTGATCTAATGGGACTGCAATATCAATTATTATTGCCCTCCAAGTAGTTTTGTCGAACACGACAGTATCAGGCTTATTTGCTTCCATTGTTTTATCTGTAACAATGGCAGTATCCCATAAGATTTTGTTCTCTCATTAGACAAAACTTGCTCCGGTAGATATTTGTAATAAGGTAAGCTTTCCTTTACCAGGTTCAGTCTTTTGGCAAGAGCTTGGTGAATGATTTTGGCTACATTATTGTGGCGTTGTAAATAATCTGTGTGCAAACTGAGAGCACCCACTACAGATGTGTAGAATAGATTCGGTGGCCTTCTTGCACAGGCGACACATGTCACTGATGTTCTCTTTCATGATATATCGCCTGTAGTTATTAGTGGTTACTACCTGATCTTGAATGGCCAACACAAATCCTTCCGTCTCGCCAAAAAGTCCAGCGGTTCTCAACCATTCAGTCGATCTTTTCATATCAATGGCGTTACTTCGAAGCGCTGTAGCAAACTTGCCATGGAGTTCCTTTGATTTCCACTGCTCAATTCGATCCTCACATTTAGGAAAACTTGGATTGTGCTTATTGGGTGCTTATCTCTTGGGGTGCTTATTGGGTCCTTTTTGGGTTTTCCCAAACCAGGTATCTCTCACCAGCGGGGCACCGCCCCCAGAGGACAAACTCTAAGCACCCGACATGTGTGGTAAAGTAGTGCTCGTGTATGTGTGTGTGTGTAAGATAGGAAAAAAGGAAGGAAAGATCGTTTGCGATCTGTAGCCCGTTTGTTAGGGCACAGCTCCGATATTCGCCTGGTGTTGGTTGGAGAAAGCAGGGAAAACTATCGATCAGAGCAGCCAGACACTATAATTCTCCCCCAAACAGCGGCTGAATTCGACCTAGCCAGTGTCGAAAATCCTGCCACGGCCGGGGCTCGAGCCCGAGGACCTCCAGTCAGAGGCACACCAGTTTATGCCCTGAGCCATCTCAGCCGGTTTGCGCGCTCTTTTGCACGACTACTTTTTACTTTGATGCGAATTGTTTTGCTGTTCCTTGGAAATTTCCCACTCGGAAATGAATGCTTGAAGACCCACAGAATTACCAGAGTAGCTCTATTTCCGAATGCAAGTTTAACTAGGTCAACACGAAAAGGTAAACGATCTAAAGTTTTAAGCTGTTCTCCATTTACAGAAGAAGTAGGGAAAAAAGAGAATTAAGAAATATCTACTTAAAAAGCAGTTTAAGTCTACATGATGTTGTAAGAGAGAAATAAATCCTTAACAATAGGAATAGTGAGCAAAGAGCAGATCCTTCTAATAAGTGTATCACAAAATTGAGAAACCCCACATGTCCATACAAAAAGTAAAGGGGCTCGAGAAACTGTTTTACAATGGAAAAAGCTAAGGATTCTTTTTCTGTGCGCGCATTTATGAATATGAGATTGAATGATGCAAAATATAGGAGATAGAAATTAAAAAAAAATTCATATTCCTTGGACATGTGGGGTTTCTCAAATGCATCACGAAATACTGAAAACTTGGTTGTAATATTTTTAATTATATTATAATCGTGCAATCGAAACGTCAACAGTGTAACCGCTTTCTCTTTGTCTACTTGGTTACCAAAGTAAATCTTTAATTTACTTATTCCGTGACAAGCTTCTACACCGTCACGCACATCTGGGAGTATTTCTAATGAAAGGTAAAATTCCCTGTCAGGGGTGGGTTTGTCATGGTTCAACTAATTACCAATTAACAAGTATACACAGTTCATTAGTTTGAAATAATATTGAACGTATATTCTGATGAATGAAATATAATCTACAACTGTATTTACAAATTTTACCTATGTTCTCAATATTTTTTCCATTAAATTCTGGTAGCTACCTATCCTACCTAAACTGCAGTTATGATTTTCTAATGTAATCTTAACTTTGATCCCTTGTTTTCAAATAATAACTTACACACACAGAGATACACTTTACATAACAAAAATCACTAATAAAACACACGAAATATAATTCAAATTATGATCCTGAAAAAAGAAATACATGCACATACAATGTTCAAAATCTTTTTTACACCTTTGAATCAATTAATAATATAACACTTAATTCTTACAATTGAAATTTGGCTCATCCTTAGCCTTTCAGTATAAATAAATTTCGTTTGACAAAGTCTTTAGCCAGTCCCTCGAATGCTATTATGAAATAAATAGTCGGACGGCTTTTCTCCCCTTCAGTATTTCATACAGCTCACTTTTGCTAAGTGTTATTTATACTCTTAAATCAATTATACGTGAATTCAGTTAAATAGTTTTATGTAAGAACACAATTTTTACATTATTCACAAGAAATATCTGAATCTGATTCTAATTACGACTTTATGAGAAAGAAAATGACTCGATTAGTTACCAAGACAACTGTTCTGTGAAATTCTAATTTGAAATTTCGTGAAAGTTCTTTCGGTATTTGTTCAACTCACGGCCGGTGACCTCCCTTTACTCTGCGCTGCGTAGCCGGCTGCAAAACGGCGTCCACGCCTCCAAGGTCGCTGGATTTCTGCACCGCTCCGTGTTGCCTGCCGCGTTGAAAAATGGGATGCCCCCCGAGCGCCGTCTCTCATTGCTTAGCGACGTTTTACCATCGGTCACTCCAAGATGATGGTCGCATAAGAATGTAAGTTGAGAGCTTCCAATTATGACTTCGTAATGGTAACAAGCCAAACTAGTTGTAATATCAAACAGAGTTCTTATAATTCTTGAGATTCAATAAGTAAATTTCCAGAATGAGATATCCAAAATTAATACAGACTTTCTTATACGTCGTAGCCTACTACGTATCACTCGTCGTCTATGTCGTGCACAAAATAGTTAACTGTTCACCTCGGCGGCTCAAACACGATAAGAAGCGAATTCTTTTGACTGTTCACCTCGGCGACTCCAACTAGAATAGGGATGAATTCTCTCTACATCAGTTCATGCCGTTTCCGTTTGTTCCCCAAAAGTTTCTGATTGGTTACTATCAGAGTGCGTTCTAAAATGAATCTCCTGGCTGTCACCATCTCTACACCACCAGAGAAACTATTAGTTACTAATATGGTGTCGAGTTTTCTCTTCTATTTTTCTCCTTGGTTTAAAATGTAATCGACAGTTAGCGGTTACAACAGATATTAATTTTTACGAAATGTCATTACAGTGTCGGGATGAATCTTTCATCTCGGTGTATCAAATACACTAAAGTGATATTCTCATTTTCAAACACAAAAGAATGCGTGTCGGGGAAGCAGTATCAACAGCATAGATTAGTCGCAGATGTCCAGGCAAAAGCCAAAGAAAGCGTAACTACGGAATTGTTGGAAACAAGAATGCACAATAAAGTTTTCGCGAATCATGAGGTACGAGGAGTGACAGTTACGAGGCGCCTGGTGAAATAATCTTTTACTTACCTCCGTAATTCTTTTAATTCAACATGTGTGGTGAATGAATGAAAGTGCGCATTTTTATTATTTTAATTTAGGAAGTGGAAAAATTATAAAATGTTTGTTTGTTACGAGTTCTCGTGTTCATAATTCAGATAACTACTTTGAAGTGAGTCCATGCTTTTCATTTGTACTATTTGACCCAACTCCTCAGTCCTAAATCCTGAGATAAATTAATTGCTTGTTAGTTTGAACGAAAATATAGAACCTAGCCTCAAGAAGGACACTTCATTTCTTAAATATAGCATATATCTGGTCTCTGGCAGAGAGAGACTTTGTGGTCACTGATGTGACGCTCTCTTCAGAAGCAGGGACAGATCTTAAATCTAATTGGGACCTTGCAAGGGGCGCGAGTAGGAAAGTCGCAATGTACAGGTGATATATAGAATGAACATTCTTCGGTGTTCTTTATGGGCCATCGAAATCTCCTACCATTTCATAAGAACATTTAAAATGGTAATGGATGCCTAAGGAATGTAGTAATGGATATAAATTTTAATTTGTTCATTCCGAATACATACAATTAAAACTGAATATTTACAAATGGTTTGTAAATTAATTTAATGAACTTCTTTTTTGTTTTTACACGAGGAAAACAAAATTAATTGTAACATAGATAAATTGATTTAATGCCCACCAACTAGAGAGAAATGTTCAACAATTGAACCCATTTTTTCAAACTTTAATTAAAACAAAATTAAAACTAAATATCAATGAATATTGATATGGGTAGTGCTTGATTTATAAACTTTAGGACCCGCTACACGACACAGATTATTTATCATTTTTAATGGAAGTAATTATATATTTATTGCATAATTAATAATAATTCCAGAGGTACCGGAACGACGTTCCGTCGCGTCCCTCCAGAAATCAAGCCCTGGATATGGGTAATTTGAAATGAGTATTATCATGTTTAAATAATTGAATAATTGTACTTTTGAAGTGTATTGTCACACATTCACCAGAAATCACGCTTTGTACTAATTACAAACCTCATTACGTGACCTTCAACAATCATCACAACTAAATTGAAATCTATCAGAGGTATTATAAATCATTAAATAATGAAGAAAATGTCAACAGAAAACAGCAAGCGTTGCTGCTTTCCAGATGATAATTGCAGCAAAGGTGAGTGAATTTCTTTTGAAATCTTTTTACGACAGTGGTCATTGTGGTAACTTCAGTCGCCTTTTTTGCTAAGGAAACATCACGGTTTTAAAAGAGGTCCATTTATCGCCGTCTTAATTCAATCTTAGATATGTATGTATCTGGCATTTTACGGTCCGATTGATTCCACTTTTGTCAGCTATCGGTGTTCTGGAGCCTCCGACATATTTTTAATTATAATCCACGTCTGCGGGTAAGGGAGGCATACGGCGAGCATGATGTATTCCCATCACTGTATCAAGCATACTTGCCTTGCCTGAGATTTTCGTTTGCTACACAGCTGTAGAAACTGAGGCGATTGTATTAGAAAGGTTCAGCTCAATTTTGTCCCGATCCATCGGATACTCTCATAGCAATTGAAATATGAATGTAAATGTTTTGTAATTAGACTTGAGTGGCCAATATGGCATCCAGAGTACCTAAGTCAGCACGATCAAATATCTGTATCAGTAAAATTATTGAGAGTAATAGAGTTAATAACGCGCGAAAGAGATTTCCCACACATTCAATTTTGTGAAATACGTGAGATTGCTGTAATGTTGAGAAAATATTTAAAAAATACGACTAATAATGTTGTTTATAATTCAGTTCATCTTTGACTAGTAAGGAGACAACGGTCTCTTACAATTCACCGCAATAATCATGTTCAAGAAATAGCATTTTCATTAGTTTGAGTGATTTTATTTTTCAAAATGTAAAAATGTGAATCAAATTGAAATATTAATACTGGCCACCAAATGATGTTCTAAATCTTGTTCATTAATCATTTACAAAAAGGAAGAAGATTTAATGTACATCCATTTCAAACGTCACATAGGGTAATTACTATTTTTTACAATGAACAAATAAATAATAAACATTTTGTATATTGAATTTAGATTGATTAACATAAAAACTGATTATACGAATCCTTCAGTTTGCCAACATAAACATTTTATTAAAGGACAAAAACAACATAAACATTTTATTAAAGGATATTTAAATGCAATAGAAGTGTGTTTTGGTAATTGGAACACATTCAATTTACTATTTTTCACGCCGCTTTTCTGGTTTTGTCGATTTGCTGAAATGAACATTTTGTATGACAGTCTCAAGCGTATTTTCGTTTATAAGCGCAAAATTGTCATTTTAAAAGAAATCATTAAGTGCAAATTATTTTGCCCCGAGTTAGGTAATACAAGAAAATCTCTTTATGTCAAAGCACTTTTCTGAGTTAGCGTTTACAATAAATACCATGAATACGTTCCTTGATGGAACATAAACATTTTTAATACTTTATATTGATAGTTTCCATCAGAATTAACTGTTACCTTCTGCTTAGCCCTAAAGATTTTTGGACGAAAAACCTTCAATGCGTACTTAATTGTCTATTCTGAGTTGCCTCGCCAGTAACGTACTTTCATTCCCCCTCCCAAATTTCTTCATACAAAAACTTCTGTTATTCCAAAAAGTATGTATTTCTAAATAAAATATTATGACATACATTTCTCTGATTTTGGAATAAAAGTGTTATTCGATGATTAACAACAGCAACCGCAAAAGAGGCCTATAAATGTCGGGATGGATAACAAAGCGACATTTTATGGTATCTTAAGTTTCACACAAGTTTACGTTTATACAAATTTTCTCTCTTCCACTACGAATATGATTGCTCTTGAAAAGCATACTGAAGTCCAGTCTAAATATTCACCAACTTCAACTCGATACCACATAATGTAACGTATGTGTTTCCTTCGTTCCATTCTACATGTTAATGAATTGGCACTGTCTGACTTCGCGCAATAGCAGAATGGAAAGCAAACAGTGCGTGGAAGTGGAACTTGGTGTACGCAGTTGTCCAGTACAAATAGGACTGCGCGCAACCGTCGCAATTAGGTAAAGATATTAATTGAAGTGAGAGGCCTGGCTCTGCTAATGTCCTCCAAATGAGTTGGCAAAGGGTGGGCGGGGCAGGCAGCGCGTGTTGCTAGTTCACGCACCTCTAATTGGAGACCACGAGCGTAGGCCGGGGCGGAAGCACGCTTTCACATCTGCCGAGGCGACCACGCCCCCCTCACCATCCACTTTCTCCACGCCTCGCGCAAAGGAACTCCTTTGACCCAAAGATTTCCTGACACCTTCGGTCCCCCACACTCACCAACTGAGGTACTCGGCAGCTATTGTCTGGTCTTTTTGCGACAGTTTTCTCTCATGAAGGATTTTTTATATAATTCACACAAAGTAGGTGATTCGTTTCTTTAACGAAATACTGTTTCTATCAGTAAATCAAATCCATCGATGTCATAAAAATCTTGCATGACTGTCCCTTAGATATCGTTTTAGCACTGTTAAGTTCTATTTCACGAGAAACTGCTTTAGAAATTTGTAAGACATGTATATAATTTCGCTATTAGTGCTTCAAAACTTGTGTACGATTTGGTGCAAACACTACTCTTTTAGATGGTATTTTCAAATGGTATTTTCCATGAGCGTTATATTCAATGTATCAATTTCATTGTAAATCAGTTTTATAATTCTGGAATATGTTTTTGGACTTCAAATATGAAACGAATGTCATAATGAAATTGCGACCTCCACCATCTTCGAGATAAGGGAGAGGGATATTTAATAATCTCCCTAGGATGTTTGGTTGCTCAGTCGGGATGACGGTGGGCCACATAAAAAAAAATTGAAATTGGTGGAACCAAGGACGTGGGTTCTCTACACTACGGTCTCACGAATCATTCAGATTAAAACACAGATTTCTTAAAAACCTTACTATAATCATGAGATGAAAAATTTTGTGGCATAGTAATCTCATACACTTGACACTCATAAATACATAGAAAAACACAAAATACGCTGTCAATTGCTGAAAATAGAATACACAAGAAAATTCTTAAATCTATACACCCTTCTCTTTGCTACTTTACTAATTTACACTGTCTTTCTCATCAAATCAAATTTTACTAGGCCTTCACACATTCTTTGGTACCATTTATATTCTCTTTCATGTAACACAAAAATTAAGTTTTTACTGTTTCTATTTTTACAAAGAATAAGGATAAAGAAAGATTGATTCTGTATGTTGTAAAAAATTACTCTCTTCTCTAACTAGCTGAACATTAAATCTTTTTCTCAGTTTACACCGAATTGCTCTATTTGCTTCGTTAAACGAGTTCTGGGCACTAGAACGTTTGTAAATGGAACTTTCTTACTTTGAAATCCTTTTCAATACGGAGTTTCGTTCGCCGTCTTCTGAAACTCGAGCACTGGCGACTTCGGTGACCTTGATGCTGGGTGTTTCCCTTCGCTACTCACTCCGCTGGTCGGGTACCGTTACCAAAGCTCCCTTGCAGTAGAACTCCCTCTGGGCCAACGGTGTGGTTAAATATTCGTCTTTTGACAACGTAAATATTTTAACCATATGCCGCTAGTATTTTCCAGTTATATCCAGTAGAATTCAATTCAATATAATGAGCGAAGAGCATATAAAGAAAATAAAGAACAAAAAAGGAAAACTCTTCCTTTTGTCTTTGAAGAGCTCTGAGCCTTTTCTTCGTCTGGATTGATGGCGTCCACGTTGACACGCTACGTCCATTCAACCTCACTGCTTGCCGACACGCTTCGAAAAGGAACGGGATGTGCTGTATGTCTCGCTGTTACCCTAGACAAGCGATTCCAGTGAACTCTTATGATAACTATGAGAACTAATCAGTAGCTCTCTTCTGTCTGTGCGGCGCGCGCTATGAGTACCGATGCTCTTCGTGCGGACGATAAATGTGCCACGTTTTCCTGAGCTTTCGGAGGGAAAACGGATGGTCACAAAACAAAAGTAGATTTAATTTCCAGATAGTATAATGCTGCCAAACAATTAACCAATATTTAAAATTCCTCATTAAACTGGACTGTAGCTTCTACTTTACGTGATAGGCGAATAAAATTACCAAAATATACGGGCGCTTCAGGTAGAACATTATTATTAGGCCCAAGAAGATATTAACCCGAGAATGCTCGCAATAGATCTGTGAGATCCAAGCTACGCCAATTTTATGTGCCTGAATTATTGCGATGCACTATTTGTCTGATATTTCATATATTCCTTCACTGTACTTTTCTGAGATCGCCTGGTCTTTTATTTTTATCCTTCAGCTGAATCATTTCCGTGAGCATGTTGAAACTAGATCGCCGCGCTGCGCGATATCTATCATTCACGTTGGGTGCAATAGCGCCAGTACATTATAAATTCCTGGCCTGAGCGGGACGTATCTTGGCATTTTCAGCCGTGCCTATGACAATTGTCTATTCAAAAAATGCAATCTTTTGCTTTATCTACAATCGACTGTCACAATTTCTTACCAAAGAGAAAGAAGATATGCAGGAGACGTCTGGGAGGAAATGCGAAGCTTATTAAAAAGGAAAAAAGAGAAAGATTTTTTAAATATCTTTGAGAAAAATAAAATATATGTATTAGTTTAGATTATGCCAAAATAATTTTTGAAAATTGTATTTAATATTATTTAATAGGATAATAAGATATTTAATGATTTTTTACTTTGTCAATATTTACCTTACTGACTCAGTATTCAGACAAGAATTCTGCAGTGTAGAAATTTATTAAAAAATTGCATTGGGGGACATTTTCAAACTGAAGAAAATACGTAAATAGACCTTCAGATCATTCGCATTCACAAAAAATTGCAGGTATATCTGAGAAATATATTGCGGGCACTGGCGGTGAGTTTACCTATCACGGGCACTCCCGAGTTAAAGAAGCGTCATTCAATGATGCCATGTTGCAAATCTGCACTAATAGCTACATTAATTCCTGTGAAAAGAAATGACATTTTTCCTTCAGTAAATGAACATGATTTTCATCATCATATATTGAACATCATTCTTCCTTGAACACAGTTTTATTGAAGCCCGAAGTTCTTATAAACAGGTAACGTAAACAAAAGAATTTCCTCGGAAGTCGGGCACAAAATGTGTTCAAGTCTAGCTTCACAGCCCAGGATTGGCTTTTCATCCGCTTCGAGAATGGAGGAAAAGTGGTGAAGATATAGTCAAGAGAAAGTGTATTATATGGACGCCAAAATTCAAAACATAACTTATAAGTGAAAATATAAATGTTGCTATTTCACATCAGTTGATTTCAGCGAAAAATATATGGATAATTAACCAAAGTTTCATCAGAAGGATTTATAAATCAGTTTAGTGCAAGAAGAATAGCGAAAGATGAATTTTGTTTACATCTGTCCTACATTCAAGAATACCTGTTACCGTTAAACACTAGTGTAAGATTAGGTAAAGCGTCTATCTATATTATCAATAGTGTAGTTCTATTAGTTTCATTTACATTTGAATTAATTTTCGTATACGTAACATGTTTATGTGATTTCTAAGGAGAACATATAAAATATATGATTTGATCGCAATTTGAAATGTTAGAACCTTAACTGAGATGGAAATATATAGATTAACATTAATTTTTAATTTACAAACATTAACAAATCTAGACTAGGGTAACATTTACAGACTTTATGATTAATATATTGTTACATCAACTAATAATCAATACATTTTGATCTAAAAATTTACATTATTACGGTCTGTGAAAATATATACACTAATTAAAAAATAGATTATTTGAAAAAACAATTTTCGATTTTAAATAGGTGTAACTTTTGAAATTTCCATTTTCTCACGCGAATTCTTTTTTTGCGTAAAAATTTAAAGTTCGTGCAATATTTTGGGCCAACAAACTCGAATATCGAAGAAAACGTATTTTGCGAATTCAGGTTTGAAAAAAACAGCACTTTTTAATTCGGGGGCAAAAACATTGAAATAAAATGCAAACGATATAAGACCTAATGCAAAAAAACCTTTTATTTGAACTATTTACTATTAGAAGAAACTTTTTCTTGTATTAGAATGGATTTTCACGTGAGATTTCAATTTTTTCAGAAGTTCGTCCAAAACGCTCAGAAATTTTACAATGTTTGGGTATAAATAAAAACAAGGTTAAAGGTAAAAAATATGCACTAAATATGATGCTTCTAGCTTTTTTACATCACACTGAACGAGTTCAAAAATTTGTAGACCAATAGAAAGGGGGTCATGCTTTCTTCGACCGATTTCACGTCATCATTTTTTTCATTTTCAGATATCAAAAGCTCGCTTTCCTCTCAATTCTTTACACATAGAATAGAAGCGGAGTGTCGTAGGTAACCGTTAGGTCATTGGTGAGCGCTGGGCTCAGATTCGCAATGCAAACATCACTCTCGTGTCAGGGGGCTAGTTGATAACCCCGATTTCGGACGTTGATATTTCACCGTGCCAGATGTTCTTCCAAGAAGGTAAGGGAAATGGAAGGAAGGTCCTTTTAATTGAAAGAAATACTGATTAAGTCTCTTTCATATGCCACGGATGGATTTAAAGTCAACTAAACATTTATTTTTATAATTTCTAGGCTAATACTAATTTACAATAATACACATTTTTTGTTGCCTAACAATGTTAAAATTTATTAATTTTCCCTCACGGTGTTTCCCTCATGGTGTAGAACATACGTAGTATACGATAATGAATTACATATTTCGAATTATTGAAAACTACCCGTGTGTGGCAATAACGCAAGGAGTTGAATAGGCTAATTAACACATGTGAATTCGTTTTGGAATCAGGGTGATAAATCCTTTTTCGATGAGTACTTTCAATTAAAGAAAATTCTTTAATAACTAGATTACTTAGGATCTTAAGTTTCATATAACTATTTACATAAAACAAAAATTCTTGCACATAATCAATTGACGTGCCTTAATTCTGGATGTCCACAAAAATAATATCCACGCTTCACAACAGAAACAAACAAACCCAAGAAAATTTCAAAAATACAATTAATTATTTAACCCTGTGCGCCTGGATTGACATTTACTTCCTTTGCTTTTAATCAGTTTTGTATTTAATGTTTTGATTGTAAATCAATAATAATTAAAATAAAGTTTAAAAAAATTCAACTTCAATCTTTTGAATTCAAAATAAAGTCATTGATTTGTTGATCATTCTTGATCATTCTTTGTGTACGTTTTTTAAAAGAATCTAACAATTATTCCATCGAACGCTTTCTTTTCTAACTTTATACTTTAGACTGATTCAAAATTCTGTACCTGCAGCTTCTTTAACCACATACCAATAATTAAATCAGAGCGAAACTCAAAGTTAAGGGATAAAGAAATGTGTTTTGTTTCCCTATTCTGCTAGTGGATACTACTAGTAATTTGTCTTCGTACTTGGTTTAAACTCGTAAATTTACACGAGGTTCAGCTCTTCAGCTGATACCTGCCGACCTACCCTTGCTTCGAGAACTATACTCATTCTTAAGGGAAATCATTAATCATGCAAGCGATGTTAATTCAGTTTATAAGTTTAGTTAAACTGTCCCTCTTCACGAATCGACTTTCGCAACCGCGAGATCGGAGAACTAAAAGGAAAAGCGACAGGTTGGAACTCGCGGAAACAAGGGCATTTCTGTTCCATTGTTTGAATGTGCGTGAGAGAACTTCTTGTTTAATTTCGTGATAATGGCCTCTTTAATATCGTGCATTTGTGCAAAGTTTGTTTCAATGAAGCGACAGGTTTAACATTTCTTCAAGAACACAATATTGTGAACAAAGAGAGAAAGAGAAAGCAAGAAAGAAGGAAAGAGAAAGAAAGAAATACAACAACAGAGAAAAGGGAGAAGGAAAGAAAGCGCGAGAATAAACACGCTATGCATTTTATTTGTGTGTGAAATTTTTGGAAAACACTTTTATGTTCGATATGGAAGAAAGAAAGTGGTTCTTTTTCAAATTATTTTAGTAGAAGTTGCTTAATATATGGCTACACAATAACTTCATTGTAATTCAGTTTATTCGGTAAAGTCTGTGAATTCCCCTATCGTTATTTTTGAATTCCAAACAAACAGTTTAGCAACAAGTGTTTTAATACGAGAAGGATCGGAAATTATGTGTTGAGCCTACTCCAGCTTGTTTTAGTGTGGTAATCGTGGAGGCCGAAGACTGGAGCCCCGTCAACATGTAACACGCTTTGCGAAAGGTTAACCATGCTAAAGTCGCGTGTTGCGTTGTTTTCCATGTTCTCACGGTAGTGATTCAATTCCTTTAAGCGGATACGATAAGGGTTAAGGGCTTCTTTCTTTCCACGCTTATTTTATTGTTCAGAATGGTGTAGATCGTACTTTCGAAGTTGGGGTGGTGGTCTGAGATTAGTCACTTGCACTCGGCTACAACTTCTACAAACGACGTGTGGCGTCGGCGCCGTAAAGAACTAGCAGGAACTCTGTTACAGTTTGCTTCCCACAATCCCGCTATCAAACTGTTGGTGTTCCTACTACTCATTCTTCTCACCGAACTAGACGTAATACAAGTAATGGGTTCATTGGTTTATGGACTTGGATATACCTACAGATTGTATGGTTTTATTCAAGGCTCTTTATTCATCTCGCATGTAATACCAGTGGTATTCTTACCTATCCTTTATTTTTCTTTTGGGGCAATACAATTTCAAATTATTATTTACACACAATTAATTGGAAGGAAGCATAAATAATAAATATCGGTCGATGATCTGTTATTCCACGTTGCGTAGATCTGTCGTCTTCACGAACATCAGAATTCGAGGTAGGTTTTGAATGACCGCCGAACAAACGGGTTTGCTTTGCATGTGTAGAATTTTACTCCCCTTTACTTCCGTTTTAAGTTCGTGACAAAACTGTGATCTTATTGGTGTGATTCAGCATTCAATATCTTCATGTTGTGCTTTCCTTGCTCCCACTGAAGTAATGATTACACAATGGATTGATACCACGCAATTTCAAACACTCATTTATCAGCATTGTAATAACTGCTAATTTTGTCAGTCGCAATCAGACACTAGGATTTAACCAATTTGTCATCAACAGAAGCCCTTAGGTTTAAGATTTTTCTGTATTAAACTACTTCAAAACTAATTATAACAAATTTGGACGCTTCCGAAGATATCAGTAAATGGATGAAGCTAATTGGGTCCTTTTAGGGCATTTTCAAAGAATAATTGTAAAACGAATAACATTCATGCAAGATTATGTCGTAATCTATTGTGAACAGTGGTAAATAAAGTATCAATTTATAAATTAAGAAACATATCACAATTTTTTCATTGGACGTAAACAATGGAATATTGGACTTATATACAATTTTCTTAATTTTATAAAGTTTATGGTTTTCTTTTATCAATATCCATTATTTCCCTACAGCGCGTTAGCTTCCTGTGGTGTGATTCCAGGTTTTATTTTCGTTCTAGGTAAAAATAGAGTTGAAAATTCCTTTTAAAATCGTCTCAGTTTCTGCAGCTGTGTAACAAAGTAAAGCTCAGACAGGTGGAGTTAGCTAGTTGTGATGAAGGGAATGAGTAATGTTCGTCACATGTCTCTCTTACCCAACAAACGTAGGAATTAAACCAGGCCCAGGCATGAGAGACACCGTTAGCCTACAAACAAAATCGGACAATCGAACAAAAAATCCAAATACATAGATACAAATAAGTGTCCTAACTACACAGAAATTGAAATTAAACCCCCTATATATATTTCTGGTTTGATGTATCAAATACAAACCCGGTAGCTTCGGAATCACGTTCCGGGAGTTGGAATAAACAACTTACTTTGAAGAATTGCAATGGACCTCATGTAGTGGATTTGTAATGGTTTCTATGCAAGACCTTACATTACATTAAATTTCACAGTAACAATTTGTGAAGTTTACTTCCCCCACAGCAAAAACCTAGATGCTAAGAATTAATAATATTCAGATGCAACTTTCATAGCCTTTCGTAATACTGGGCGACTTCAACAACGTAATATCATTTGAGGATCCACTAGATCTGATAGAAGAGGACGAATTATTAAGAACGGCTCGACAATCATATTATTGTTTAACACACTATTGCATGTGCCACCCATTTCTTAATAAGAAATGCTTCAAAAAGTGCCATAGATTTGTGTCATCACCAGTGAGTGTCGGGACGACTCATAAATGTAAGAAAATTGAGGTTAACATATAAACGTGCGCAGACGCAACGCACTTCTGAGCTCTCTTATTCAACAAAGTAACTAATATTTCCATAAAATCGCAATCCATAATTTCTTAAGAAAAACAAAAAAATGCAATACGTCATAAGCTCATACCCAAATAACCTTCCGGAAGTTGGTTGTACAAAGGGAGGCCAAACAGGAAAAAAAGTATGTGAAAAATACTAAAAGGAATAGACAATTTCCTTAATGATCTGGTGGAAAATGACTTTCTAGCATAACAAAGAAGATTCATGGAGGTCTATTATGGAAAGAACAAAGTATTGGCATAATTTTCATTAGGTTATTTTTTTTGCTGATCGAATGTGTGAGTGAAGAGCTTACCTTGGTTATGTTTTGATATTGTATTTTCACAACCAAGCTCTTAGCTCACATATGTGAATTTTATTTGAATCTGCCGCGTCGTCCATTTTCATAAGTCGACCAATCAGGGGCCGCTATTTTCTTCTGGTTCCGAATGATGGTAAATAATGCTAATATGCCGCCCGGTGACTTCGGCTCGCTTCCGGAGGGGGGTTGGAGAGGAGGCCAGCTGCGCGGCGGCTACTGGCCCGCCCCTTGTGGAGGGCGAGGCAACCCGCCATTCTTCCTCTCGGTGTCCGTTTGGGCTGCGTACCTACATGAAGGGACTGCGCTCGCTCCCATGCTTCGCTTCGTGCGCGCCTCGGGTTTGTTTGTAACAATTGGAGCTTTTTGTGCTATCCACCAAGTCAGCAAACAACATTCTCCACGACAGTAGCCACTATCCATTTATTCAATGTTTTAATAACCACAAAACCACTTATTCAAGAAACCATCAGAAATGGAACATTACTATAACCAATTGGCGTATATTCCAATCTTAAATAAATCATAATGTAGATAAGTACTCAATTCAAAATTCTCAAACAAGTTCTAAACAACTATTCAAGCTTTCACCAATATAATTATTTCTGCAACACAAGTAGCATCTCTGATACCTCTGAGATAGTTAGAAAACGGTAAGCTCCTTGGTGGAATGATGAATGCATGTCAGTCTTCAAAGAGAAGAACCAAGCGTTTAGAAAATAAAAGAAATTTGAAACTGGAGCTCGGCATCGCATATAAAAACAACAAAAATTCCGCTTAATTCTGAAATCGACCACGATGCATTCCTTCTAAAGCAGTGCTTGCCTACTCAATACTTTGTGACGCCACAGAAATCTTCTCTCTTGCTCCGAATCGAGAAGCGGAGCAAAGGTAGTGCACGACGCGGTGGCGGGCGCACAGTGTCCCAGTAATGGTACGGAAGTGGGGGAAAAGACTCGCTTGGAAAATCCATAATTAAGTTTTTAAATGGTAATTATTATTTAGAATATTTGTAATGCAGCAACAATGTGAAGAATTATATAATAGAACTTACATTACATAGCTCAAAGCCATATCCGACGCTTTATCATAACCAGTACTGTAATTTCACTTCCATTCTATTAGATAACATATTTTGGAAAATAGTTTTAACATTTTATGTCAATAATATTTTGTATGGTACATGAGTATATAATATCACAAATTAGTTCGTTCTGAAACATTAATTCGTTAATAATTAATATTAACGAATAGGTAACAAATAGATACCCGGAATGGGTCACGTGAGAAAAATTTGACTCCAGGCTTGATTATTTTTTTTATGTACGGTGTTATTTGAGAATGTTCTAAACCCTCGTGATCTTCAGTTTCTTTTCCATAGTCGTCAATCTGCATCCAATGTCCATTCTCATAATTTATTTTAACCTCGCAGATTTCTCTGGGTCTCAGAACTACGTAATGAATCTGTAGGTTGGACTTTTTAACATACTGCAGTTCTTTCAAACACAATAAGCACTTCGCCATTGTTCCAGTATCAACAAAAGGAAACCTTTCTTCCCTAACAGAAAGAAAATTAACGGGTGTAGATGTTTTCCCACTCATTTTGCGTGAAACACCGGCAAAGGCCCACTGCCGAGGTTTTCGGTATTAGTGACCGCCGTCTGCTTCTCCCTCCCCAGTTTGTTCGCACTGCTTATCCGGGTGCCTTATCTCAGAGGAGAAAGAAACTCCGACGTCATTTCTTGTCCAGTTGACAATCGTTTTTCTAAAGATTTCACCTCATCTGTCAATAGTCTAACTTACAATTAGAAAGAAAACTATGGGCTCAAAATCAAGGCAGTTGTGGACCTTATTAAACCTTTCCATTCAGAAAATTAGAAGATAATGGTTCAAAATATAGCAATCCTCCTGATATTAGCAATTTCCTTGCAGGTATGTTTGTTGGCAATTCCACCTTCTTTTAAAATAACTACAGGGGTTGGACAAAATAATGTGAATACCATTCAATATTTTACATGTTTTTGCATCTGGGTGCTACTGCGGAAGTGTAAACTCTGTGACGGGGCTACTTTATACAGCTGAAGTAGCACCTTATGACGGTTGTATTTTAGTGTATCATCAGCTTTGGTCTGCGACGGTGTACACAAGTGACCGGTAAAATATGTGATCTCTCAGACCTCGAAAGAGGGCAAATCGTGGTGCGCGGTTAGCGGAAGTATCTGTGACGGAAACAGCTGAAGTATTTAACGTTTCACTAGTGACGGTTTCATGGTAAAACATCATCGGCGAAGAGGTATAGTCGGCGAAAGCCGAAATTAACTGACAAAGACCCACGAACACTGAAATGAAATGTGATCAGACCACGGAAAAACTATCGTGGGAAACATCACTCACTTAAGTATTCACAAAAACAGTATAGCGGTGCTTTACAAAGCTATCATTCATGGAAAGGCTGCAATAGCGAAACCCTTCATAGCGGAAGTCAAGGCAAAGCTACGAAAGAAGTGGTGCCACGATCCGGACACATGATGATTGGAGGAATGTGGATCAGATGAATCATCGTTTACAGTATTTCCTACAAACGTCTGGGTTTATATATAGAAGACACCAAAACAGGCCTATGATTCGGCTTGCCTACTTCCTACAGTCAAGAAAGGGATGTTCCGTCATAACATGTGTAGCTATATCGTGCTATTCAGCTAGTTCTATCATTAAAATGACTGACCGGGTTACTGCGAATGAATATCTTGACATACTCAACAATGAAGTGCTTACAATGACTCGAATATTGTTGCCAAACACTGCCATATTCGAAGATCAAAATGCGTCCATATACACAGCAAAAAGGTTCAGGCGTGGTTTCCAGAACGTCACCAAACATCTTCAAAAATCATCAAACATTATTAAATATCAGCAACATCTTCCTTGGCCAACACAATCAACAGGTCTCAACATAATTGAACCGTTTTGTGGCGTTTTAGAGCAGAGAGTGAGGAGCAGCTTTCCAACTCCAACATCACTGAAGCAAATGGCGGTTGTTTTGGTACAAGAGTGGGAGGACATTTCGTTGGAAACTAATCAGACACCTTACAAATCTATCCCGTGACGAATTGCAGCTGTACTGAAAGCAAATAGTGACCAAACGTTTTATTAATAAATAAACATTGTGTGTGTGTCGGGTGTTCATATTATTTTGTACAACAGCTGTAATGTGTTTCAAATCACTCTTGACACAAAAACCCACTGAGCTCTTGATGAACGACAATACCGATCCATTCAACCAGCCATTTCTAATGGGCAAACTTCTGCATGTAGTAAATAAGAGCAAAAACTCTGCTTCGGAGCCAGATGTCACTCCAAATAGCTCCCTGATGAACCGTCATATATAATGAATTGAGCATATCCTCGAAATTTATAATTATATCTAGATCTCCACTTGACAAATGCAGAGAAGCAGTAGTGATATCTGTCCTCAGACCTAAAAAAATACCTATCTAAACCGACAAATTTCAGGCCAACATCCTTAACATACACACTATGCAAACTATTAGAAAACTGGTGTGTGAACGTCTTACATGGTTTTTTGAAATCCACAAATTGTTATCTCCATTACAAAATGGCTTGCGATAGCATTGGTCAACTTATGATACTCTTCTCAATTTAGATACAGAAATCTGCTACACACTGGCAGTGAAACAACACGTAATTGCTGTTTCTCTCGACATTGACAAGGAGTATCAAACGTTATACAAACCAGTATTATTAAATATTTTGACCACAATGAGAATAACAGGTAATATAATGTCATTTTATCAACAACTTTTATCTCGCAGATGAATTCATGTGTGAACTCGAAAGACAAAGAATCTTCACTCAAGTAAACACCTAATACTCACTTATACATCACTCAAGTAAACCTAGTAGGCTCAGTCATAATTGTTCTGCATTTTCTGATTGCAATTAACGAAATAAACAGCAAAGTTAAATCGCATGCAAAATATTCCTCCTCGGAGATGACTACAAACTTTATGCATTGGAAACAATCTTCAATAGATCTTAAAAATTATCCAAGGAACCTTGAACAAAATCTACAACTGGGCAAGTTATTCCGGCTTCACCATTTCAAAAAAGAAAAAATCAGTTTTTAATTTTTCCCAAAGTCATAAAATCTTAAAAATTGATTTTTCCCTCAGTATACGTGGGCAATGATTGGCCGTAATTTCCATCAGGTTTCAAATGAAGAAAAGAAGTACTATTATGCATGTGTCATAAACAGACGATGCTGCCAGTAGTATGCTTATGACACCTAACTTGCTCTTTAACATTTTTATTAACTTCCCTGCGATCCCGGTCACCTGATCACCCTCATTGAGCTTCTGTGGTACTGGGTTGGAAGTCGTTTCGCTCGGTATTCTGCACCATTAACGTGTATTGCTAGTTAAGCCTCAAAGTGCAATGTGATTATAATTTATTACGTTGGACGATATTCGTCACTGTTATATTCTCCTGCAGGAAATGCTGCCTGAACAGAATCAGAGGAGGGAACAACATAACAGATCACGCTCGTAACACCTTCAAAAACATTTCTTGTGGAGAATTTCCTCGTGCCAGTGATCACGTCCTGTGTTCTATCTGTTACATAAATAATAAAAAAGGGATATCTTGCATCATTTTTCGGTTGGGTAGTTACGTTAGATTAACATTTCCTGAGGATAGCATTTTTAATTATCCTTGATTGTTGCACTTGCCAATTAAGATAATCAGATATTTCAGAGAAACGTCGCTTATTACGTGCTTCATTTGTGATCAAACACGGTCGTAGCATTTGCATTGCACTCCGTTTCAAGTTATGAAGGTTCATTAATGCTCTCTGCAGTTCTCGCAGGCAGTAATCGGATCAGCAGGCGGCTCACCACAGTAGTCGGTAGAGTTACAGATACGAAAGGTCATACAGATGGCATGTTCCTAGCCCTATTCGTTGGCGAAGTGTTGCATACTGCGGTTTACAGCAAGCTGAGTGGTAGGCAGGGCACGTGCTTCCAATTATTCTGAAAGCAAAATTGAATACGTTTCCCCTCAAACTTGTCTCCCAGTTAATTACATTGCATTCACGCTCGTGTTTAATATTCACAGGGTTTGGTCCTTTAGGTGAACGCTTCCAGAATTTTTCTGAACGGGTCTTCTTTCATTAATTTGACTTAATTTGACAACACTACGTTAACAGTGTTTTTTCATATGCATTGTAAACAGTTCCCTTCAGTAGTGACTATTACAAAAATCTCTATGATGGACAAATGTTTTGCCGAAGTTTTTCATCGTTATTTTTCAATTAAAGAACACCAACACTGCTTTTGGAGAGGGGAGAAATAGTCTCCTAGTTTCTTGAAATGTTTGAGTATTGGTAAAACTATGTACTAAACATTTTGCCATAACGAAATGTACTACAGTTAAAATTTAACCTTTAAGCATAAAAGAAACTGACAGATTCACCTATAAGTCTCTCATATATTGTGATGGCACTTCACTATCAAAAGAGTAGGCCATTTTTCGGAAAAGAGAATACTTTTATGTTCCAACGTAATATATTCTCGATTTCTAGAGCAGAAAAAAATCATGATTTTAAAAATATTTCGAGAAACAGCACAACGAACTTCTAGAGGTTTCAAGGATTCCTTCCGAAAGCCTTCCACATTCCGGTTTATATTTCTATGAACAATTACGATTGTTTTTGTACATGAGTCAACAGCTGAGGAAGAGTTGGTCTATACAGGTAGCAGACGGAAATATTAATCTGGAACGAAATATTTACATAACATCGTGGAACAACCCTTTTGCCTCACGGTTGTTATACCATAATTATTTATTAAATATCTTTCAAGAGTTTTGTATTTCCTCAAGGCCTGTATTTCCTTAAATACATATATAGAAAAGTATCTCGAATAAATTACCTGTTAATTCTTGCGATAGGATCAATGCAGTACAGTTCATCGAAAGTATGCAAACAAAAATAAAACAAAAGGAAAAAATCAAAGTAATATTTTTTTCAAAAACGAAAGAAAATAATTTGCACTTCACATCATTGACGAAACTTGTTAATTCCAATATTCCGTCAAGAAACACGAACGTTATGTCATTGAAGTCGCAGTGGAACCCCCATGAGCGGTCTTTCTGTGGACTCACAACAATCGCCCGAGCGCCCTCGTGCCGGCGGCGGCGGCAGCGGCGCGCATCTAATTTTAGCTCCGCGTCCGAGGGATGGGACCGTTTCAGTGAAAGAAAGTGCTTGTAGCCGCCGGCGAGCCGCCGCTTCAGTGAACAACTTGACCGAAATAAAGGCCGATTTCGATCGCGGGGCGCGCCTGCGCAGCGGAGCGGAGCGCCCGCTGCGGCCCGCGGGGCGGGGGCGGGATGGGGCAGACAGGGAGTGCTGCGGGTGGATCGACGCAAGTGCAGGGAAAACAGGCTTGGGTTGGATTGTGTCGAGATATGTTGGGACGTGTTGGGACGGAACAGGTCCGGGCAGGATGGGTGTGGCTGTGACGGGTCTCGTCGGGACGGAACGGGAAAAGTCCAGACAGCAGGACAGGTAGGGACAGGCAGGGACACGTCGGGTCGAGACTAGACGATATGGGACAAGTCGGGACAAGTCAAGTCGGGACAGGTCGGGACAAGTCGGGACAAGTCGGGACGACCCGATATGTCATGGGCCGGACTGGTTGGGCTGGACTGGGGTGAGACCGGCGTCACGGTTAGGGCGGGGATGTGAACGGAGAATACTGTGCTAGGACCGAGCGGGGCGAATGCAAGGTAGATGAGTCGAAGAGCAAAAGGGGTGGGGCGCGGTAGAGAGGGGCGACGTAGACTTGATCGGTAGTGAGTTGTAGGGGGCGGTGGTGTGGGTTGGAGGAGTGACGTGGAATGAAGGAGCGGCGTGGAAAGGAGGAGCGGTGTGGAATAAAGGAACAGCATGGGATGGAGGAGCGACGTGGAATGGAGTAGCGGTGTGACATGGAGGAGCGACGTGGAATGGAGGAGCAGTCAGGGATGGAGCGTGCGGCGGTGGTTTGTGAGAGCGGTGTGCTCGAGGTCGGTGGACGCCACCTGACACCGTTCTGCACACTTCAAGGAAAAAATGCAAATCTTGTACGTAAGAATGGTGCCATGTGGAAAAAACGGTTTCGAAAATAATACAAAGATGCAATTCCCTGGGAACACATGGAGCCTACCCTATCATTACAGCAATTTCTTTAATGCCTTTCAGGCTGTATTGTATTTGTCTGTATTTAATTTAATCGGGATATTCTGATCTTTGACATGTTAATTATCTTTTACGATCAAAACTGGAGTGCGGCCAGTACTCAATTTTAAATTACATTGTGAGAAATGACATAATTATCCATAAACTGATTTCTTTTATAATTTTCATTAATTTCAGTTTGATGTCAATTATATGTCACTAAATTTGTTTTCCTACGGCTTTTTCCAACCGACAGCCGGTTACTCTTTATGTCCCGATGGGACGCATGTTCGAGCATGCACTAGACGCCACTGCGGGTTCCTCCTGCTTACGGGCTCCTCTGATCTACGGTCAGCAGAACGCAAGGCCGTCCGCGACACAGGAGTGACAAGGGACAAACAAGCGTCCCCAAGGCGGGACTCGAAACCACGACCCTTCGGACCGAAGCGCTGGGTCGGTACACGTTCTTAACCATCTCGGCCAACCAGATATCTAATATTGATTGCCTTATTTTATAATTGAAATGATCTTTTTTCACAAATATAAATTCCCTTTTGCCAATTCAACCGCTAAGAAGTCAGAACGAAAAGAAGAGTCTAAAAATATTTAGAGAAGAAATTCACGTTGATTATTAGAATACAGCACATCCGCGGATGGAAAAGTAGCATTAAAATTAAAGGTCCTCGGAATTTTTGATATTAGTCATAAAATGTCAGTCATTTTTCGGATTTTTTTCCCGTTAAACTCATGCTACAAGGGAGATGGAACGGTGGAGGGAACTGGCCATGCCTGAGGGTTCTAATTCTCTTGGTAGTCCGTCCTGCTGCGGACGCCATGCGTAGTGCTTTTGGTCCAGCCTCCGTCTGCACACGTTGGCCATCCCCTCGCTGCGGAAATCGGGTGAGCTATCTCTAAACGAGCACTTCCGTTGTCTCTGCAGCGAGTTTGACAGGGAGGTCCGAAGGTTTCGAATTCCAACGGTGGCGATTTTCGACACTATCCAGGTAGCTAGGTCGAATACAGAACTTTTCTGGAGAATTCTAATGGCCGTATGCTCTCTGATCAGTAGTTGTCCATATTTTTCATCCGTACCATGCAAATGCCGGAGCTGTACCCTAACGAACTGGCCATGGACAGCCCGCAATCTTTTCTTCCTCTTCCTTGTTCTACCCTGTTCTTTTACATACACTCACACCAATACGCAGTACAATGCCACACACGACGAAAGAGACTTCGGGAGATTGGAGCTTGCCCGGCAGGGGCGGTGCTCTGTTAGGGGGATAACTGGAGGGTAAAAGCACCCGGAATCCCTCGTGTAATTTGGTACCGGGACCTCACCATCCAGTGGGGGAGGAACGCCTCAACTTCCCTCGATCAAATACACTAATATTTACCGCAGCAGTTGACATGCTCGGAAACATCAATTAATTGCTGCGGAAATATCTAAAAGCTAACGAAGTTCAAGAATCGCCATCAAACTAAGTATGAAAAATCTATTTTTATTTAAAGTTGACACGAACAGTATTTTACTGTATGATGTTGAAAAGAACTGTATCATGAAATAAAAATATTAGCGTGCATAACCTGCAGCCAACAACCGATACAAATTTCTCCTTACTTTTTCTTACTGGTTTTTGTGTAAATTTGGATTATAAGAACACACATTATTGCTATTTAATGGAATGAATGGAGAGAGAACATGTTGTAATACGAACGATTAAACACAATTATACTTTCTTTATACTTTATGAAAAAGAAAGATGATCTTTTGGATCATTTCAAAGAAATCAGTAACACACAACCTCCCAATTTTGCTACTGCTGGAGATGGAACTGCCTCCCAGTTGTGTATCGAACAGATTTACTACGGAAACAAGAGCAGCTCGCAGATTATGTTACAGGGAGGAAGCAGGGGCTCACGAAAACTGCTAATCACATTAAGCTTCAACATACTTTATGTGCATTTTACTTTCTCGCCTCACTACATGAGTAAGTAAAGAGAAAGTATTACAAACATGAGGCGGAAATCGCCGATTTTGCACGACAAATTTTTACTGTCGGATAGAGGTAACTAAAAAATCAATAAATCTTCTTCCTGTATGTAGATAATTACTTCCTCTAACACGTTGTGTAGTGTGAATCTATGTCCAAAAATCAGATGTTTAAAATTATCATTAACATTTATTTTAAAAAATATCAAATATTTGAAAAAAGAGTAGTTTTCCCCGTAATTTCTGCTTGGAGTAACGCAATTTATTAAAAAATCTCAAAAATGTATGTTCTATTTTAATTTTTTTCCACAGATAAAGCAATGAACACCTAAAAAATTAGACCAGGTCTTATTTTCATAGAAATCCCTGATATTTCGGAAATTGCAGATGTTAATTTTTTCAGCAACTTTCTACAATTATATTTTTGAAGATAGATTAGAATTTATAATAAAATCTGTTCCTTAAAGACAAATCATAAAATACCATCCGATACAATTTTTCAAAAATATCAGTAGTTTTCGCTACATTTTGCGTGAAATACAGACAATGTTTAAACAATTGATTTCTCAAAATCGGCTCCACATTTTTCTCTAAATATACTTGTCTTATATATTAAAGAACGGTAAAAAAAAGGTGTTAGTCTCATTTCCGGTGAACTCCGAAAATTGCAAAAAAGTAGCATTGCAAAAGTACAATATTAAAGATAGATTTTTGTCTTAAATGTAATCTGTTCTAAACTGTCTCTAAAACGATCACATACAATCTTTTTGAAAGGGTGAGTCATTTTCTCGTAATTTCTGCTTTACGTTAACGCAAATTATAAAAAAAAATAATTTTCTCAACAATGACTTCAAATTTTTTCTTCAATTTTTTTCACAAGTAGAACAAAGAAGGCTTAAAATTGGCGGAGATCCCATTTTTGTTTATCTCTCTGAACTTTCAAAAAAATGCAAAAGAAATACTGCGAGAAAGTATTTTCTGATGTAGCACCCCCTAGTTCAATGTTCTGTTGGAAGGTACCCCGACTTCGTAGAATGTGAGTTACTTCCAAATGTTCGAACAAGCAAGTTTATTATATGAAAAATACCTAATTTATTTATTTATATATGTGCATCTCATTATGGCCAGGTTTCTGTAAAAATTATTCCAACAATGTATTTTTATTTTATATTCGCAGCTTAGAAAATACGTTTAGCTCATACGAGCCTCTAGTTCTTCGAAATTGTATGCAGTTGCGCGATCAGTTTCCACGCGGCCATTTCCCCGAAGCACACCCACAGCTTGCTCGGGGAAACCGTGACTTACGAACATTCCAAAACATCTTACTACTTTACAAACTTAATTGTGAATGTATGAGAACATTATGAGAACATGAGAACAATGTATGAGAACATTTGGTATGTTAAGAACATTCCAAAACATCTTACTACTTTACAAACTTAATTGTGCAATGTATGCCATAAATCCTATAATTTGAAATGCTTCACAACCATATAATCCGTTGATTAGTTCATTATAAATTGTTTAATTTCAATTTAAAATATCATATTCATGCTGTCTCTGGGTTTACCAGTGCTCTTCGGGCCCGCGAACGGATGGGCGACGCTGTCTGACGCAACGCTCGCCGGCCCAGTCGAGACCTGAGCTTCACGGCGCATAGGCGCTGTCACTCGGCTTCTGCGTTACAATTTTAAGCGCATGAACAAGTCTTTTTACAATGTGCTAATCTGTACAATCTGTACAACAGAACTAAGTTTAATTCAAACAAATAAAGTATTTTCACTTTTAAGATGATTTACGAAATGCGAAATGATCGCACGGGTCTAGTCATTATTAACCATGTCTGTTTGAGTAACATGACTTTAAAAATACCTGGTTATACAATATTGAGAGCAATATAAAAAATAATAAATTCCATGGTGGCAGCAGAGGTACTGTGAAAATCCTTAATGATATTAATTAAGGGTTGAGGGGGTATCAACCACGAAGTATATTACAATATAAATTTAATATAAAGAATGAACAGCCATACATGTGTTTCATCCATGATACATGAAGCCAGTTTCGATGGATATATTAAGTCCCGTAACACGTGTATGACCGTTCTTTTGTAAAATACTTTGTGGTTAATACCTCCTGAATCCTTAATTAACATCATAAAAATAATACTTGGAAATTATTATATATGATTTGTTTCTTTTTCGTTCTTTAATTTCAGCGCTCTTCTCATGTTTCCCACTGATTCCGATTTTTATATTATTTCTCGTTCTCTCCAGCTGGCGCGTTTTCGCCTTTTGGTCCAGTTGCCCTTCCGTCCGATTTGGCCTCGCGCGCTCCCCATCCCTTCGGGCCGTCCGCCGCTCCCGCGAACGCTTCATCCGTCTGGCCGCTATCAACAGTTGCAGCGGGCGCTCGTCGCTGCTATCAGCCATCTGCACGCCGCGCGGCGCGGCGCGGCGCGGCGCGCCGGCACCTCTGCCCTCGGCCCGTCAACGCGCCCATCCGTCTCCCGACGCGTGGCGCTCCCTCGCGGGCCTCGTTCGCCGCTTACAACGTTTGCGCTCGGATCGCTCGCCGGCCCCGCTCGCCGCTGGCCGCTGGCTGCCGGCGAGGCGCTTGTCCGCCGCCCCTTTTTCTGCCCGCCGCCTGTCACTTATCCTCTCGTTTCATGTAGCCGCCCTCGCCGATGGCCGACGCCTGGCTCTCAGGGGTCCTCTCGCACCGCGTGGTGGTGGTGGTGGTGGTGGTGGTGGTGGGCGGGGGTGACAGGGCCCTAGAGCGCGAACGGTTGACCGTCGCCTCTCGCTGGGCGGCGAGCGCCTCCCCACGTATCACGAACGATTGAAAGGTGGATCAACAAGCCGCGCCACCCGAACAGCGCCGTCCGGGAGCTTCGTGTGAAACAGAACTTACAGCTCATTCCCAGCCCTGCGCCCACCGCACACGCGGACTAATTCGCTTCATCACCCATCAATCGACTTTTGGTTCACGCTGCTCTCTCTCGTACACATCAAATGCCCTCAAGCGCACGAGTATCCTGTCTTGCCTTCTAGATGATTGCAAACAATATCTCTCCATTTCTCACTTTCGGCTACACTCAGTGCTTGTGTTGTACCTGAAATCTTTATCTCTGGAACAAGTGGTATATTGTACTATCTTAATAGAAATAATCATTCTTCGTAATTGTATGAGAGTAATAATAATTACTTAGCCCTTCTCTGGGCAAGGTATTTTAGTAACATACCCAGGCAAGCAGTGTCCGCCGGACACTGCTGCACAATCTACGTTTCCCATTGTTCTCTTCTTCACCTTTTACATACATATTGTTTTAATTATTGTAGGATTTGTATATAATGTCAGACAATGAATAATTAACCAAAATATTTCCTTCATTATCGCAAAAACGCACAAGATATTATGATGGAGTTCAATATTTATTACAAGGACAACACACATTGAGCAAGTTTAAACTTTTCTTCCCAATGAATTCACATATTTTGATTAAATTAGTTCATTATTTACACTTCTTTCAAAACTAGTTTCATCACTATGCTCATTGCTGACTGATGACATTTGCTGAAACATTTCTGAGTGCCACCTCGCGCGTGGGGACACAAGTGACTTCTCTTTTTCCTTCCTGATAAGCATGGTGTCGAACTATTCACTTGGGAAATTGCAGTAGAATTTATTTTTGCCCAACTTCTTTTAGAGCTGAAAGTGTCCTTTGTTGTAGTTCCTTTGTACTTCAATGTGAGGCTGAATGATGTCTTCTGTTTCCACATTGAAGAATAAATTTAAAATACGTATAATGTCTTTCGCTGCAGGTTTGTTGTGCTACCAGCAGTGCGTATAGGTAATAACAAATGCTTTTAATACAGGATGCAAATATATCGAGATCGCGGGGAAGCTAAGTTCCCTGGAGGAGCGTGATGGTGAGCGAGGTTTCAAGTACAGAGACCACAGAGAACAAGCCTGATGAAGTATGAAAATATGTTTAGTAAAATAGAGCTACAGAGAAGTGTGAAGTTGCTACAACAGTGTCTCTGGACCGTCTGTCCCGTTATCAACGCAAGAGGATCCTTTTATGGAAAACGGAAATTCATGGGGCCATTACGCCACCCTCGCCTGAACTCTACATGCCTTGGACGTAATAAAAAAACATAACTGACTGAGTACTTTGCCCTTTCGAGGACATTTTCTCATAAGTCTCTTCCCCCCCCCCCCGCTTCCACAATCTGCCTCCTCGTTAGCGTTAACAGCGGTTTTGGATTCCTCTCGTCAGATAAGGATAACCCTTTGTAGCGCCCGCTCCAGACTCAAACCCAGTTCAGATAACGTAAAGAAGTGATATTTCCCTCGCGCCCCTGTATGAGAAAAATAACCATTGCTTCTCTTACGCAATGCTTTACATACTCTTGCATGCAGATGCATTAACCATTACACACGGGGTTTTCCGCGTATTCCATATTGACTGCACATTTGACCAGATGACATTTGCTGCCACTCCAGCAACATCCAGACAGTCCATAAAGAACGCAAATTTGTTTTTCTTTCACACGGGTATGAGTGTACGAGCTGGTCCAGTGCGGCAACTCCACCTTTCGTGGAATTGTAATGAAGTATTATTTCTGGTTTATTACTTCGGACTTCTATGCAAGTGTATATATGGTGCACTGTGGAAAGAAGAACGACTGCTTTGATCTGCTTTGAAACGTACGATACCAAAGAAGATTTCCTTGACATTTGTAGGGCTGGAATTATCGAGGAATGAATCTCTTGACCCTTCAACAATTCCGACAAGAGCCACATCCGATCTGAGGAGTAACTACTCAGATGACTTCACTCTTGTGAAGTAGCAACCTGATCCTGAAGATGATTTGGTGCTCCAAGCTGTGAAATCGAAAAGTAGTTTACCACGGATGAACAGACAGACAATGGTTTTGCCGTCAGCCAATTCTTCAGTACCAAGCACCCACAAAACGTGGATTTCTTACTTTTACTCTTTACTTCTTAGCTTTTTGCTGCTGCTAGCCATTAGTAAGTGCTAAGTTGTTACTTTAATCTGTTTAAAATATTATACCATGGGCTACGTAATAAAACTAATCATTCCCAATTCGTGATAGTGAACTGATATTTATATTGAAACTTTAGTGATAAAATGAGAGTGAAGATGTGTGATGAAATTAAGTTTAATTTTCAACCACCTCACAATGATACATGTGGGAACTTCTCCAGGAGATTGAAATTGCATTTCTTGAATAGATATGCAAATGAAATGAATAAAATTATAAATAAAACACGTACAAACACGCAAATTGGTTTGCTACTGTACCAAACAACATTAGATTAGGACTTTTCTTTTGCATTTATATTTTGTTAATACTATAGTAACTTACAAAACAAAAAATAATTGTTTTCCAATTCATGTAAATAATTGTTCACATCTTCAACCTCTTTCTTATACAGATCTTATTATATATAGATATAATTTCAACTCTAATACAAATTCTAGAATTCGTTTGATTGATTAAAAAGGATCTGGATATGAACGGACCCGCTCCTACACGTTTTTATTTAACTTTGTAAAATGATCTAATCTCATTTTAGTAGTTTGTCAATATCTTCAACAGTGCGAAGCAATATATTTTTTACGTTCTTATCCTCTTACCAAGCTCATGAAAGGACTACGTAAATTAATAAGTTCTTGCTTAGAGTAGGTATTATTTAAAAGATACTAAAATGTGATTGAAAACCGCAAAGAAAAGCTGAAAAGAGGACATCTTCAAAGAAAGTTAATAATCTGGTGAAGTCTAAGGTACCGTATTTCTGATTACACCTTTTCAAAAACCTTTGAACATTCTGCAAGCAGCATATTCAAAAATGGATATTACTTTATTCGTTACTGGAGTTTACTGAAGTTTATCATCAGCCTTTCTGGTCACTCTTTCATTAGTAAGTTCTTCAAAAGAAATTCCATGTCTTACAGTTCCATTTATGACTGCATACACTATTATTAACTTATGTCTCACTCACGCACACTCCATTTTTCTAATACTCTGAAAAGTATAGTCCACAAACGCAGCAACCTTCCGATCATTAGAATCTTCAATTTTTGTTCGATCCTCTAATGAAACAACACGCAGACTACCACACAGCACCAAACAACACTGCTACTAAGGTAGAGGCGTAGAATTTAAGCTCCTATTATATTTTTTGCAGTGAAAGCATACAGACGAAATTTACAACTTCGCAGATGCAGAGGGCAAAATACGGTAGCGTGAAGAATATTTACAATTCAGATCATGGGTTTCAGAGTAGGAAAACGAGCAAAACGACATAACGTCAACATTATGTTATGTGTTTATTAGCCAAAAAGCATGCTTACCATTATAGTAACAAAAGGGGCATCGTCATATGAATATATGAACTCGAATAATAATCCTCCAAAACTTCTGCAAGGCATTTCAAGGGATATGAGGAAAGATGTTCAATATAATTTCTATTACCTTGAGAAAATGGAACATTCACTTTTCATAGCTGTGGTAATTTCCTTTTAGGCTCGAAACATGTATTATTTCAACAGTAATATTTCCTGTACTTTAAGTGTGAGCTGTATAAACGAATTCAAGTCCCTTATTAGTCGGTTGACCATGTAGATCATAAAATTCTGAGGAGAATGCAAGTCGCTTTAGCACGTGGATGTCCCACCATGCCCTTAATTGAACAAATGCCTTAAAACATATTTCATTTTTCCATTTGCAAGTAAGGAAGTTGACTTATAATATTAGTATCGTACTCTCTGCTCGTGGTAAATTACATTATACTCCCTATACTCCCTGATTAGTTCTTGTTCTACCAGAACCTAAAACACGATCGATAGATTCTATTTGTTGCATCGTGTTATTGTGAGAAAAATCATAATTATCATACCAGCTACGTATTGCATTTTGTACGGACAATGGAAGTTGTTAAAAACACAACTTTATTCAGACGTTGAAAACCATAATTAGAACTCTTTCCATGCTTTAGCATGTGAGGTGAAACATGTATGTGTCTCCTGTTGTCAACCGGAAGGTAAGTTTTTTTAGAAAGAATGAGACGGGGGTATGTTATATGCGGCGGACGTGCATTAGCAACGTAGACGACACTCCCTTGTGTAAAAATGTAAGAAATCAGTATTTAATGAATTAATTTTGGGGTTATATACACGAATTAATGCGATATAAATGTTAAAGGAAGATAATATTCGTAAACGAGACGTGTGTGCAGTAGCAGTAGCACACACTTTTAGTTTTCGAATTGTTTGGTTTTGCAATTAATAACTATTTGTAGTGGTTTTGATTTTTAGTGTTATTAATAGTATCATTTAATGTGTTTTTTTCAAAAGGGATTTAACAGTCGCATAAAAATGATGGGGAAGTCACAAATACATGCACTACACTGGCACACATTCGGGAGCGCAGAGCGTGTTCCAGCTGGGGAGGTGCCGTGCTGATGGGAGATACCTTGTTGGGGAAAGCGCGCAAGTTGACGTGCAGGGCGACACCGGATGTCGTCATCCAGCTGGGTAAGAACACCGTCACCTCCCCCAATAAAACCTGAATCACATTTACGGGACTAATTGTCAGCAGTTGACTCGTCCGCAATCACTAATCAATCAATCTCTTACAATTAGACCTGCCCAAAACAGGGTTAAAACTTTATTTTTGTATTTGTCGATGTAGAGAACAATTATGCAATCGGAGCAACATAGTTAATGTTAATTAGTTCTTAAAAGAAGGTCGTCGTCTTTCGTGTCCCTGTGAATAGGTTCACAATATATACATGCCGTTGCAACACCTCTAAAACTGAAAATATTTTAACACGAACATGCAGTAAACTATTTTAATATATTGATAAATACACGAGTCATTGTAAGCATATGGCGTGATTGTAAGAAAATCAAACCTTTACCACATTTACAAGTACATTGTTCTCTAATTGAAGGGAAATGGAACGATTTATCCCGTTTTTCGTTATCAGAGCAGGGCAATTAAAAGGTTTTCTGTCAAAAATTTAAAGAAATGCGTCACGTCTATTTTAAAAGAGCAATTGTGTGATGTCGATGAGACCATTAAGATTATGAAATGATTATAATGTAAGGAATACCAAAAGCGCTCACTCTCATATCATTATCACGAGAAAACCTTAGAGAACAATTCTAATAATAACACTTGTAAAAAATCCCACGCTTCCGTAATGGTTAAGACTACATCCTTTGAGCGTCTTTAATACGCAAAACACAGGAAGCAATTCTTTTTCAGATTGTCTGAATCTTTTTATAGAGAATTTCCATTCCCTTTAAGGGTTTTCTATAAGATTTTTGCGTACTTTATGTAAGCGTCAGCGGGCTCCATTAGCTTTTTAACTAAACCGAAAGTTTGGATCAAACACACCCCACGCCCTCGTTTCATTCCCACCTCCTCTCGTAGCAACGCAGTTCGCGCGGCCCACCCCCTCACTCCACATGCCTCCCCTCATCCACAGACTCCACCACTTCAAACGCGTAGCGGGGCACCTGCCTCCCACCCCCGCGTCCCCCACCGTGTCCTCCTGCCGTCTGCCCGACGCACTCGGTTCAGACACACCCCGGCACTGCCTTAGCGCCCCGCGACGCAATCCCGACCAGCCAAACTTCCTCGCTGCCTTTTGCACTAACCCAGTGTTATTCAAACTGCGAGGCGCGGCTCCCCTGGAAGGCGCGAAAGATTTTGAGGGGAGGCGCGAATCATTGAGTGAAATAATTCTCTAACGCTGAATCATGCTTTAATTATTTCTACATAAATAAATTACAATCGGACGATGTATGTCACTTCTTACCTATGTGACGGAGGATTTTCAGCCATGGCGGAAATCAAGACAAAAAGTAGATGGAGAATAAATCTCCAGAATGAAATGTGTATGCTATTTCTCAATTAGTGCTGAGGTTCCATGAACTGTGTGACACCAAAGAAGCCCATCCAGCTCTCACTGACTTCGCTGAATTATCAATATATGCGTCTTTTTATAGTTTTCCTTACTTTATGAAACATTAAATAAATTCAGTAATTACGCCAGCGAATAATGCAAATCACTTGCAATTATTTTTATATGCTGTAAGTATGTAATAAAAAATATAGATAATGGGCTTACTTCCAGGAAAAATATTTAGTAGTTATTAACAATATTATTTAACGAGAGAGGCGTGTGCAGCATTTGTTACCTCCAGGGAGTCACGGCAATAAAAAGGTTGAAAACTACCACATTTATGACCCGCGTTCCACATTTTCTGACCTGCGTATTTTCGTTAATAGAGGCATCTTTATCACTGTAATAAATAATAATAATTATAATTATAATAAAAACCTTTTAAATACAAGAGTTTGGAAATCGATATCAGCGGAATGTGGGGCATCAGAAGCACAGGTCATCACGATAGTTATCAGAGCTCTGGGATTTGTTCCGCAAATTTTGAGTAAGAACGTGACTAAACTCCCAGGTTATTCAAAAGACTGGGTATTGCAGGACATTGCTTTATTGGGAACAGCGCACATTTTGCGCCAAGTATTGTAGATGTACCGACAGTCCCTAGATATATTTAATTTTATTTTACGCCAAAAACAGTTCTGTGTGACGTGCTACGAGGAAAAGTGTGTTCCGAGCACGTTATCTTAATTTTGGGACCCCTACCCTAACCCAATACAAGTTGAACTATGAATATAGATAGAAATGAGCGTTTTTGGCAAGAATTGATAAGAAAATATTGGCTCCGGTGTAATAAAATTTATTTTCAACGGCAAATAAGCTATAGCTTTGGGCTCATATCCCTCATCGTGTCCTTTGTGAAGGAATATACTCTTACTTCCTGCCGCGACAACATGCAGATGATAATTTCATTTATCAACCTGAATTCTAGGAGACCTGCACAGATGATGAAGTTCCATTTATGACGAGAAGCAAAACAAAGTGGCCATCTCAGCATTCGCTAAAAGGATCAGAGAGACTGGACGAAAACCTGATCGAGATGATGTCATTGACCCAGAAGCTGAGGTACAATACTTGTTGATTATTTAGAATTATACAGTCCAAATGGTAATTAACACATTAAATATCATTGTTAAAATAAATATTTATTTCCTTTGTGATGCTCGGTAGTCTATTTGTAAAAAAATAGTTATGCAACAGAAAATATTTTACTCGCGACTTAAACTTGCGTATCCATTGTAATCGTTTAATGACATCTGGCAAAGTGTTTATGTGATTTTTTTATAGTGAGCTGTTGATACTGTTACCTGGTGAATGTAATTACTAGCAGTAATGCTGAAAATATATTCCCACCCTCAGTCTTCAGTCAATCTGCACATTGTTCGTTTTCAATAGAGTTCAGAATTGTTTAATTGAAATGGAAAACTGCATTGAAATGTTTTTCTCCATTTAGTATTGATTGAATGGGTCAGTGAAAAATCAGTACTAGTCAAAGATTAGTTTTTTTACAGAAATTAGTGCAGAAGGCATGGAACTACATGCTGAGGCTGAAAACAGTTCAATATGAGGTCATTTGACTTCATATCAGGCAGCTCCTTCTCTTTGCGAGTGACAGAACAGTATCTATCCTGGTCATGTACTATACTTCCAACAAGAATTTTAGACGTCTGGCGACTCGGGCTGCTCGCAGCGGTTGGTTAACACTTGTTATTTGCCAATGGTACTGGACCGATGTAATATACTTGTTTTGTAACTGATCGAGAGTGTGACTGTAATGAACCGAAGAGCGAGAGGTGAGGAGAACAGAAAACGAAGAGCCACTAATTTTTGTTATTTGACGTTGAAAAGATGTGTTCACAGTCAAGTTTGTAAACAAGCATTCACGAGCTTAAATGTAATATCATATATTCAAGTTCAACGACTGACAGGAATATTTTTTTCAGGTGTGTCTCCAAAAGATGAAAGAGGAAAGCGTAATAACAGACCACATGCAATCAAATTCGAAAACCTTGTTAAGATAAATGAACACCCAGATACATTTGATCGAAAATACACACTACTCACAGATTCTGAGGACGAGTGAATTGAACGTCAAAGCCCAGCCTCTTCACAAAAAATATATCGAAAAGGAAAATATTCTAGTATATAAACACTACCTAAAGTTTCAACTTGTAATTTGGACTACCTCAAGGTATATTATTACGTACACTCCAATAACCATAAAATGTACTTTGTCATTTTACATGTGTGGTACATTGTCATTTTGCAAGAAACTTGGTTCATAAATATTGGTTGATATTGAAAACCGTGCAAGTCCACACTTTTTGTTTAAATTAAAATACATTGTTAATAAAGTTTGTATCGCCATTATTCCTCAGAACATATTCTTAGGGCTTGGTAATACAACATTTCTAAAATAAACATTTCTAAAATTTTAGCATTTTTTGACATATCTAATTAAAATTAAAACTTGAATTATCTCAGAACTAACTTTCTGAACTACTATTTTTCCACTCACCCATTCAATTTGTTATTACGAAACTAATTTGAAACATCTGCTTTTGTACTATTTACGGTTTCTTCTAGAGTTTTTTTTAGTGTAGCGTCATAGGCTTGACATCCTGCTCAGAGAGACGGACTTGCAAAACATGGACCTGAAGGTAGCTAAATATAGTCACCCGAACAAAAGGGTGCCTCACCAAATCAGAAGGAATTCTAAGAGGGGAGGTGGTTGGTGAGGTGTCGCGATGTCCGGCGTTGGGTAACGACTTTGGATTCCTCGCGGCCAGTCGGCAAAACTTTATCCGCCCAGGCTGGCGCGGAGTGCTGTAGGCACGAGTAGTTGTTCGATGTGTTTGGACACGGTGAAGTGTTTCTCTAAAACATCAGGGCAAACTGAATATCTGCCGAGGCACATCAGATGTCGAGTTGCGAGTCGGCCTAGTTGGCTTGTCGCAGGCGCAGCTGCAAGGCGCGTGTAGAGAGGAGGGCTGCAGTTTGTACCTCTACCGAAACACCATAGAGTGAGGTTCTGTAAATATTGTAGTAATGTAAATAAATTGTATATTACCACTCGTGTCTGTTCCTTTGTGGTGTAGATCCCTACCACCAACGTTTCATTAAAAAGCTAGTAGCATCCCAGAGTAGATTTTATGTTCAACCGACTCATTACATCGTTATTGGTGAATTAAAGAAATAATAATAATAATAATAATAATAATAATAATAATAATAATAACAACTCCACCTAGGGAGTACACGACCTTGGAGTTGGTGGTGGAGCTTGAGTACCCTCATGAGCCTGAGAGCTATGTCAGTGGTAGCCTAGCTACTGGTAGGGCCTCCCTTGCTGAATAGGTTGAAGGTGAGGGGTCAGACGAAGAAGTACTCCATTTTGAGGAGAGTGGGAAGTAAGCAGAGGGGGAAGGGTCATGAACCTTTGGACTTCCTGTTATCGGCCCATGGAGGGTACAGGAGAGAAACTGGGTTGGCACACCAGGCCACTGATTAGAGTGGAGGCCCGAACCTTGCATTAGCCAGCGAAGGAGGCTGCCTTCAGCAGTCAGTGAAAATCCCGTAGGGTTTAGTAATGCCGACTGGCGATCGGAGGGACCCCTTGCTGGGCCCTGCGGGGGGATGCCCCGAGGCCACTGTGGGTCGCAGTAACGGATCGCAGGAAACAACCCAAAGGTTAAATGTGATCTGTGAACTCGAACTTGCTACCTGCGAATCTTCACTTGAAACCAATGAGCAAAATGAATAGAACAAGCAATGTAATGAACCTTAACGTGCCTTGTTCTACCAATGTCCCATACCTGCTCAGAAACCGAGCTAATGTCACCTTGTCGACATCTGGCTATCCCACGGATGTTACTCCCAGGGACCCAGAGCCGGCAGTAGCTCGAAGCCATCGTCAGAGATGGACCCGGGATGAATTAATGGAGGTGATGTGGTGCTTTTACTATGCAAAAGCGAAAAATGGGGGCTCAGAAATAGAAGTTTTTAAGATATGGAGAGAGCGGAACCCAGATATGAGACCTACCCTAGACTCAAAGAAGCTTGCCAGTCAACGACGATACATACTCAGCAGTGGAAAATTCACATCAGAACAACTTGCAGACATCCAGAGAAACGCAGAGTATGTTCATCGATCAAACCATCCACATGACGAACATTTAGAACCATCTAATATCCCTGAAAACGATGATCCCCTTCAAGGTTCATCTCTTCCAAATGAAACATTCGTCAGTGGTGAAAATTCATCTGGCCATGAGTCACACGATAAGGACATGATGCGGAACCTCCTCCGACGCGAGATAGAGCGAGTTCGTCTACTTCCATTTGAATCTCGTGCACCGTTGAGGAGAATTTACGAAAATGCTAAAGCTAAGAGAGTGATAGAAACAGCGAATTCTGTCTTAAATGAGGTTGTACAGGCCTCAAGTAGAGATCTAGATATTACTGAAATCAATCACATCGTGTATGCAACTGGATATCTAGTATCTCAGATAATCTTGGGGCCAGCCAAGAACACTGATGGCCGACAGCCAGACAGAGTAAAAAGCTCCGTACCTCCATGGATGAAAAGAATTATGAAACGGATAGCAGACACACGGCGTGAAGTATCACTCCTAGCCGAGGCATCTTCTAAGTCAAACCACACGTATAAAGTTCAACAAAAAATACTCCATGTTGAACAAAAATTCCTAATTGACAATGACACAACAAGGCTAATGGTAGCTGAAAAGCTAAAAGAAAAAATCCAAGCATGGGCTCAACGAATAAGACGGTACAAACGTAGAATCGATTTCCGTGTACAGAACCGGTTGTTTGAAACAGACGCGAAGAGATTCTATCGCAGTCTGACTCAAAAACCGAACGGCAATGCTGCCCCTCCTTCAAAAGATGACGTCGAAACATTTTGGTCAGGAATCTGGGAGGCAACCAGATCGTACAACAAAGACGCATCGTGGCTCCAATCTGAAGTTGATGCTGCCAATGGACTCGTGGAAACAGTGGAACATGTTCAAGAATTCTCGAAAGAGGACCTATGCCAAACAATTAAGAATATGGGAAACTGGAAATCCCCTGGGGTTGATAAGATCCAGATTTATTGGATTAAGAAATTAACAGCACTACATTCTCATCTTGCAAAGGCTGTTAATAAAATTTTAGAAAACCCTAACGAACTCCCCGAATGGCTCACTCGCGGCATCACGTATTTGCTACCCAAAGGAGGAGACAGCTCTTTGGCGAAGAACTACAGGCCAATTACTTGCCTGCCAGTAATGTACAAACTTATAACTGGAGCCATTGCTGACAAAATGTATAGGCACCTAGAGAAGAACCATCTGTTGCCAGTTGAACAGAAAGGATGTCGTAAAGGTTCCTATGGCTGTAAGGAAATCTTGCTTCTGAATAAAATAATTTTGAATGATGTAAAGAAACGAAAACGTAATTTAAGCATGGCTTGGATTGACTACCAGAAAGCCTTTGACAGTGTACCACACGATTGGATTTTGAAGACCCTGGAGATCTATCGATTTCATCCTAGACTTGTTGAGTTTTGCAAGGCTAGTATGAAGTCGTGGAGCACCAGGTTACTAATCCACAGCGGAAAGGGAGTAGTAGAAACCAGAAGTATTCAGATTAACAGGGGAATTTTTCAAGGAGATTCACTATCCCCTCTGTTGTTTTGCATTAGTTTGATTCCTCTATCAAGACAGCTGTCGCACACTGACTTTGGTTACAAGCTCCATGGTGATGAAAGGCCTGTATCACATTTATTTTACATGGATGATCTTAAAGTGTTTGCTAAGAATGAAGCGATTCTCTCCCAAATGCTGTCTGTTATCAATGAATTTAGCAATGACATCTGCATGAAGTTTGGTCTTGACAAGTGTGCAAAAGTCAACTTAAAAAGAGGCAAAATGACAACGTCAGAGAACATTGAAGTTGATAGACACACTGTGATTCAAGATCTTGAGCCAGGTAAAACTTACAAATATCTGGGCATTGAAGAATGTGAGACCATCTCGAACGACACAATGAAAGAGAGAATTCGCAGGGAGTATTATAGACGAGTGAGACTTGTCCTGCAGTCCGCTCTGAACTCAAGGAATAAAATATCAGCAATTGGTAGTCTGGCGGTGCCTGTAGCCGAATACAGTTTCGGACTAGTAGACTGGACTGAACAGGAAATTCGCATCATGGATCGAAAAACCAGAAAACTGCTTACAATGCATCATGTCGCCCACCCCCGAGCTGATGTACATAGACTTTATGTTCCACGTAAGGAAGGAGGAAGAGGCCTGAGACAAATTGAAGCCTCCTGGCACAATGCAATAACCGGGATGGGAAAGTATGTAGTCAGCCATCAAGATGACCCACTAATGAGGCAGGTCATGAAATCTGACCGAAGAATGGGAAACAGAGGCATTGTAAGTGTAGCAAGAAGCATTGCGAACAAGACTATGCAAGACACCCAGAATGACAGAGACACTGAACTTCTGATGCTACTTAACATGAAATTTGAGACACAGAAAATGTTAAAGAAATCGTGGAGAGACAAACCACTCCACGGACAATACCTAAAAGAATGGACAAGGTGCAGATCAATAAAGATCAATCATTTACGTGGCTTAAAAGGGGAAGAATGAAGCCAGAATCGGAAGCACTTGTAATAGCTGCCCAAGATCAGGCCTTGAGAACACGACATTATGATAAAGCGGTTCTCAAAATTTCCCAAGATGATAAATGCCGCATTTGTCAGGAACACGTAGAAACCATTGATCATATTGTCTCAGCTTGTCCAATTCTAGCAAAGACCGAATATTTGAAAAGACACGACAGGGTGTGTAGCTACCTCCACTGGCAGATCTGTACCGCCCTCGAAGTTCCAAACACATGCCCAAGTGGTACGAACACTCACCGAAACCGGTGACGTCTGTTGGATTGTGTACGATATTGTACGACCAACAAATTCAAACTGATCGCACGATAGCAGCAAACAAACCGGATATAGTCATCCGGGATATGGAGAAAAAATCATGTTTACTTGTCGATGTTGCTGTACCTTGCGATCAAAACGTCGTTACCAAGGAGGCAGAGAAACGTCTTAAATACAAGAGTTTGGAAATCGAGATCAGCCGAATGTGGGGCGTAAAAGCACAGGTCGTCCCGATAGTTATCGGAGCTCTGGGATTTGTTCCGCAAAATTTGAGTAAGAACTTGTCTAAACTCCCAGGTAATTCAAAGGACTGGGAAGTGCAAGAAATAGCTTTATTTGGAACAGCCCACATTTTGCGCAAAGTACTGTAGAGGCACCGATAGTCCCTAGATCTACTCCTTAGGTAGCTGGTTGCAACCTGGAGTAGATTTTATATTCAGCCGACTTATAACATCTTTAGTCGTGGTGTAATGGAAAAATAATAATAATAATAATAATAACCACCCACCCCGTGTGGTGTCCGGGGGTTTTTAGTAGAATAGCACTACGGGTAATTCCCCCCCTGTCGTAAGAAGCGACTAACTCCTTACCCAAATTATTCCTTTCGTGTCATACAACCCTTCCTCTACCCCCAGAAGCCAACGGGTGGATTGAGTAGCTCCGAGGCTCCTGGTACCTATCCTAAATAATTATGTTCTTCGTTCCTTCCTTAAACCTTGAAGAGGAGCATACCTCTATAAAAAACCTAGGGTCGGCTGGCTCCGGCTGTCAATACCTAGCGAGGGCCCCCGCCTAGGGTTACAGGTGAAGAGGACCAACGGCTTCGATGGCGGATGAAGATCAAATCTCAACGGCAAAGAATGCGGACGAGTTTATTTTCAAAATCTGAGGGTTGTCAGACCCCTCCAAAAAAATTTACCTGGGTGGCAGATCTTCTTCGTCAGTTATCCAGTACTGCCCCCCCCCAGAGAAGATTTATGAGTAGTACTTTAAGGAAAAGGCACGCTGGCGATCGGCCCTCGCAAGGCCGCGCAGCTGTTTCTAGCACCGGGGCAGCTGTGAGAAATGTGTTACCTGTGCTGATAGAAAGCGGTGAACCTCCGGAACAACTAAGGGGGCGCGGCGCCGCTCCATCTAGGGCTACCGCAACTCTCGATTTCGCGTCGCAAGATGCCGTACCTGGTAGAGGTTTGGGGAACCCAAGGGGATCCCCCACTGCTCCAGATAATCCGAGCCAACGCATCCAGTGGACCAGAGAATTAAATGTCTGTCATGCGTGCATACTACAGAAGCACACAAAACGAGACAGAAAGTGAGGGTATCAGGAGAAGACTCCTAACTGAATGGAGAAAGATCTATCCGGAAAGCGCCCTAAATGAGCAACGTGTGTGCAGCCAACTTAACTCTATTAGGAGAAGAAAAGTTTTCTCAGATGCAGAGTTAAATCTTTTGTAGGAGGAAGTGAAGCTAGAACTAACAAGTGAGGTAGTCCTGGAGCAGCAAGTTAATGAAAATGAACAAAGAGTACGTGAGAACGAACAACACGTTGTGGTTTCCATCCCCCAACTCGATAACGAAATGGTGGACAAATCTCTTAAAGATATTTATGAGGTTACAAAGTTTCATTACCAAGGAATATCTTTAGATCGAAGACCAAAAATACCAAAACTGAGTTGCAGCCCTAATGTCTATGAGATTGTTGGCAAAATTAACCAAATTATTGCCCCAAACATCTCAGAAGCTTCTTCTCTTGAAAATGTAGCCGGATTGGTTCACTGCGCTGCAATTGCTACTTGTGAACACCTAGGTTACAAAGTACGGTTGGGAAAAGGTACTTCTCTGATAAGAAGTCTAATGAAAGACAAAAGCCACCGGCGTGGTTGAAAAAAATCGAAATCAAATTACCCAAGCTACACGAGATATTTCGCATATTGCTGAATATTTCAGAGACAAACGAGGGATTTCAAAGAAGGTTCGCGCAAGTATTCGCTCAATTCTCAGAAGACTGAAGATAAAAAGAACACAGAAAGACCTGGAAAGTAGACTAAAGGTTGAAGACGAGAGATTAAGATAAAGAATAGTAGCTCTGGGGGCGAGAATAAGAGGGTATAACGAAGCTGCGCGATGCAAGAAAGAAAATTCCTTATTCTCTAAGAATCAAAAAGTCTTTTATAGATATCTAGAGTCGAGAGATACCAAGGAAAGTGACATAAACTCCCCAAGTGCTTCTGCCATGACGAACTATTGGTCTCAGATTTGGTCCACCCCAAAGCAACATTTTGATGAAGCATACTGGATACGACAGAAAGAAGAAGCTTGTGACAATATCCCGGAAATGAATGGAGTTGTTATTTCAACAGAGGATGTAAAAAGATCTATACCAAGAACCCACAATTGGAAAGCTCCAGGAGTAGATGGATACATAATTTTTGGTGGAAATCATCTGACTTGCA
>JAHLJT010008446.1:101490030-101772361 GCA_031308135.1 Acheta domesticus
CCTCTTCCCGTCCCGTCCCTCTTCCCGTCCCGTCCCTCTTCCCGACCCGTCCCTCTTCCCGTCCCGTCTCTCTTCCCGTCCCGTTCCTCTTCCCGTCCCATCCCGTCCCTCTTGCCGTCCCGTCCCTCTTGCCGTCCCGTCTCTCTTGCCGTCCCGTCTCTCTTGCCGTCCCGTCCCTCTTGGCCGTCCCGTCCCTCTGTCCATACTGTCCATCTGCCCATTCCGTCCCCCTGCTCGTTTCCGTCCCCCTGCCCGTTTTGTCCCTCTGCCCGTTCCGTCCCCCTGCCCGTCACGTCACTCTGCCCGTCCTTCTCCCCGTTCGTCTGCCCGTTCCTCCGTCCGTCCCGACTCGTCGTCTTCATGTCCCTCCCTGCGTCTTTTTCGCGTAACTCTATTTCTGAGGATAGACGAGACTGGCAATTTTATTTCTTTTAATGTGAACTTGCATAGCACACATGAAAATGGTCTACATGAGATTATCCGTCGCCGGAGAGGCCAGGCTAAAGTCTTACAATTGTAGTCGGTTGTTTTGTTTTACGAGTGTCAGTGATCTATCGAAAGGAATCGACATTTCGTCATTAACGTGACCGAGCGTTATGATGTAAGATATTATTTTGTGGATATCCTTGGATCATGAGGATATAGTCAGCGATGCAAAGTGAGAGAGGTTTTTTTTTCGAATATTATCTTTAAAAGCAAAGATTAGTGACTTTATATAAACGCAATGTCCAGCAATTTTGTGATGCACGTGTCGCTTTCCAAATATTTTCTGTGATTACAAATATACGTGATGCCTTACGATTTTAAACTAAGGTGAATAGCAGCATATCCTACAATTCCTAGAACAGACATGTACAGATCTTGGTAACTATAAAACGTTTCATTACATTTCCAGAAAAATGTTTAACTCTGTATACACAACGAATAGTGTTTGTATTGTTGTAAGATTTGCAAATGTCTTTCGTTTCGTCAGTTTTGGAAAGTAAGTACTGAACGTCATGAAATAGCATTGTTAGGATCTCCAATTTTCCGTAAAGTGCATATGTAGTGCGTTTCTTTTGAAACTTTTCTAGAACTCTTCCTTTGTGCGATGTAGGGGAAGGTCGGGAGGTATCGGGCCACCTTAGCTTTAAATATGATTTCTTAATTAAGGTTTGTTAAAATTATTCTTAAAATACAGAATGCGAAACTTCAATCTCTTACTCACACACTGTATCAAAGGCGTTTGGTTTGGTAGTAAAATTATATGATGATTTAGGGATAGTTAAAATCGTTGACAATTTATATCTCTGAAAAGTGGATGGTGGTATCGGACAACAACGTAAATAATGGTAAAATAATTTTAATGGAGTTTTTTTACAGCAATTCATCAAAGATACGCTCACTATTAAGACTAATATTTCATTTATTAATACAAAGAAAAAATGAGTATTTGGTTACATAGGAAAATAACAGTTCTTGAATTTAAAAAACTAAAACTCAACTATTATATTCAATATAAAGCTTCACAACTATTATTTTTGAAAGGTTTTTCTTTTGAAATGACCTTCATAATGACTATCTTCCTATTATTTCTTATTTCCCGCGAATTGTACCTATAGTTTCGTGAAACACGGAAAAAATCCACATTAGTATTCGAATATTACCTCCTAACAACCTGCACACAAGAAATACGGAAAAGTGAAGAGAAGGCGAAGAAGGAAGGAAGAGGGTCCGGTACCATCCGATTCTACTTAGTCCGATACCACCCGAACGACCCTCATCCTTCAGAAGAATACAACACAGATATAAATTGTACAAACAAACTTGTACTGCAGTAACGTAACAAATACACCTAAGTAAACATACTACAGTATAATGTATTTGAACTTATAGTAGTTTCAAAGCTCCAAAGAATAGAAAAGAATAGTTTCAAAGCTCCAAAGTTATATTCGTATACTGGTCAGCATAAAAAAAACGTAATGCGTGTCGCAATAACCAAAACTGATTGATGTACTCACCTCATACGGCGTATGCAAAGCTAATTCGTGTCCAGGGACACATTGACAGTGTGTCACGCGCTACCACCTGTGCCTAGTTTCCTAAACTACTTTTGTTCGATACCACCTACTGTTCGATATCACCCGACCTTCTCCTAATCGCAAAGGTTCATCTACCAGGTTACCGTCATTCCATTTTCATTCGCTCAAACAAGCTGTTGAGGAGGAGTAGAGGAAGTCTTCTTTGAGCACATATTCCTTTTCTGCAACTACCCACCCTTAACCCATACTTTAATTTTTTCACAGGTGTCTGCGAGACATTGATGTTTAGTGCTTGCTTATTCATTTTATTCTACTTCATCACGTTTATACCGTGGAATATTAGACATCGTTACTCTTGCAGCGAAATTATTACTTTTGAATAATATAATTTACAATTAATATATAAAAAATTGTTATTAAATTTTCAATGATTTTCTCGTGTCCTCTTGTAACTAAATATTCATCAATCAAATCCATAGTGTTACGGCGAATCGTACTTTTGTACTTACGTAAACTAATTGTAAAGAACAGCTACTATGCCGTTTATAATGTTTGTGAAGTCGAAATAAAGTGTGTAGAATTTATGAGCAGGAATTTGCATCAGACTTATTCAAATTTCTTTTTAGATTCACCATTTTAAAACCAAGTGTGCATAAATGATATCTCTGAATTCATACGTAAATAATTTATATTCCCTGAAGACAGACGTTCAACGAGTATATAATTCTCTGAAATATTTCGTTTGTTTGAAATATGTTGATTTTTGTTTCAAATATTGTATGATTGTACTATTTATAATTTCTTCACACTAATGATATTTGTATGTTCAAAAATTAACCCCAAAACGGTATTAATATCATTTATTTTGTGTGGTTTAGATAGTGAGCACACAGCTCGACGCCCGCAGTTCGCCAGCCTAATTAGAGCTAAAGATCACAAAGGGTGGCAGATGACATGGAGAATAACGAGCATGAAAATGGAGGTCTCGGGATAAAATTAGAATCCCGCGAATACACACCACGAACTCGCTTTTTACTACATATCCCGCACTATTGATTGGGATTTGTGCTTGGTGTCCAAAGAAGGAAGTTGAGAGCACTGACCGATACACAATGTGTTGTCCTAGAGTACACTAGAAAATGGTGTAAACGAGTAATACAAAACTAATATACAAATTTTGTATTCCATGAATATATCTCAAGTATATCTCAAGACTTAAATTTTGTCCAGACTCATTAATGTTATTAACATTCTCCTTCATTCTTCGCTTGAAAGCACGTTTTGTCTGACCTACATTGCATTTTTATAGGTGAATTATGTTTAGATCTGTTCCTTCCCCTTTCCACCTGTGATTACTTTTTTTAATTTTTCATTGTTTTCAAAATAATAATGTCCATATTTGAACGTTAGTCTGCTCCCTCTCCGCCAATAATTGCCTCTTTCTCCAGAGGGAAAATCTGAAAAACATTTAGACACCTCTTCTTACTCTTCGCTTGTAAGAGATCTTAGTCATAAGTTGTACGTCCGGTTCAGAAATTAACGCATATATGTTTACTCATATGAAGTATTTGTTTTTCTGTTGGCATTATTGAAACCGTTAATATATATCAACGTGGAAGTAAGTATATGAACAAATTATAGTGCGATGTTTCTTTAAATAAAGATAGGTATCGTTAATTAAAAAACACATATTATCACAAAATTTACATTAAATGCAATGCAATCATGAACCATTCGACCTCTTGTTCCCTTCCACCAACGCAAATTACTTGTTATCGTACTGACAAAACATGTCGATTCCGAGCATTGTAATTCTGTTTTCAAATAATAATTCGACGTACAATCTGAAGTACTTTTCTAGTGTGGCCTGTAATGACAGACATTTAAACCAATCAGTAGCTCCATTGCAGCGAAGAATGGGAGGGCAATCCGTGAAACTGGGTTGACGTTCATGGAGTGGAACACTTGTGCCAGATCCAGTGGCTAGATCCGCGCATATACGCTTTTAAACGCATTGATAGGAGTGTGTAGCAGCCATTTGAGCTTGAACACACATGAGTGCGTGCCCAGGCGCGCGGGCGCTCTTTGCGCGGTGCGTTGGCGCGAATGCGTTAAGCTGCGCAGGGGCGGCGCGGGCGCGGGTGCAAGCTGGCTATCCACTGCCAGTCGCGCTTCACTCACCGCCCCTCCCCGCCCCATCCCGCCTCGTCACGCCCTATCTCGCCCCGCTCCATCACGTCCCACCCCATCACGTCACATCCCACACCTCACGTCCTATCACGTCCAGCCCCATCATGTTCCGCTCCATCACGTCCCGGCCCATCACGCCTTGCCCCACCCCGCCCATCCCGACCCACATGAATTTATTGAAATGCACTTACCCAAAAGCATTATTTAATTATACTGTGTGCATTATTCAAAGTTTCTACTACTCTAGTTTGCTTCCCTGCCATTCTACTACGAATCAATCGAATTTAGTGAAAGCTATTAAGGCCAATGGTTCAAAAAGCTATTTTTTCTAGCTTATTCTTAATTTTTTTTATTTCTAAAATTGGTTTTACGTATATCCCAAAACTCTTAGAAGGTTGTAGAGGAAATTGCAGTTCAATCCATAGCGGAGAATTTTCAATCTATATTTTCATTTAGGACCAAAGGAATTTTAATAAATCTAAGTATAAAACTTACATTAGTTATACCAATCTTCAGAATGATGTTTTGGGTACCTTATTTATGCAATAGAATAATCACATCACCAATTATTTAACTCAAAATTACTCAAATCTCAAAATTTGCGAGGAAAAGTATTCATTTCATCAACCTTCATCTTCTGATAAAATTTTTAAATAATAATCCACCAGGTTTGGAAGAAACGCAGAATGTATTGAGAATTATTTTATCTTAGTTCTTACAGTTACAATTTTGCAGTTTTTTAGTACTTTTAAATGTTATATTAAAACTCACAAGCACGTAGTTTTGAAAAGAAGACTCAAAGAGAGATTACAATATATTAAATGAGAAAACAATTTGTATATTTTAAATTTTTAAATCTAAATTTATGAAGCATTGAATTTGATATTTCATAACCATGAAATGTTTATGTATTTTAGCCCAACATCGGTCATTATTGTTTGTCACACAATCATACGCATGCTGTATTTATTCGATAGTTGCCCTAACCCCAAACTTAGCTTTCATTTTGATAATATTAATTTACTTGTCACGAGATAAATATCACCCGATGTCAAATAGCCAACGCAATCTACTCGCTGTTTTCAAACAAGTAAAGACTATCAAAATGAGCACTTAATTGTAGAAATACTTGAAAGTTTAGAAAATCCGCTGAGAATTCTAATAAAACATCCGCGACAGATGTCTCTTTGCAATAACCCCGTCGCTCTGTGAATAAACGTGCTCGTTAAATTAGGAACATTGAGGGTAAAGAGTTTGCGAGAAGTTCTTTGGAAAATCGTCCGAGATGTACGAGTTTAATAACTGCGGAAACCTATAAAAGCTGTCGATATACTTTAAGGGCCCAAAAGATTGGAGCTTCATGCTACAAAGATGAACTTCGATTCTTTCAGAGAAAGCGGAACAAAACTAACACGAGCGGCGTGGCAGGCCGGAAACGGCGACCAGTCGTGCGGATTATTTGACAGAGGAGACGGAGGACGGCGAAGGAAGTGTCGAAGGCCCGCTACAAAAACTTGGGACACGGGCCCTGTTCCCGGGCGTCCGTTTCTTCCGTTCCATCTATGATCGCCACGCCGCGCGAGGGGTTTTGCTGGGCGGGGGCCGCGCCAGCCCGAGCCGAGCCGAGGCGGGCCACGACGAAAGTGGGCGGAAGGGGGCTCTGTCGCCTCGCTGGAATCCAATAAAATCCCATCCGGAAAAGGTCTAGCAGAAAATGACTGTCCGTTGTGTTGCGAGCGTAAGCGGAACGCCGGGCCGCGTCGAAGGGGAAGCGTCGCTATTTTTTCCTCGAATATGCCCCAGGAATTTAAGGCTATAGTGTTTCATCTGGAAACAATTTGTACTGTAGACAATATGACTACATTTTTTTCTTCCTTATCGCAAAACAAACTTGTTAGCATTAACGTATTTGATTTTGATTTCTAACAATTGAATTCAATTTCGTTCCCAATTCAATTTATTTACTTATTTGCGTCAAAAACAGTTTAAAACTGTGTGACGAGCTATGGGGAGAAGTGAAATTTGTGCACGTTTTCATAATTCTGTGATCTCTATCCTAAATCATATTCTTCTCGAATTTTGAGTACAGAAAAAAAAGGTTTTTTCAAGTTTTGTTGACAAAAATATTCGCTCCTATATAATAAAATATATTTTCAATGGTAAATTAGCTATGAATATGTGCCCTTAACCCTCATCATGTTCTTCATGAAAGAATAATACTTTTTTGCCGCGACAATATTGAAAACAATAATTTCAATAACTATATTTCCCACTGAAATTCAGAAGACATGCACAAATAATGAAAATACATTTATGTCCAGATGCAAAGTAAGGGGACCATCTCAGTATTTGCTCCAGGATCAGGGAAACTGGACGAAAAACCTGATCGAGATGGGGGCCATCGACCCACAAGCTGTGGTACAGTACTTGTTACAGGTTCTTTAGAATTATACAGTCCAAATGATAAATAATAACATTAACTATCATTGTTAAAATTAATGTTACTTTCATTTTGACGCTCGGTATAGAAACAGTTATGCAGCAGAAATGATTTTACTTGGGATTTAAACTTTTCTATCGAATTTAATTGTTTAATGTCATCTGGCAAAGTGTTGTAGAGTAATGTTCATGAATTGTATGGGAATTTTTTGTAGTGAGCTGTTGATACTGACACCTGATGAATATGATTACTATGTCGTGTGTAAAAAATTATAGACATCGGCGTTTGCCGAAAATATATTCCCGACCTTAAGTAAGTCATTTTTGACAAAAACTACTGATTCAAAAATCAGGAGAAAAGGTAATGGTAAATTCCAAGATTAATAAAGAGAGACTTACAAGAAACACTTGGGTGGGATTTGCTTATTATTCGTACAATTCGTTTTTGTAATCAGAATGTCTGAGAGCTATAAGATGTGTTTCCCCAGAATATTATGCCATATCTCAAGCGGGAATGAACATTCGCAAAATATACACAACGAGCAGTATGAAGGCTGACGGAATTTGAAAGAATTCTGAACGCGTAGCATTTAAAAAGAAATTGGTTGTTCTACAACAGCACGTACTTTCCCCTATTTTTTGTATCACTTACGTAATATACTACTTGAACTATAATACTACTACTACTTGAATAATACTAACCACTATATAATACTATATAATACTACTTGAACCAGAAAATTGTTACCAATCCGCAAAATCACGCTGAAATTCGAACTCGGGTACCTAGATTTAGAAAGAAATTAACATACCTATTACTTCAATAGAGTCGGCACATCAACTTCCCCGACGCTTTAAAGATGAAATACTAAATTTAAAGAAAATTCAGGAGTTGTGAATTTATGACTATGTTGAAACTATTTCTAAAAAATTTAAATCATTTACACGCATTCTCAGATTGCGGTTCTGCCCAAAGCAAGAAAAATACTATACGGGGAATGCTTGTCGCACTTTTCAAAGACAGATTTCATTCTCCAAAACAGTACTTCCCATTCACAGTTCATTCTTTCCTTCTTTGTGACTGAGACGTTTTTTTTCAAGGGAAAAGTAACGAAATGTGAAATGATTAATTGTAAACACATTGATGGAGTGCGTGTTACTGATTGTTAATGCATCCAGCAATATTAGATTTACAGTTACAGATGTAGAGGAAGTAATGGAATGATACTGTATAGAATGTAATGAGATTGTTGATTATAAAACCCGGTATGTATGTATGTATTACCTTTTATAGTCGAATAAAGTAGGTACACTCATCGACAAATCATAGGAGTATAGGATTTGCTTTTTTAAGACAATATTAAAATAGATTGTATTCTGCTTTAAAATATCTTAGAGCCCAGAGTTTAAAACTTATTCAAGGGCAAATATAATAAGTAATCAAACTTCGTGTTATACATGAAGTCTTTTCACAAGTGTTAACTACGTGTCAAACAATTTGGGGGAAACGTGTGATGATCATGATGATCACTTCTGTGTCCTTTTATGGGTTTAGACTCTTGAGGTCAACCGAAATTCTCAAAGGACATTGGTTGAAGAGAGTAACAACTATTTTCGGATCGTTCACTTATCTATTATCTTCTAAAACAACAATCACTACGTTTCCATATTGATATATTTTATAATATTACCAATTTTTTCTTTCATTATTTGAATCCCAAATATTTTGATTGTTTCATGATTTAGCTTGCCTTATGGCTTTTCTTTCATGTTTGGAAATGAAATAAAGAATTCGTTTGTTGTTACGTAATTCATTTTTGTTAGACAATCTGTGCTTTCTCTCCCCCAACAATCCCCCACAGATCATGTGTAAGGTTGGTTTCAGAGTATTGAGACTGAGATATTTTTAGATATTGCATTTGTCTTTTGAAATTCTTTCCAATCCCTACATATTATATTTCATACTTATTTTATTTTATCTTACTCATTAGCAAATTTCTTAGATCTCGTGCTTCGTTCTAACAGCATTTTGCTTTTAACGTGAGTGTACGATCTCTTTTTTGCACTATCGGTTGCTTAGTCTAGAAACTATGGTAGAACTTTTCACAACATTGAACCCTTTGAGAGAAACTTGCTTACTCTTAGTCTGATCTGCCAAGCACTTTTGCCAGCCACAAGAAACGAAATGGGAAGATTTACTATCGGGAATTTTCTTACGCAGGAGATGATCGTGAACTTCTTCAAATATTGTCAAGAATAAGCTCATTGTTGCACATATTCGGCATGCCGGAATTTATAAGTGCTCTTGAAAATGACTCGTACATTCTCTTAGTAATTCCGTAAATTACATTTACTCGGAACTATTTTTCTTGTTCAAATTGATGTTAATTATGTTCACGTTTAAAAACTAATAATTTTCAAATGTCTGCATTCAGCTTTGCAAAAATTACACCATCCGCATAGTAGTTTTACAGTTTTTTAGTATAAATATGTTTCTTTATGGCTCGTTCTTACCTTGTTTAAATTACATTTATCTAAAAAATAGCTTTTACGTCCAAACTCTCTTTGTGTTTCATTCAGTTTTCCTAGAATTACATTATCAACCCTACAAGCAATTATAATACTTGGTGTCCAAATCTAATATGTATAATTCATTGTAGTTTTATGTTTCGCCCCGCCGGATAACGACAACAAACATTTTCAATATAATATCAAAGACAATATGACTTGAACAGAATGTGACCGTCATGTTCTCGCCGATTGCTCTTTAAATTTACTCGCTATCGTTCGAATTGCGCATTCTAATTGGTGGTCCCCACTCCTAGAGTGAGTCTCATACCCACCCTTCATCGATTTTCGCATTTGCTCCCAAGTTGCCCGCGGGCAGCTCCTGACGTCAGTAAAAGTGCAAAATGCTGTGCAGGCCTGTGTGAGGTTAAACGGCACAGTTGACGTACTTTTTTGGTGAAATCGTACGAAATCTTCCTCCATTCATTCACTCACTACCTAAAACCTCACAACCAGCTCACAACAGTCGTTTTATAACCTCTCTTGTATCCATTCAATAAGATTTAAGTCGCCTACAGAGGTTGCTCCAAAAATTCGAAGTAAATGTTTCGCACTAGAAGCAAATTCTTGATTTTATACATACGAAAAGTAATCAATTGTTTCTCACCCGAGCAGTTACTCACCAATGGAGAAATTGCTCAAAATAAGAGCAATTACTCATGTCTTTTATTCATACCATTTGAAGCAATTGCTTTGAAAACTTGAGAAAGAAGTAATAGCCCTAGCTCATTTTTATTCATGGCACCCAAGAAGTGCATCGAAGGTAGGCAAATTGCTTTTCTTAGGTGTCATGAGTGTTGCATCGACGGGTCCCAATAACTATTTTCTCCAATATGACAAGTAGGTTTTGCCGTCTCCTATGAACAGAACACGAAGTGATGTGTGAAATATCTTGTCCCTCTTACCGATCTTTGAGATATTATTTCAGAGATAGCCGATTGATTGACTGGTGTTTCTGGGCACATCTACTGTTATGGTCATTAATCTCGTTAGTGAAGCGAATATTTTATCGCTGGAGATGGCGGAGTTCCTCTCCCACTTAGTGGTTGGATTCAGCGCCGACTAGCACGTCGGCTTGCGGGGTTTCCAGTATCAACCAGGTATCTTCCACTAGCGGGGTACCGCTTCAGCCGGGACAAGCTCAAAGCTCCCGAATTATCTCTCAACATGTGTACGTGTCAGTGCATGTAAACGTGCATGTGTGTAAGGGGAGAGCATAGAAAAACGGAGGAGGAAAGATCTCACCTGGTCAGTGGCCCGTTTGTTAAGGCACTGCTCCAATCTTCTAAGTATTGCGAAAGGAAAACACCCAGTTCGTATCCAAACGACGATAAACGCAAGTTTGCGAATTGAAGCGCGTATTACGATAGTCATGTATCGCGCGCAGCCCTTCAATATCGTCCGGCCTCGCCAGCCGGTCGTCTGAACAGCAAAGTACTCTCTTTTAACAAAATACTTCATTGACCTCCCGAGTCTTCAATAGTGTTTCCAGTCTTGGTAAGAAACACAATGTTCCGGAGATATAAAGGCTTCGACAAAATTAGAAAAAATATATATAAAGTCTAGCTATAGACATCGTCGAGTAAGCACCGTATCGCTCTGTATCGCTCCGTAAAGCTCCGCTATCGTCGAGTAAGCACCGTAGTGCTCTAGTGCTCCGCTCAACTAGTGTTTAGTTGCGAGTTCAACCACTACCAGCGGCTCCCTATCTTTCTCACATTGTTGTTTATTGTGTATCAGTGTTGTTTATTGTGCACAACGAAATATTTTTGCTGCTTAGTGAAAGTTTAATGGTGCAGCGAAAGCTGTATGTTCGCATCAAATCCCGGAGGTCAACTGGTGTCAGTAGCCCAAGTTCTAAAAAGTGATACGCCAGGTCAGTTCGCAGCAATGAACGGAGGTGTGCTCCCATTCCCAACACAGATGGCAGACATTCAGCCCCAGGGGCAATTTAACTCATCTCAACCGCCCGCCCAGCAGCTGGATTAGAAACACAAAGTAGATTGAACAACCTTCAGTCAGTAAGCACTAGCTATATTGATAACAGGTATGGAGTTTCCCCCGCAACATTCTGTTAGTCAACAGTTTTCTAGTGAGTGTAATGAACATAATAAAGGTCTAAAACGATTGCCTATAGATCTCCCAGAGAAAAACAGTGGTTCTAAAAGATTAGTGTACAATGTTACAATTAAGAATACGTACAAAGTTTTTCAAAATATACCCGAAGAAAATTCGCAAAACGAAAAGGAAAAAAGTGATGAAACAATCATTAAAATACCCCTCTTTTATGTTCATAAAGTTCTTGACTATCCCTTATTTATCAGTGCACTGGAATCTATTGCAAAAGACAATTTTTCAACTAAATTAGAAAAAGATACTGTAAAAATTCAATTTAGCTCAATAGGGGACTATCGAGAATACCGGAAATTTTGTGAAAAAGAGAAAATCGAACATCACATATACAGAGACCCTACCCAATTTTTTTAGTTGTTATAAAAATTCTACCTATTACCTATTCAGAAATATTTAACGAAATTTCGAAAAACTTTCAAGTTTTAAAAGTAGTTAGGCTGCTCGGAAGAAAACGTAACCGTTAAACGGAATCAGCAAACGTAAACCGTTAACTATCGTCGCTGTAGATTTAACAGATAATGAAAATAACAAAGGAATTTTAAGCATTAATAACTTAAAAGAATAACTTAAATGCTAATAAAACTTAAAACAATCTCTTCTAAATTACTGCTCTGCAGACTTTGTTTTTCGTGGTAGCCGTATGGCCTTCCTCAAATACTGTTAGCGGAAAAGCCAAAAATTATGCTGTATTATTAGATTGTGAATTAAAACCCCTGAAAGGCATACTATGCTGAACACGAAGAAAATAAATTAAAAAAAGAAAAATATAAATATCAAACATTTTCTGGGGCAATCTATGCTTCTGAGGGCAAAATGTTTAAAGAATTGTTGATAATATTTTGAGGAATACGCAGATATTTGTTTTACATAATATGGCTCACTTTAAATAAATATCGCAAAAATCGTCGTTCTTTATTTGCTTTTATAGCTCGATATCGGGCCTCAGAACTTTTAATACGTGCTTCCAAATACCTAATATGTGCTTTTCATGTTGCTCTTCTCCCTCCAGGGGTTTCGATGAGTCTCGGATTCAGTAGAAATGCAGCATCTTTTCTCACCATGTAATTTTTACCTTCCTCTTCGTTCACCTTCGGGTTAAGCTATCAGTATTTTCACGAATCATTCCATTTTCCATTTGGATGACAAACTCTACTTTGCCTATAACGGATTTAAAAACTTTTCTTCCATTATGACTAGATCACTGAATGTATATTTTGCTAGAGTCCGCCTCTCACAGATATATGCCAACACAGTCCGAATAAATATTGTAATGAATACAAAATTATGTAAATTCTTAATTCACACTCCATTAATATGAAGGATGTTCGTCAGTTTGCTTTATGTGAAACATTTACGGCACATAAAAACATATCAAACCAAAGATATGCCTCTGATCCAAATGTGAATGGGAAAATTCGGCTCAGAATAATATATACATATTTACTGCAAAACCTAAGTTTGTGGGCAGATTTCCCTCAGCCATCACACCTGCGGAATGCCAATGTTTCCACAAAAAAACAAAGAAATGAATGTCAGAAAGGAAATCTTCAAAACACTTCCTAACATGTTAACATCTGGATCTTTAATAATAGGACAAATAATAACGGAAGTAATAATACTACAAATGTTTGATTGTTCATAGAAAATAGTGATAATATTAATGATGATAATGATTACGGAAAAAAAGTGATTTGAATCATCAGATATCTTTTAACTTAAATCACGGCTAAAACGACGCATTTTCGACTTAATCAGTTTTGAAACTAAATACGGTACACAGAACATATTTACTTCTCCAGCATGCACATTTCATACCAATGAAAGGACGGAAAGTTTCGGGAAGTTCGAGTTGCCAGAACACACCTTGCGATCCCCAACCATATTTTCCCCGAAGATGATGATGCGGTTTGCAAAAGTTGAAGATTGGATGGAGAAGTTCGCCTGCACCTCTCTGGGCCGCAGCCGGCGCGTTTTGCGTCGTCGCCGCTCCGCCTCTCATCTCCTCCCCCTCCCCCTCCCCCTCCCCCGCGCCTGCCGCCTGTCGGAAGGGCAGCGGGAGCTGCGCATTTCCGGCCCCTGATCGCAGCAGGTAGGGCATTACCTGCCGATCAAGCAGCCCTCGCTCGGCGTGCCCGCTGAAGCGACGGGGGCGGCAGGGGCGGAGGGGGGAGGCCCAGCGGGAGCGGGGCTTTTCGCCTCCGGAAATCGATCCGGACGATTTCCGCGGCGAGACACGTGTAATCACCGCGTAATTACCGCAGTCGCTTCCGTCGCCGGTGTCGCGTCGCCGACGTCCCCGGCGTCCTCGGCGTCCTCGGCGAGGGCCCGCGGGGGGCGGCGGCGTTCGCGTTGCGGCCGCGGAGGCCGAACACGCACATCGCTTGCGGTGCTGTCCGCGGCCGCGGCCGCCGCGCTGGGCCGCGTCTTGCGCCGGAAATGAAGCCGTCGGACGGGGCGGGGCGCAGCGGGCGGGCGCGGCCGACAACCGTCGGCCGCTCCCAGACACGCCCACCACCCAAAGTCAGAACACCCGAACTGTTCCCACCCTACACCAGGGGCGGATCCAGCCGATCATTTGAGAGGGGTCGTAGATTTATGTTAACACTAGAAGGACCGGAATTTCGTTCTACCTAGAAGGACCGTTGTGTGTCATTTTGACACATGATCTCTTGAGCATTTGAAAAACTAATAATATATATTTTTCTCATCTACTGCAATATAAAGTGGATAAATGAATCAATAGACATATTTCTGGACATTTTAATACATTATATTTCAAAACAGTTTTAAGTTACAAAATACAAATTGTAGAAACCTTTACAGAACTTGAAATAATAGAGACGATACTGAGCAATGAATGAAAACGTTAGTGAATATTTGTTAGTTAATGAAAATTTAATGTTCATATTGTGATATACCAGAATACGATGGATTTTATTTAATGATGTTAGTTAGACATGGGGTGGATAAATAGGCATCCAATATGGCGGTATGTGGCCTTAGCAACGACGGCGCGGAGGTTGGCAAGGTCAACAAACTATACACGGGCCCTGATGACGTCAGGACGCCGGCTAGATGGCTGAAGAACCTAAGAGGGAATTGGTGCAAAAACGAATGACTGTCTGAGGTCGCGGCTACTTGGATTTGTAAGAGACGCACGGGTTGGCTATAAAAGATCAGATAGTCTAATGTTGCCGCCGTGTTTTGAAATAATAGAAGGATGGACGCCGACCGAGCCATGAAGGGTTTAAAAATGCATAAAACAGAACATTCTGACTCGGGGTGTCGTAGAGTGAAGATCGTACATTCTGACTCGGGGTGTCGTAGAGTGAAGATCGTACATTCCGTCTCTGGGTGTCGTGGAGTGTAGATCGAACATTCTGACTCTGGGTGCCGTAGCGTAAAGATCGTCTGTAGACAATATAGTGGGAAAGTGAAACTTGTATTTTTCTTGTAAGAGAAGTGATAGCTTGTTTTCGGACTTTGTCTTGTGAGAGAAGTGATAGTTTGTTTTCGGACTTTGAAATAATTTACCAGAAGTGATTTTCGGAGGACTTGTTCAGATTTTCGGACATTGCAGTTGGACTTCAATAGTCTACATAACCGGTGGGAGAGATTAGGAACCGGGAGCGTCGGACAAGACTAACAGATAGTTTAGGCAGTGTGGACTGGACGTGTCAGCGGCGGCGCAAGACCGGAAGAGAGAAGCGGAACTTGGAATTAACAACGGCCAAGTGAGAAGCGACTACGGAGCGTTGGCATGCAAAAACGGTAAAAAAATACTGCAGTATAAAAGAGACAATTTATTCAGAAGGGGTCATGACCATCTAATTAATTGTTTTAATTTAAAAGTTAAATAAATTGTTGAATTTTGTTCTTTGGAAAAGAAAAGAGTTTTTTCATTTGTCAATCATAATTTTTAATTAGTTTGAAAGCATAATTATTACATTTCAGATTCCACGCCATACTGTATAGTTGGCAGATCAGGTAATCGGCTATCGAGGCGATAGCGAGTATTTGTATCCGGACCCATCGACCTAAGCTAGCTGGATGTTTAGATAATTTTTGTTAAATCAGATAGAAAAAACTTTGATAGTAATTCATGTAACCTGTTTCTGGCGCCCAAATCTTAATAAATTTGGAACAGGACATGATTACAGCCACGCTTTTGATGAGACGTGAGAATGGTATATTTCAAAATGGCGCGCCAAGTGGGGCATATTTTGTTATAATTTATAACAAAGTGAAGTACGTTAATGGAGTTATTATAAATTATAACAAAGTGATCTGATGGAATCTGAAATTTCGTGATTGACATATGAAACTAACGTGTAATTATAAGAAAGAGCCAAAACCATTTCATTGACGGTATTTGAAAGGAATTTGATAGAGAAAATTCTAATTTGTATTATAATTTAAGATGGAGACTAGAAGTAAGACAGCACGTGCCGAAAATATTGAAGTAGATAATATGGCGGATACCGGTATGAATCCCGAAGGAGATATTTCGCGAGACGTAGTTGAAATAGAACAGGAAGTAGCGGTATCTCCAGTAGTTAATACGGATTCGAGTAATTTAATAATTAAAATGTTAGCTGAAATGAAGGCAGAAATGAACGCTAATAATGCTAAATTAGAAAATAATAATGCTAAATTGGAAAATAAACTTGAAAATATAAAGATAGAAATGAATAGTCAAACACAGGAATTTAAGAATTTTCGCGAAGCCATATGTGAGGAGATATCACAATTACGGACCGAAACAATTAGTGAATTCAGTAATATTTATTCAAAAATAGACTCATTGAATTGTCAAGTAAATCAAATACAGGAAGAACAAAAGGAATGCTTGAATAAAATGAATTCGGAAGTTGTAGCTTTACGGGAAAATGTCACCGCGTTAGAACATTTACAAACTCAACAATGCGAAAAAATGACAAACGTTGAATCGCGTTTAGAATGTTTGAATGATATAGCGCAACAACATGGCGATAAAATAGATAATCTTGAATTAAAAATGGTTTGTGACAGACAACAAGGTAGAACAGCAGATACAAGAGGGGCTAAGGAGTTTTAAAACCTTGCAAGAGTCCGAATCGGAAAAACAGTTAGCTAATATCAAGGGAAAAATAGACCAATTGGAAAATGAAGTCCTAACACGCGCGCAGGGAAATGTAATAACTTCCGCATCCGCGTCGGTTTTACCAGCTATTTGAAATTCCATGGGGATGTTAAGGAACAACCTTGGTCATTCATTTCAAAATTAGAAAGCTACTTTACGATCAACAACATTCCGGATAGGTTAAAATTACATGTTGTCGAGCAAGCAATGTCAGCGAAAGCGCATCATTGGTGGACATCTTTAGTTCAGAACCAACAAGTTATAAAGAGTGGAAAGATAAATTTTTAAGGCGTTATTGGAATGAAAACCATAAATTTGATTTAAAGTATAAATTGATGAGTGAGAAATATAGGAAAGGCGGGGCGGAAACCATGTGCGATTTTGCGACACGCAAAATTGCAGCATTTAAGGCTTGCGAAGAAGGAATAAATAATAATGACTTAATTAGAATTATTATTCGACAGTTGCCAGTTAGTATCCAAAATTTACTATGGAACTCGATGCCCGTAGATTACGAAGATTTGGTGGAGCGGCTTAGCCTCTTTGATCGGACATTGAATGGCGACGGATATCATGATAATATAAATGGAAAGAGTAATGGAACGGGAAAACAAGCCGATAGTGATAATTGCCAAGGAAAGTATAGCTCAGAAGGGAAGGGCGAGCGGGGAAATGAGACCAAGATAGAGTCCAAAAAGTCCGGAAATGGTTATCCGCGACGATTTAAGGATGACAAGAAACACGAACATGTAGAAATTAATGTCATAGAGCAGGAAAACTCCCATTGTTCGAAGTAAATAGGCGGGTTATTTCGAACAATAAGACTGATGAGACGATGATTACAGAGTTGAATAGCATCGAGGTATCAGCGGATGATTTATTAAGAGAAGATACGGACGAACGGGCGGAAAATAGCACGTGTTTAGTGTTGAAGGGGACATTCCGGAATATACCAGTAGACGTTTTGATTGACACAGGTGCCAATGTTTGTGCGGTATCGGAGGAATTGTATAAACAACTAAAGAAAGAAGGGAATAAGATGGAGGAATTACCTACTAGGAAATTGAATATCCGTACAGCTAACGGGAGGCGCATCGAGACAAGAAGTCAGCAGATTTGGGTGGAGCTGGAAGTCCAAGGGGTGACGATACAGTTTCCTGCAATAGTTATAAAGAATTTGATTCGTCCAATCATTTTGGGGATTGATGGCCTGAAGATGTGTGACGCCAAGGTCGACGTAGGTAACAGGAGTATATTGTTACGAACTGACAAAGGGCAACAACATTGTTTAGGGATCAAGGACCAGGAGGGTGAAGATTTGTGTATTTGTGATGTTGCGGAACTAATCGAAGAGACCAGGGACCAGATTCAAGCTGCAGCCGAGAATGCGGTCGATGAAAATGGTGTAGATGTTAGCCATTCCGTTGAGACGTTAGTGAGCAAATATCGAGATGTTTTCGAAGGTTCGAAGGATCCTGTAAAGGGATATCAATTTAAAATTGAATTAATGGATGAGGAACCCTTCAATGTTAAGCAATACCCGATCCCACATATATTTAAAGCCGAGGTACGGAAACAAATAAACACGATGCTGGAGGATGGTATCATAAAAATATCTATAACACCGTATGTGAGCCCGATAGTAATAGTCCGAAAGAAAGATAATAAAATCCGATTTGTATCGATGCTAGAAAACTCAATAGCAAAACCATCGCTCGTCATGAAAAACCGCCAAAATTGGACGAAATGGGGACATATAATTACAGGAACATTAAGCCGTATAAAAGGGACGATACCCACGATTGAATATTTTGTCCAGGAATAAATCATTGTAAATAGTATCTGTATATAATAGTGTGTAATAGTGTTCGTTGTGTTGTTACATCTATTTTGTTAGAATGTGAAAAAAAAAAAAAATTCAATTAACATGTGATGGATATAAGACGGAAGTAAATAGCAGGCCATAATCTATACTCAATGAGATGGTTCAAAACTATGTTGGCATATTAACAAAACAAATGTAAATAGTTTAAGGCTGCAAGATACAAGATATGTGTTGTGTAAAGTGCAAAGTGTCAGTGAATATAGCGTAGTGAAGTAAGAAGAAAGTGTTTATTGTAGTCTTGTCATTTAGTTATGTTGTAGCAAACCAAATGACGCTTGGAGAGGGGAAGTTGTGATATACCAGAATACGATGGATTTTATTTAATGATGTTAGTTAGACATGGGGTGGATAAATAGGCATCCAATATGGCGGTATGTGGCCTTAGCAACGACGGCGCGGAGGTTGGCAAGGTCAACAAACTATACACGGGCCCTGATGACGTCAGGACGCCGGCTAGATGGCTGAAGAACCTAAGAGGGAATTGGTGCAAAAACGAATGACTGTCTGAGGTCGCGGCTACTTGGATTTGTAAGAGACGCACGGGTTGGCTATAAAAGATCAGATAGTCTAATGTTGCCGCCGTGTTTTGAAATAATAGAAGGATGGACGCCGACCGAGCCATGAAGGGTTTAAAAATGCATAAAACAGAACATTCTGACTCGGGGTGTCGTAGAGTGAAGATCGTACATTCTGACTCGGGGTGTCGTAGAGTGAAGATCGTACATTCCGTCTCTGGGTGTCGTGGAGTGTAGATCGAACATTCTGACTCTGGGTGCCGTAGCGTAAAGATCGTCTGTAGACAATATAGTGGGAAAGTGAAACTTGTATTTTTCTTGTAAGAGAAGTGATAGCTTGTTTTCGGACTTTGTCTTGTGAGAGAAGTGATAGTTTGTTTTCGGACTTTGAAATAATTTACCAGAAGTGATTTTCGGAGGACTTGTTCAGATTTTCGGACATTGCAGTTGGACTTCAATAGTCTACATAACCGGTGGGAGAGATTAGGAACCGGGAGCGTCGGACAAGACTAACAGATAGTTTAGGCAGTGTGGACTGGACGTGTCAGCGGCGGCGCAAGACCGGAAGAGAGAAGCGGAACTTGGAATTAACAACGGCCAAGTGAGAAGCGACTACGGAGCGTTGGCATGCAAAAACGGTAAAAAAATACTGCAGTATAAAAGAGACAATTTATTCAGAAGGGGTCATGACCATCTAATTAATTGTTTTAATTTAAAAGTTAAATAAATTGTTGAATTTTGTTCTTTGGAAAAGAAAAGAGTTTTTTCATTTGTCAATCATAATTTTTAATTAGTTGAAAGCATAATTATTACATTTCAGATTCCACGCCATACTGTATAGTTGGCAGATCAGGTAATCGGCTATCGAGGCGATAGCGAGTATTTGTATCCGGACCCATCGACCTAAGCTAGCTGGATGTTTAGATAATTTTTGTTAAATCAGATAGAAAAACTTTGATAGTAATTCATGTAACCTGTTTCTGGCGCCCAAATCTTAATAAATTTGGAACAGGACATGATTACAGCCACGCTTTTGATGAGACGTGAGAATGGTATATTTCAATATTAATGGAGAAAAAAATTAAACACAGTGTAGGCATGTTGATTTTTTTCTCACAGCATTTTCCGTAAACAAACTTTCAACTCATACAACACATACAGGAAAGTTGTAACAGTATATATATATATATATATATATATATATATATATATATATATATATATAATGTGTGTGTGTGTGTTTTACTCATATTTATCGAAACAACAGTGGCAGCAACAAGCTTCATTGTGTTTCCCTGTAGTTTGTCATCTGTAGATCTTGTGAAGATGTGATGGAATGTATCTATCTCCTACTATGCTTTTATAAAAAAAACGTCTTCGGCTTCTTTTTCCCAGATTTCTGTGTGCTGATGCTGTCATGCAAGGTGCTTAGGATTCGAATACTTATTCTTTTTTCAATAATAATCTGTGAGAATTTCACCGAAGTTTTGTTTGTCCAATGTTGCAAAATTCTGACAAATTCTGAAAAATATGACAAAAACTACCTTGATTTTTTGTGTTTTTGCTTGAAGTGTCAGATGTTGCTGATTCGTTCTCATTATACCTAGGAAACTATTTTATTCATAATCAGCTTTTCTGCAGTGACACAGAGAAAAAAGTTATCATAAGCAGTTTATGTTCAAGCCCCCCCTCTCCTCACTAAATTCCGACTGCTGCTTTTTCTACTTCTTGGATAATATTGGACATTTCTTCTTGTTTCTACTTCTTCACTAGAATCTATACCAGAATCCTTGATTTCATCACCCATGTCATTTGCTTCCTCAGAAATGTCTTCATTGCCGTCACTGCCACCTTCACTGTTTTCTTTAGTAAAATTTTAAAGTTCAAGAAGTATTTATTAGAGTCCTTTCTCAGTACTCATTACACAAAGTTTCACATACACACTCACGGCTTGTAATTACGTTCTGCACACGGAAAATTTTCTGTAACACCTACTGTGGATTCAAAAAGAACAGGATGTATCCGACAATTTCTACCGGATCGTTATCACCACCATGCATTGAATTTCAAGAAGGCAACAACAATCTTATCAATTTGAAAACCAGAGATATACCACTTACAATTGGAAACGAAAGTATGATAAAAAAATGAAATATGAAGACTTGGAAGTGTACACTGTGTCAATATGACACATGGCGGTCTTTCTAGGTATACCTACGATTTTTTCCAATTCTACGAAAATCATAGAATTGAGCTTTACAACACATGAAGTTCATTCACTAAAGAAAGCACTTACAAAGAACCAATTTTCTAACTTTTAAAACTCAAGCATTACATTGTAGTATGTGTCACAAATGTGTCATTTTGACACACTCGGTCCTTCTAGTGTTAAATAATAAACATATTTCTTATTATATTGTGTAGATTTACTTTGCCGTATACATACTGTTAAACGGAGTAATATACGCAGTATAGAGGCAGTTACGTAATGCTGTGCGAAAAAGCGGCAAATTTTCGGCAGAAAAAGTTCATTGCCGGGGCCCTGATAACGAAAAAGTTAATAAAACCAGTTGCTAAATAAAGAAAAAAAATCCCCTAACACATAGTGTAGCCATAATACCTGTTTTGTTGGTCTTTAATACCGAAAAACGTCCGTCTATCTGTCCGTCTGTGAACACCACTAGCGCCTAAGCCATGCGTAAAATATTTTTCAAATTGAAGAAACCCCTGTCGATCTGGCTCTACTCGAAGATTTGAGATTTTGAAAAACTTTCTTCAAAATTTGGGGCACTTTACATGAAGCCCTCCGGACATTTTTTAAATTTTCTCAAAAACGACCCCAAATTTTTTCTTTAAATTTCTTGGAAGAATAGAGTAAAATGCACTTATTAAGGTGGATTAGGTCAAATTATCACGTTAACTCTGAATTTTCGAAATTGCAAAAGGTTGAATTTTTTCGGCCTCTTCCGCAAACTACAGAGTGAAGATAGAGATTTTTCTTTCAAATAAAATTTGTTCTGCAAAGTAAGTTCTTTATTTAAGGTCATGTACAGTTTTTGAAACGTTTAGTAGTTTCGCCGAACATTGCGTGCAATATGTACAATTTTAAAAAAACACGATTTTCTCAAAAACGGCTCCAATTTTTTCTTTAAATTTTTGGTAGGGATAGTGCTAAATGTACACTATGAATTGACATTAATGGTATGTTGCTCTATTCTTTTTTTTTTCAAAAATTACAAATTGAAATTTTTTGACTTGTATCTCACGTCGTTAATATTTACATTAGCGGCGATTTGTTCACATTATTATATTTATGAGCACATGTGGTTTAAATAATGCCGCATAAACCTTCTCGAATATTCAACTCTTTTCTATGAAATTATCTTAGAATGTGATTTTAAGAATAGACTATAATTAAAACAATATTTGAGACACATCATTCGTCATTCTTCATTGTCAGAATAACTTTAAAATTTTTGAAAAATGTGTTCATTAAAAAATTGTAATTCTCGATTGTGCTAATATATTGCAAATGGATGTACGGCGTTAATATTAAAGATATTCCTCAAAATTCCGTATGTCCGTTTCATAACGATGGATTTGAGAGGTTCTGAATGAATTTCTCCAGTCGCATCTGCAAGCAGTGTTGTTTTAAGCTGTGACTTGCATATGACATTCATTTAAGATGATACTATGAACTGTGTGTAGACCTACCTTATCAAGGACAGATCAAATGACGTTCTGGCAAAAACAAGCGGTACTTGTTCGTTTGCTCATTGCATCGTTCTGTGGCATATTTTTTTCTTGATCTACCACCAACTTCACTAACTCTTAACACCAAGATCAACTCTATTTTTCCTACTCCTTTGCAACATTCCTTGGCCTCAATCCTTCCCTCCTCCTTTCTCTTTCTCTCTCTTTCTCCCCTTTCTTTCTTTCCCTCAATTATGTTACCTGTTTTGCTTTGTTTCCCTTCCTGTAGCCGTTCTTACCTCCTCTCTCTACCTATCTAGCCCTACCTTTCTATCAGTTTATTTGACGTTTTTTATTTAACCCTAGAAGTCTACTCATCAACGTGTTATTTACTAGTTTTTAAATGTTTTGCTTCTTTATATGAATCAGTACATTACAATTATCTTTGCTCTCTGCACTTAGACTTGATTGCACTATTTCTTCCACACATTGCAGCAATCTAACTTCGACTCGTATTCCGTCTCACTTGCTCAAGCCACCTTCCAGCAACGCACCATCCTAGATGAACAGAGTTTCTACTAACCGTGTCAAAAAAAACACGTTCCAGTTCACCTGGGCCCTGGAGGATAACCGCAACTTGTAGAGTAAGTGCATTGAAGCAGCAACCCCTTTGTACGTGTATAATACACTTACCTTTGAGGCATTTAGAAGTTCTTGGCGCTAACCGGTGGATCAGCGGCTAGTCTTCACCTTAAAAATAGACTATACATACCTTAATAACAGACCTATAGATACCTTAATAATAGATAAGAGTAAGAGCCTTCTGTTGCCTTTTACTTTCCTATCAACTACACATTCTGTTTTAAAAGAAAGTATAATGCTGAAGCGGAAAGTGGCGTTTTTATAACATTTCGGAAAAAAGTCGCATTGTGGGACATATTGGGACATTGTGGGCTATCGAAAGAGTGTATATATCTCGATCCTGTAGTAGAAAATTTCATCCTCTAACGCGTTGTGTATTCAGAAACCATTTTTTGTGTGTCCTTGATACGGAACACTTGGATAACGGCAAAAAATATGTCCGTCTGTTCACTGTCCACGGGCCACTGTGCACTATCCGTCAGCTCCCTGTCCCTTTGTCCGTCTTTCCCTTAGTCCGTCTGTCCCTCTGTTTGTGTCCCTCAGGCCGCCTGTCTGATCTTCTGTCCCTCTCTCTGTCTGTCCCTCACTCCGCCTGTCCCTCTGTAGTCAATCATGGTCGTCTTTAATAACGGCCTCGCCCATCTGCTCTCTCGTTTGTCCGGTCACTTACATCTCGCCCGTGTAAAAACATCAGTTATTTCATTTGTAAGTTGATTTATCAGGAAGGATTCTTAACTCTGAATAGGTACTGAAAGATAGCAAATGATTATTCATGACATTTTTGATATTGAAGTATTAAACTTTAGCAATGTTGCCAGTATGTATTTTTAATTTTTATTTACACTCAACATATCATTTATGATCTCAGAATAATTATACAGCGTAACATTAGATACAATTCGTAATGATATTTTAACTAAGTTAATATTTTTTCTCCTACAAATACAAACATTCTGAGCAATATAATTAATGTCTGTGTCGGACAATAACCTCTTTCCACTTAGAGAACAGAAAATAAGTTGGACACCTATTGATAGTTTCAGAAAATTATGAAAATTTGCCTTTTCCTAAGACCTGCTTAATTCCGATAATAAGCCTTATTATTTGAACAACAAAATCTGTGGGACTTACAGACCATTACGATTTAACATTCGAAAGACTGTTTGCTAACACTAGATTCTCAAAATATATAAACAAATTTGCACAATTCAGAAAATTGGCTTTCTTGCTGATCTTAAACTAGATACAACCATATATGTAGTATAATACTGATTCATTAACATCAACACAAAGCTTATTACCTCCATACCTAGCTGTGTGCAGACCCAAGTTACTTTTGACACGAAATTTTGTTTTGTCAGGTATACCTGTCGTAACATAAATTATTATTCCACGAACTTATTGCTGGCAAAACGTATTTTAAATAATATATTTGGAAATTCCCAGTTAGGACATATTGCACATTCAAATAATTTAGAGAATAATTTATAATTTAAATCAATGCATGTATACAATGGAATAAACTATCAAGTTTCTTTAGTTAATATCTCTTTATAGGAAGATTTTTTTTAATTCCATTGCAGTAAACAAATCAATTAATAAACTGCTTAAAAGAAACTGCATCATTTACGTTTTTAAATGGAAGGGGCAAAGGATTCCTTTTCAATGCATCTATATTGTTTCTTTTTATATTGAATTATTGACCACAATATCAAAGTAAGGCTTATGAAGTGAGCCTATCAAACTCTGCGCCTCTGAAAATTAATATGGCATCATAGGCTGTTCTATGGTAGATGTTTAGTACTAGAGAAACTTTCTTCTACTCAAATGTATTAGGTCAGATTGTTTGTAGAGAATTATTAAGAAACAGATTTGTATCATGCTGATTTCTATTTTGTGTAAATCAACACGTCAACAAATTTTACTTCTAAGAATATAACATCATTTTCTATTTCAGGAAGGAGAAATGTCTTGTTAAAATTATTTAGATTTAACCATTTGTTACAAATGTTCGTTAACACGTGTATTGTATCATGTGTCGTAAATCTCTTCAGAGAGCAATTTGGTGTTTCGAAACTTCTTAGATCCAGCTTGCTGCAAAGAAAGACTGTGTTCATTTCCTGGCTTAGTGTTTATCAATAATGGATATTTTTGTAAATATTCACTGAGAGGCAGAGCGACAATGTTATTTAGTCTGTGTTTTTACATTTGATTGACTGCATCTAAATCCGAAATGCACTCAGAACAGATCTAGAAGCATATTTTCGTTTCATGGCAAAAAGGAGCTGAAACTGATTTACTAAAAATTGCAATTCCGGCATACATGCCTCAAGTAAACTTCCATCTGCCTCCAAATTGATCTTTAACGATGTTAAATTTCCATACAGAAACATATTGATTGTTGCGAATAATATTTCTGTAAATATAGATTTTTGCATCTATACTTGCTCTGATCTTTAAACTACAGTCAATTACTAATTTATCAGAAAAATGTACTGTACACAAAATTAAACAAATAGTATTCACATTTGAATATTTTCTTGTGTATTGCACGCAACGGTTGCGTGCAATTTTTGCCCACAATGATCTGATAACATTTTTATAGTCTCTTAACTTTTTCTCATTACCTTGCATCTCCTGCGTCAGTTTTAAGGCTTCTTTTTCTTTTGAAAACTGTCTTCTTGCATCCGGATCTGTGCGTTCAGAAGTGAATAAAGTAGGCTTCGCAAAATTGTAATGTAAGTTTGGAAAAATTGTTGGCATGGTATTCTTTGGGAAAACTGGCTTGTCTAGTTCACTTTTCCAATTATGCGCAAATCCAACTTGTTAGTGTACTGTAAATCTGTTTGATGAAAGTGCTTAACACATACAACAGATCACTTTGCAGGTTTCCAGTCTTTACGGAAAATACCTTGCACCCAGAATTCAAGTAATTTGTGAACTTTAGGGAATATAAAATACAGCGGATATCCTTCTTTCTTGGAGATTTCATAATTTGATTTGCACCCCAGAGCAACACATTTGTCTGGCATCTTAAAAAATTAATTCAATATCAAGCATATTAGCATTAATTTTAGTTTACTTTCAATGAATATGCTAAAATTTATTGCCTTTCCCAATGGAAAACATATTCTAATAAATTCACCATAAATGTTTCATCTTTAAAGGCTAGAATATATGGGTGCGGAACAAAAAAGTATCTGTTTTACGAAAAGTTATTTTTTAAATTTAAATTTACATTTTTTAAATCCTTAAATAAGTGTTTATGCGTGCAGAAAAGGAAACTGACTAAATATGACGAATTTCTGTCTGTACTTATAGTAAGTACTACAGTGATAGGAACATTTATTGTATTATCTATATTTAAGATTACGTTTTTTTAAATATTGGAGTTCACAAAGTATCAGTTGCAACAATAAGTTTGTTTAGTTTAGACTCCTTAACAGAGTTAGGTTAGAACACAAAGAAAAATTAAACCATGTACTTTCAACTAAATATATTTACTACAATTAGACCTACTGCACAGTTTTATGAACTAGGTAATGAATCGAAAAAGATTAAAACTTCTCATTATATTGCAAGCATTGTAAAAAATTAATGTAAATGCGGCAGCAACGCAAAGTGATTCTGTGTATAGATAACCCGGCTGCGGTCCTCAAATTTACTTCTGCTCAAGATCCTTGGGTCCAAATGGACCCATATAATTTCTCTTGCAGATTATTTACTTTCCCAATCATTAGGGTGATTCGAGTACAGTGGACTTTGGTAATTACATTTTGAACTAACCCAAACATTGCTCTTGGAACTCGGCCTAAAGTTAATTTTACATATATCTAGTTCTTAATTCTAACTTCGGAGGACCACCTGGGCATTTGGGGCAGGCCCAGGACTGTATGGAAAATGATTAATTTTAATGTTATTGGTATAATAAAAGGCTGAATAAATTTAATACATATATTAATTAATGGTAAAAATAATATAATTAGCAACGTGATAATTATTATGGGTTGAAACAGTTAAGTTGCTTGCAATGTTGCTGATGTAGACAGTTAAAGTACACCTGGAAAGTCTGGTTAAAATACCACCTGTTGGTGAAATACATTGCCGTTGAAGTTGATGATGGCTGATTTCGGGCGGGTGATGAACCCAGACCCGTTTGCGGGTGAAGATTCCGTTGATCCGCCTGGATACCATTTGCGATGCTGGTAAGATGGATGACCTCGTGGTAATTGCAGTGAGTAGACCACGTGCCACTGCGACGCACAGCGAGAAGAGAATAAACTTGAATATTGGTAGCGCGTGTCAATGCAAGGAGACCACAGAAGGCAGCTACATATACGTAGAGGTGATAAACTGATTGATTTGATTGGAACAGTTAATAAGTTCGGCCACGTGTTCATATGGTGAACTTATACAGCAGCCACGTGAGCAGCGCGAAGTGTACGTTGTCGCGATCTGCACAACTGGTTGAATCGCGATCTGCACAACTGGTTGAAATTAGGACATAGTTCATCCGCTCGGCACTTAGAATTGTGATACGAGACGGGAGATTGATTAGCTGTGCGGCAATGCGATACACTGCTCATGTACATTGGCACATAACACCGCAGGCATTACCGCACGTCCATCTGCGCAGGAGAATTCAGCCAACTGATTATTCACTGATTAGGATATAGTTTCTCCGTTCGGCACTCAGAATGTGTGATAGGAGACGGGAGATTGTAAACTGTGAGGCAACGCGGTGCGGTTCACAGGAGCGGCGTGGAATTGCGGAACGCGACGACAGGTCAGTCCGCGCTAAGTAACAGAAACCGACTGCACTTGCTTTGCTCGTCAAGCGGAGCATGTGAACAGAGGTCACGTGATTGGCAGGTGCAAGGCGCAGCACCGCTGAGGGGCAAGGGACGCGGTGCGTGAGAACATGTCCAGACCTGCAAAGGCGCCCGGGGCAGCGGAGAGAGTTTGTGGGAAGCGTTCGGGAGGTGTTGCACCCTGACGAACCTATATATATATATATATATATATATATATATATATATATAAAAAGCTTGCTTGCTCCAACACCCAAAGTCCATATTTAGTATTCATAATAGGAAATCAAAATTATACATCGAAATGTTATTTATATACATTTATTTTATTTATAAGATTGTGCAATAATGTAAAATAATGGTCTCTGAACATGCGTGATAGCAAAGTAATGAACTACAAATATAGAAAAATTGTATTACACACATGAAATACATGCCTGATTGACATGATTTTTACCTGTAAGAGTTTTTATTTAGAGCAACGAAAAGTAATTTTGTTATCTGTTTTGCAACACACTCCATTTCCCCCTTTTTTGAATAGAATCTAAAAAAATTAAGGAGTTGAATTATTCATCGGATTTCTAGTTTTCGACTTCTCTTGATGACAAAGTTTGTGGCAGGTTTGTTCTACGTTCAGTAACCTCTTTACAAAAGATTCTCCGAATTTTCTATAACTAGTGGTGCTTCCAACGCACATACTTTCTCGCTCTGCTTCTATACGGTCCTTTTTGCTATTCCACTACTTCATAAACCAGAAAAAGTGTATTATACCAGCAAACTTTTTCGGTACCAAAATCCGACAACCGAAACTCAAATTCAACGAACCGGCACTTACACCACTACGCAACACCAACACCGTCTCTGTCGAACAGAACCATGAAAGAATAGAACCGACCAATAAAATGGTAAATGCATGATTAAGAAACAATTGATACGATGGCAAAACGCTTTACAAATACAAGAGAAGTAAAATATTGTTAAAAGTTAATTATTTGAACAAATATATTCAGATATTTCCAGGACATTTATCGCAATTACTTATATTTTAGTCTATACGTAATTCTATCGCTTTTATTATTAGGAGCCGGTAATTTTCAACATGCGAAAAACATGTCTTTCAAACATGACCAAGAAAGGCAGCGATAAACCGCATTACGAAGTATTCGTAAAGCTAGAAAGTAATAACAATTTTTGGTACCGTTAGGTATATGTAAGTTCATCGCATGCCTTTTAGTTATATTGTATTACAATTTAGCGTTAAAATGCTCATAATTTTACTTAAATTGGTTCATACAGATATATACTAGACAACAGTTGATCTGACATGTCATACGCTTCAGAAATTGAATAAAAGAGTTGAAAAATAGTTTAAAAGACGCAGTTAGGGAAAACACAGACAAGTCCTGTCTATTTTTCTATATTGAATCTATTCGTGAGTAGAAGTACTTCAAATGATTTTCAATAAAGTATCTACACTCTTCAGTGTTTTTTTTCCTGAAACATCACATTCATCAAATTAAAATTCCCCACGGGGGATCGAAATCGGTACCTTCCTTATTGAAGATCTCAACCCCAAGGTGCATTAAGCAATCGCGCTACGGGAGCGACTTGGGGAACAACTCTTAATATTTCAGTCAAAACGATCTTGAATCAGTTCTATCATTAGGAAGAAGGTAATTGTCAACATGCGAAAAACATGTCTTTACAAAAAACATGACCAAGAAAGGCAGCGGTAAACGGTTAACTCCACATAATTTATCGGATGATCGGCATTTGGAAAATAACTACTGCGAGAAAGTATGTGCCATTATATAGCACCACTAGTTTATTTATATATTTACCTTCCCTTCTTACACACGTGCAGAAAATTTAAAGAAAAAAATTTTGAGCGGTTTTTGAGAAAAGTTTTTTTTTGTCAATTTGAATCGCAATTTACGCAAAAACTATTCGTTTTTCCCAAAAATGGTACATGACCTTATTTGAAGTGCTAATTTTCTACAACCGACTTTGTCTGAAGCGAAAATCTCTATCTTCAATTTTGGAGTTTTTAAACAGTTTTTTGCAATTTTCGAAAAATAGGGCCTATAAACGAAAATGATGTCTACGTCATTCCCTTCAACGTTCTTCGCACTATTCAACAACAAAATATAATCAAAAAATTTGGAGCCATTTGTTTTAATTCATAAAATCTCAAAATGGGCTTCATGTAAATTATCCTCAAATACTAAGATATCGGTTTCAAATTCAAGAGGCCTTTATACGAGTCAAAACCATCTGGGAATATCAATTTTGAAGAAAATCGACCGAACGGTTTAGGCGCTAGCGTTGACCACAAACGGACAGACGGACGGAATGCCGTCAATCGATTTTGAAGTATGAAGAAGCAACAAATCATGGATTTTGACTACTCCACGAGATAGAGGATTTTTTTTTCTAAATTTAGCAACAGGTTTTATCCACTTTTCTGTCACCAGACCCCTGCTATAAGAGATTTTCTGGCGAAAATTCTCCGTTTTCCGCCGCACGATTACATAACTTTCTCTTCTTACGAAGTATTCGTAAGGCGAGAAAGTAAAAAGTATTATTTTTGGTAACATTTTTATCAGCAATATGAATTCGCTTTTATGAGAAAACATTTGAATTGATGTAAGATGTTTGTATTATTGGAGAGAACCACATCACAAAACTTCATTTTTCTTTTCGAGTATAAGAACTAATCGTATCAACAGCTCCCTTTGTAGAACTATAGGTAGTCATCATTTCTGGTTTCTTTTCTCCAGATTCGCATCATTGTGAGGGGTGCTTTGAAGAACAGCACACTTGTTCATTCGTGGCACATACGATACTAATGTCGGGTAACATGCAAAAGCGAAAGCAGAATAGTAGTTTGTTGTGCCCTTTGTCTGGAGAAGTTTTGGCGGTATAGAAGATTTGTTTTTGCGCATAGTTCCACCGATACTGATGTCCCGTTTGAGAGGCTTGTGACCCAAATGGTATGATGTAAAGAAATTGTCAGGAGTTATATTTTTACCCTTCAGACGTAAGGATAATTGTATCACAACTTTTATTTCCAGATTTTGTTCTATAGGTTGCCTTTCTTGTTTGCCAGAGGTGTTTCATTGTCACAAAACTCTCAAACGTCCCCTCCGTATTTGGAAAGTCTTTGGTAGGTGCTGCCGAAATGGACAATTGCCTCTAAAGACAACTAATTATTCATTGTTTTTTACTTACAATTGAAGATTGTCCAATATCGGAAGAGGACGAAACACATCAGAATACTTCGTTCAAGTTTTACAAAGAACCGTCTTGCCGTAGTATAGAGAGCTGAAATAGGATCAGCTGTTTGTAGAACTTCGATAGTGTTTTCGTAGTTTGATAGTATTATTCGAAAAAATATTGTCATTGTACACCGTATGCGAAGATAAAGTCTAGGATGACAATGCAATTCTTCCATAGTTCATTTCCACGAATTTACCCAGTTATTATATCAAATGTCTAACAAGAGTTCAACATGAGAAATGCCACGGGTCCAAAAGGATCCGACGAACTTATGTGTAAAAAAATATAATTCCTTTCATATTAAAAAAATAAATGACATTTTATACGCGGGTATAAAACAGTCAAAAAATAATTGCCAGAGACTAATAGAACATTCGCACCATTTTCTTACGTTGTACAAGAAATTAAAATTTTATTTGTGTCGAAATGGAACCGAGGACCACAGTAGGGTTAATACTATGTGTAAACATTAAACCATAAATGTTATACTTGCATTTGATGCATGTCTGTTCAAGGACTAAACACTCCAAGGTCTTTTGGCAGTACCACAGGTGCTACAGAATGGCACAGACTTTCGCGTATTAGTTTTCTATTTCCTTGGGTCTCGGCTAGACTTTCGGACTTGACGCATGCTCTTGCCAGCTGCCATCTGTCGCCGCCCACACTACATTTGTTTGACATTTTCTTAACTTTTCGTTTTCCTAATAGTAGAATAGAAATTTTATTTTAAGAATATTAAAGTATAACATTTTCCTAAATGCCAATTTTCTTTGGAAAATTTGGAGCTGGTTTTAACAAAATGGCGTTTAAGCGCTAGAGAAAATGCGAAATTTGAAGCTCTTTTTCACAGAAGATTTTTAGTTTTCGAAAAACTTCATTTGAAGTAATTTGAAGCATATTAAGTTACAAATACAATAGTGTTTACAAATTGCTGGAAATGTGCGTATTAACGGTGCGGGAGATCTTTGAAAAAATTATATTTGTGTAATATTTGAAAAAAAAATACAAAATTAACTTTACGTCATACTAAAGAGTGCAATTTGCAGTATCCATTCGAAAATTTCGAAGAAAAAATTTGCAGCCATTTATGAGAAAATGGCGTTTGAGCGTTTCTGAAAATCTGGAATTTTGAGCTAGTTTTCACAGAAAACGGTTGCTCTTTGGAGAAACTTTACATGTCATTATTGAAAACACATGTATTCATGAATATGTCAAGTGAAAAAATTACATTTTTTGTAAATTTGAAAAACTAAGAATAGAGCAGTATGACGTTTATGTCATTCCATCGAGCATATGAGGCTCTATCCTTAGCAAAAGTTAAAAAAAAATGTGGAGCCGTTCTTGAGAAAATATTATTTTTGTATTTTTTTATAATTGCATATATTGCACGCAATATTCCTCGAAAACTACTAAAATTTTCAAAACAATGTACATGACCTTCATAAAAGAACTCCCTGTGGAGAACAAATTTTATTTGAAGGAAAAATCTCTATCTTTAATTTTGTAGTTTTAGGAAGACGCCGAAAAAATCAAACTTATGTAATTTTCGAAAATTGAGAGTTAACCGTGAAAATCGGAACTATTCCACTTTTATAAGTATATTTTACTTTATTCTTACACGAAAATTAAAGAAAACATGTGGAGCCGTTTTTGAGAAAATTGTGAAAATGTCCGGGGGCTTCATGTAAAGTAACCTCAAAAATTAATGAATGTTTTTAAAAATCGCAGAGCTTTGACTCAAGCCAGATAGACAGGGGTTTCTTCAATTTGGAAAAAATCGTGCACATAGTTCATGCGCTAGTGTTGTTCACATACACCGGATGGACGGACATTTGCTTTCAATTGGCCTTTCGGTATTAAGGACCCACAAAACTGGGATTCTGGCTACACCTCGTGTTAGATTTTTTTTCTTAATTTAGCGACTGATTTTATGCACTTTTTCGTTATCACGGCCCCACAACGAATTTTTTCTGCCAAAAATTCGCCGTTTTTTCGTGCAGCATTACATAACTTTCCCTATAAAACATTTATTACTCCTTAAATACGTTCGTATACGGGAAAGTAAAAATGTTTAAAAAGATTTTCTGAAAAACGAGTCCGCATTTTTTATTAACACTTTTCCTCAATCAGAGCAAAGTTTTAATTAATAACATGACGTAGGTCAGATTTTCATTCGAACATCCGTAATTTTGAAAATTGCAAAAGGTTCATTTTTGTTTGGAATCAGTCTTTCGTCTTTGACTTTCAAATTAGAATTTTTTCTTAATGCAATCTATTCTTCAGGTACACATCAATATATTAGTAGTAATATATTAGCGTAATTTTCAGTTATATTGTAATAGAATTACAGCGACATTAATAGTTCGTTATGTAGCATTAGAAACAGAATGGTTATTAGTAAGAAATTCTGACAGTCGATGAAATAGCGTCGGAGACACCCTCTTGATTTGTCTATACGTAACAAATTGGGTTCGAATCTTCGAGTAAATATTTTTTCCTTTAAACGTCTTTTAAGAATAGACTATATACAGAATTCAAAGATACACGGTGATTTTTATTTAAATAAGCTTACGTAACCGAAAATGTGAGAAAAGTATCAGCCGTTGTAGCACTAATAGTTTTTTTTATTGTTTGCAGAGAAACAAGTGAAAAGGTCACATACAACATAGATGCTGTGTACTGTAATGTGAAAGATCATAGTCCTAGGCTATTGGACGTCCTTACTACTAGCGAGTTTTATCATATTTCTTATAGAAGGAAGGTGAGGTTCTGTAAAAGATTTTGAGCAGCATAAATTGGCAAAAGGAAACATATGGACGAAGTATATTGAAAATCTAAGACTAACTATTTGAAAAGGTTCCAAATTTTGGATGAACCTCAAAATACAAAAGTTCTAGTACGTGTGTTGTGGTTCTGAAAAAAAGAAGGAAATATGGAAGTGAGATGAAGTAAAGTAGTTTCTCAATTGGATTATTTGTATTCAGACTGATTTTCTGAATAGTATGACATGTCTCTGTCGTAAATCTCTCATTATGGGACATACCTTTCCAAGCGTTCTTTAGTATTTCAGAACAAAACAGCAATATGAAATCCTCTTTGTTCTATTGTACCTCAAAGAAGCCGCCTAAGCCTGTAATGAGCGACGTCAATTAAGTGAGAGGTATTCCCATCCGGCCATCCGGTCATTCTGACTTGACGGTTCTCTGAATCCTTCTGTATACAGCAGATGCGCTAACCGCGTAATCACCACCGAGAGCTCGCAGTCTGTTAGCCACCCATCACCGGCACACACGGCGCCGTTGCTTGCTCTCCGCCCGCTCTCGCCGGCCGTAGCTCGTGCGCGCCGCGCGGCCGTAGCTATTCCGGGCGCGGGTCGTGAAACATCACAGTTTCGTTGACCCAGATCGTAGCCCCATATGGGAACGGCCGGCCCGCTGCTGCGTTGGAAAACCCTTCGAAGATCGAGATGCAACTGCGGCCGGCGGCAACTGCGGCATAGGGCTTCGCCTGTCGCCTTTGAAATAGTACTTACGTGTCGAGGATAATGATCGAACCTGTTTTTGGAAGCGAACGAAAAAATATTAGGTGCTTTCCGCTCGTGACGTTAAAAAGATTCAGGAGCGTGATGTTGGGAAGAAGCTGGTTTTCCGCGTAAGAGCAAAATCGGTTCTGCATCATTAATCCTTCCTTGCGCCCTGGAGAATTTGGCACGCGTCCAGGATGCGGAAATGGCCGTTACGAAAGAAATAGGTAATTTATATTTATATTGAATGTCAGGGCATGTTTCTCCCAAAGACTGTAAGGTGTTACTTAAGAATTTTATTTCAAGCATTTTTATACACGTATGCGTGTAAAATATTTGTAAATTTTATTATTTAATAATAAAATATATAATATGTTAGTTGTCAAAGAATACAAAAAAAACTTTAACAATTTCACAAAACTCTTGCAATGTTGCGAAAACACAAAATTACAGGCACACACTGACCAAGCGATGCTACCTGACTAACACAGCAAGAAAAACCAAATTAATGTAACATAGCAGAATGTATTGAAAGGTTACGAGGCACACATGGCTGGATTTTCCAACCCAGACCACTCTCACAGCACCACAGCTCCTCCAAATTACACAGCTGTCTAGTAGAGGGTCTCAAATGCAGATATCAAGAAAATGCCTTTCACCACCGTGGATGCTTCACGCTCAAGGTCCACCATAGCCCCTTCCGCTTGGGCCACACTCCACCAGCCATCTCTCCCGCTGTCCACCAGGCTCTGGCCCCACCCCGGGTTCAGACCCCGGGCAGGGCACAGGGGGGCGGGCAGCCGGCTAGCCGGCGGAGGGGCGGACGTAGGCGGGGGGAGATACGGGCGGCGGCGGCGTGATGGTGGTGGTAGCGGCGGTGACGTCATCGGTGTCGGCGTCGAGGGTAGCTGGTTGCAACCTGGCCGGGCGGCGGGAGAACCGCCACACGCATCGAGGCGCGGGGAAACAATGATCAATTAATGTCTTAATTCAATCATTAATTGATTGATTGATTGTTGATTGATTTTTTTAAGTGGGACGCGCGAACTTTGGAGTTGGCGCCCCCATGACACCCTGGTGTAGCATGGAACTCCCATAATTTAGCGGGAAGTACCACAAAGAGTGCCCAGGTGGGCGGAAGTCGCAGGAACTTGTCCGCGCCGACCAAAATGTGCTAACATTAGTACGATTAGATGATACCGCGGTTGAAATTTTGTGTTTTAGTTTCTCCGTTCTTATCATACCTTCATGTAAACCGAGAGAGTGTTTATGGACGGAATGCTATGCGTATATTGTTAATTAATTGTAAGATAACTTTTTTTCTGAATGACAATCAGAAATACTGTGGATCGTAGATATCTCATAATATCAAACATTTCCATTATGTAAAATAGTAATAAATATATAAATTTACAGAAATTACATCATTGATATGGCAAAGGTATCCTGCACTGTGATGTCTGTTATGCGTCATGTCGAGCAACGATGTTTTCACAAAATTTTGAATATTTTGCAGAACATGTTGATTGTTTCAAAAGGCGTCTGGGAATTATTTAATTTCAAATGCAAATTATGAATTACCTGTTTACAAGTCATCTTGAAATCGTTTACAATATTGGCTGGAGATTTGTGTCACGATTCTGATATATGATTAATGGAGCAAATTATATTCTAATTTTCGTAATAACTAATCGATATCAATAGCGGTGTAGATAATCAAGTTGTTGTGAATTTTAAATGATTCATTCAAATCACGAAACAAAATTTCCATTCTTCTCCTCACTGTTTTAAAATTATTTTGTATTTAATACAGTGAAGATTATAACGCAGATTTTGAGTCTTTTTGCTATAAATTTACTTATAATGGATAAAAAGGAACTAAAGGAATATATCTTCTATTCACTTAAACATATCTTTTTATTAAAGCCAGGGCATTGCTTACTCTCAAATTGTGGAGGAACATCGTCCAGATTAGGACTTCATTTCACGGTGCACCATTCTTCTTCAAAGTAGAGAGAAGCCTATTACTCTTTGTTCTCTCAAATAAAGATAGCGCTTGCAAACACAGAGATAGTATACCCAATAAATGTAAGAAAATTCAATACTTCAAGCTGAGAAAAGAAATTTTCTTTCTCAATCGGAATAAGCCATTTCCTTACCTCAGCGTTGTTAACGCTCGCGTTCCCGAGCTTATTTATAACTGCTAAAATCGATTTTCCAGCGCTCCCCTCTTCGCTCTTCCTCTCTCTCTATTTCTCTCTGTTGCTGATGAAAGCGTACCTCATAAAGGCGATGAGTTACATCCCGTTTCCGCAATTTCCTGGCAAAATGAGAGCCCTGGCGATTCTTCATTTTTTTTTAAATTTTTCCATTAATATAATAGAATTCCGATGGGTACAAGTCCAAGAGTAGAGTGCTAACGAAACCAATACAAAAAAATTAAATCAGATTACTGACTCAGGAAGAGCTGTGTTACGTATAATTCGTATTCCAGAAGAGAGTAAATCAAAATAGACGTCATAAGAAGTATGTCTCCGTTCGTACAGTATTATTAATGTCATTCTCATTGTTTGGAGTTCTTTTCATGATTTCATTTCCCACAAAAGAACTACTTTCATATTTTTTCAAACATGCAAAATTGACATTTTGAATCACGGACTTAGCAGTTCTATATAATTCAGTAGTAGCAAACTTTGTGCATGCTTCAAAAATATTACTAGGTGATTAAACGGCCAATTCACAAGCATAAAAATAAAAATTATATAAAATTCAACGTTAAGTCTAAGTAAAAAAGACTTCTGTTATCATTTGTGAAGAGGAAAATGTAACCTTTATACATTTTTGTGCACAATGGCACAATATCGCCAGTATCAGACATAACAAGAAAAGTATCGCGTCCTGAGCGCCACCCACAGAAGAAGCGTCCCCCTCGTTAGAGCGGCTTAATGAACGCTTTCCGCCCGCCATCCCACACGGATTCACAGCCGTAGAAGTCCCAGCGACGGTCTCCGCCGCACCATGCTTCCCTCCATCGTGCTGCACTGCGACGCGCCGGCCCGAACATCCCGTCACCCACGCCACTCGTGCAGCCGCGCATCGCCCCAAGCGCACATCGTCAGGCTGGATTTCTGCCGAACTACGCAACGATTCGGACCACACTGTCCCCCCGTTACGTTACGTTACGTTACGTTACATTACATCACGTCTTTCCACTACACCCGACAACAACCCGCGACGCCTGCCCCGCGACGCCTGCCCCGCGACGCCTGCCCCGCGACGCCTGCCCCGCGACGCCTGCCCCGCGACGCCTGCCCCGCGACGCCTGCCCCGCGACGCCTGCCCCGCGACGCCTGCCCCGCGACGCCTGCCCCGCGACGCCTGCCCAGTTACCAGTTCGTCCTCCCGTTGGCATAGCGCTTTCGTCGTCTGCACTGCAAAACTCCGCATTTCGTTGTAGCCATTTAAGCAGTTTTCGATCCCACACTCGAAACATTCAACATTAGTTCCTATAGTTCAGGTACGCAGAGTTCGACCGTCGCCACATCTTTGAAATGAGCCCTCCACATACGTGTGTGTGGCGGCGATGGTGTAATGGTTAGCGTATTGGACTGTTATACCCAAGTTCGCGGGTTCAAACCCGATCGGAACCATATACACTCCTATTTAGGGGCGAAAAAATCCTTCGTACGCCTTCCTTCGGAGGGGAAGTGCCGGGTGTCCGATGTTAGTAGATTTACTGCATGTAAAAGATCCTCAAGTCTAAATGACGCCTCTGAACAAAAATCGCCTGTTTCGTCGCTCATGGAATACTTTATTTTTCCGCTTGTTGGTGAAAGGAGCGTAACGAAATTTGCGTGGTCAGACGGAAGAGCAGGCCTCATGGCCTGAGTCTCGCCACGGAAAATAAGGCAATTGAGTTCAATTCAATTCAAGATTTTAGTTCTCGAACGTTGCTGGACTCTCCCTTATGAACTTATGCACTGCACCTGTGAATCATTGTTAAATTAAAACGTCGATAATTTGAATTAATTGGGAACAAACCTCTTTCGGATTATCGAATTGTTCATGTCCGGTGATTACTCAAGTAGAGCCGATGAGTAAAACCATCAATATAGTGAATTGTTTACATTTTTATTTGCAGGCAATTACTCTATTGTTTGTGCGGCATTACACTCCTATTTTATGTGTAAACTCTAATTTTACGTTGAGTGAATCTAGTGTTCACAAAATAGAGTAAATGTATATATAACATTTGTAGTGTTCAGAATGCGACTCTTGTAAAGAAATAATTTTGAAATTTAGATATGGTTAATTTGAAATTGTATAATGCTATTGGAAATTTATCAAAAGTATAGATGTATTGTCTTCCCTTTCTTTCTAATATGTAGTATAAATGAGTTAATTTTAATACGAAATGAGTGAATTTCATTTTATTGAGAATTTCACTTTATTTTATGCCTGATAGGTCCAACCATAGCAGCTCGAAACGTTGTAACCGTTATGAAAATAAATTCCATCGATTTGAACTAATTTTTCATTAACCCGTTTTACGCCAGTGGTGCGTATACGCACCATTTTATATAAGAATTTTTTATGGTAGGTATTTTTTACATAAATTGACGCAGTTTGTGCCATAGAAATATTGAATATCAGAGGAACATATGAGTATTTTTTTGCAAGAATTAATCTTCATGTAATGAAGGACAAATGAAGTAAAATATTTTGTAATTTTCACCTGAAATGAAGATGAGTTTGAATTATTTCTTGTAATTTGAAAAAATATAATTCTGAGTTTCATTTATGGTTGTCGATTATAAGGAACAATTGTATTTTCATGTAATATTGATGTGAATTATTTTCATTCTTTCATTTTCGTTAAAATTGTATTTCATTAACCATGGTGCGTCAACGCACCACTGGCCTATACCGTTGTATCTCCAGATACCTCTGCTGCCCGACCCTTCGAGTGTTGCTGCTAGGAATGTTATGAAAACAAATGCTCTGCGAGCGAGGGGAGCGCAAGTCGAAACAAAGTGGGCTCTGTTCATTCCCAGAAAACTATTTCTAATGACGCAACAGAATTTTTTGGATTCTACAATTGAGAAGTTCAGTTGCTTGGAGTCTCACGTCTACATGTTGCAATTGGATATCTTTGTCAGTGGAGATAGAAGGTGGTGGTGGACAGTGTGTCCGATTGTAGAAGAAAATTAGTGTTAAAGTAAATCGATTTTAATTAGCTATAACTATTTATCTGAAATTCATTAACATTTAATTTCATAAATAAATTATTCATCACATAAGTGGTGGTAATGTTCATTATAACAAAAATTCCGAAAATAATTTGTTATAAGAAGATAAATTACCTTCCAAAATAGCGTATTATATAATTATGTTATTGCAGATGTTCAGTTACTGTGGTTTGACTACTGAAGAAATAACTGCAGAGCTTGAGGCTATTGATGTGGAATGTGCGGATGTTGTGATTCCCCTAGACGTTGATGATTTGCCATGAGCAGACATAGATTTAGGGCAATCAAAAGAAATATACATCGTGCAGATAACAAGAATTTGAATTTAGATGATAGGTTCAGTAAGTTGAGACCTTTGTTCAATCTTTTGAACAAAAACTTTATGCAGTTTGGAGTTTTTTCATATAATTTGTCCATTGACGAGCAAATGCTTCCATACTTCGGACGACACTCTGCAATGATGTTTATCAAGGGTAAGCCTGTCCGTTTTGGCTTCAAAATGTGGTGTCTGGCAGGAAGTACAGGTTATTTTTTTCAGTTTAAACCATATGGGGGTTCAAATTCTCAGATAAAGGAAACTACTTTAGGGCTTAGCGCAGATGTCGTCCTTCATTTACTGAAAGTTGTCGATCGTCCAAACCATCACAAAGTTTTCTTTGATAAGTTCTTTACATCCTTTAAATTATTCACTGTCCTAAAAGAACGAAGCTATTTTGCAACTGGAACAATTCGTGAAGATAGAATTCCAGGCACTCCCTTCAAACCATCAAAAGTTGTAAAGAGGGAAGTAAAAGGATTTTACGATTTTTCTTTCGACAAACAATATGAAGTACTTATCGTAAGATGAACGATAATTTTGTTGTAACAATGGCAACAAATAATGGTAAGGTTTTGCCCTTAGGAAATGCTCAAAGATATAACAAGAAAGAAAAAAGCAAATACAGGTTCAACAGCCAAATGTGATTTCAGAATACAACAGGTATAGGGGAGGAATCGATTTGCACGACAATGCGGTCGCAAATTATTGCATCAGTTCTAGGGGTAAGAAATGGTGGTGGCCACTGTTTATCAATTCCATTGACAGCTCTAGTGTAAACACATGGAAAGTTCATTGTTTGGTATCTAAAGAGAAAATTTCACAAATTGATTTCAGGTCATATGTAGCTCGCACTTTACTGCAAAGCTTTTTCTTTCGGAATCAGTCCAAAAACGCGGAAAACTGGCAAAAGCAGCATCATTCCAGAAATAAGGTTTGATAACATTGGCCACCTCATTAGTAACCATGAACAAAGTACCCGGAGAAGATGCGGTGTGTGTAAAAAAACACAGAATGTTTTTCTGTATAAAATGTGAAAAGCATCTTCATCCAGAATGTTTTTAATATTTTACAAAAACTATTTTTTTCTTTTTTATAATATTATGTACAACTTATATTTTTGTTTAAATTTATACAATAAATACAAGTTTTTAATCCAGGAGTTTAAAAAATGTCATCAGTTTGATGTAAATTGTTCTCTAATTAAGATCGCAGATACCCCACGAAGGGCCAGTGGTGCGTGAACGCACCATGCTATAAATCATTGTTGGTTAAAGGAAAAAATTTTCTGGCAACATATATGTCATATTTGTGAATAACTGAAGATACACACAGAAATTCAATACTTTTGTATGATTATTTCTGTCATTGGCCTAAAATGGGTTAATTGTGAACTGTAATTTCCTGTTAATATTGATTATAGTTATATATAATAAAATATAAGTAGCTTTATTGAAGAATATAAAATAGAGTATTTACATAGACAATGACGGGGAATTGATTTGTCTTTACCGGAGCTTGCAGCCGCCCTAGTATCACACCGAAGATGGCCGCAATGCAGACAAAGAAGTTTAATGCTGAATTAAACATATGACAAAACTACGCAGATTAACTTCAGTAATAAAAATAATCTACCTGCATTAAATCATATACGGTTTGAGCTTGTAGTCGGGTCGACACTAAAATCAAAATCTACTTACATACAGTATTCGCTACATGAACGTTTTCGCCACAGTTGAATCCAGATTGTCAACGATCCATAATTTATTCACGTTGTATTGTGTAACTATTCCCTTTTCCTTGCCTTAACACAGATTTCTTCCGATGTCTCTACGTACCTTTCTATGATCTACGTACTCTTTTGATTCAGCCAACTTTTCGTTTTGCTTCAACGCGTTGTTTTTGTTCGTTACCAAGCTTCCATACTTTCTACTCTCCCCATCTTAGATTTACTTATCACTCTCGCGTTTCAGAAATATCCTTTTCAGTTGTACACAGCCCTTAAGGCATTCCTCACACCTCAGCATAGTTACCATCTGACGCTGCGCCCCTCGCACACAAACACTGAAACCCACTTACGCCCTTTGCCTTTCAAGTTTCAGGGCTAATTCCCTCCTCTGTACCTCAGCTTCTGCGACGTGTTTTCTCCTAACCCACTTACGTGCCATCTCCACTACTGTTCTTCCTTCTATACGGGGTCATACGCTCTGCAGCTCTTTGTCAACACCACTAACAACGCTCTCATTCAAAACCACAGTCACCCACACCATCACCTAGCCACAGCATCACCTAAACCGGCCCTTAGTGGCTCTGAATGTGACCCAGTTCCCCTGTCCGGCCCACGCGCGATCAGATGAATGCGCGCATCGCCGAGCTCTCTCCATTACGGTTCATGGCGTCTCCCCTCCGTATCCACTCCACCTCGACTCCGCCTCCTCCTCGCCTCCACTCCGGCTCCTCCACACCTCCACTCCGGTTCCTCCACGCCCTCACTCCGGCTCCTCCACGCCCTCACACTGTCTCCATTTCGCAGCCTCTTCCACGCAGCCTCTTCCACGCAGCCTCCTCCACGCAGCCTCCTCCACGCAGCCTCCTCCACGCAGCCTCCTTCACGCAGCCTCCTCCACGCAGCCTCCTCCACACAGACTCTCCATGCAGCCTCTTCCACACAAACTCCATCCCGACTCGTTCGCTTTCTCCTCCACGTCGCCTTTACGTCGCCTCCACGTCACCTCCACTTCACCTCCCCTTTACCTCCACTTCACCTCTACTTCACCTCCACGCCGCCTCCAGGCCGCCTGCAAGCGGCCTCCAAGCCGCCCCCAAGCCGCCCCCCAAGCCGCCTCCAAGCCGCCTCCCAGCCGTCTCCAAGCCGCCTCCAAGCCGCCTCCAAGCCGCCTCCAAGCCGCCTCCCAGCCGCCTCCAAGCCGCCTCCAAGCCGCCTCCAAGCCGCCTCCAAGCCGCCCCCAAGCCGCCCCCAAGCCGCCTCCAAGCCGCCTCCCAGCCGTCTCCAAGCCGCCTCCAAGCCGCCTCCAAGCCGCCTCCAAGCCGCCTCCCAGCCGCCTCCAAGCCGCCTCCAAGCCGCCTCCAAGCCGCCTCCAAGCCGCCTCCAAGCCGCCTCCAAGCCGCCTCCAAGCCGCCTCCAAGCCGCCTCCAAGCCGCCTCCAAGCCGCCTCCAAGCCGCCTCCAAGCCGCCTCCAAGCCACCTCCAAGCCGCCTCCAAGCCGCCTCCAAGCCGCCTCCAAGCCGCCTCCGAGCCGCCTCCAAGCCGCCTCCGAGCCGCCTCCGAGCCTTCCCCCAGTCGCCTGTACTTTGCCTCCACGTTGCCTCCACGCCTCGCTCACGTCCCCTTGCACGCCGCTCCCTAAGCCGCCACCACAAGCCGCCTCCGCAAGCTGGCCCTGGTCCCGCCTCCGCCCTCACACCCCCGCACACCCCCTCCGCCACCGCCACGCCGTTGTGCAGGCAGCGCTTAGCTTCCGCCTCCCACGTCGCCAACTCGTGTCTGCGCGCCAGGCTCACCTTCCCAGCGCCCCCCCTCGCCGCACAGCTCGCGCTGCCGCAATCCCCGCAGCCCCGCCCCCTCCGCCCCGCCACTGCGCACCGCCCACCTCCGCCGCCCCCACCCCTCCCAGGGTCCCGCGTGGCGCGGAAACTCCGCCGGAGAACTTGTGAAGCGCCCCCACAGATTACGACAGGCAAACAAAAAACGGCTAATTAAATGTATTTGCAAACCCCAAGAATGAACAAGATTTCGAGAAGAACTAAGAAAAAAAATTCAGTGTCCCCGATAAAAACATTGTCAAGGAATAGGGAAATAAGGAAGGTACGGAAGCCTTAAAGAAAATGTGTAATAATGGTTGTACAATTAGGTCATTTTTCATTTCTAAATACTTCAACTTTTAGTATAAAAGTATGAAAATTACATTTTGTTATTACGTCCATTGCCACAAAATTGGCGTTTAGTTAGACTTAGTTATCAACCTTAGTTGATATAGTTAAAAAATCTTATGTACAACAATTAAGAGACAAATGTTCTCGGCTATTTATATCCATTCTTCAGAGCTTCATTATTACACCATACTAGTATACGTATGTACATTCATAAATTCCTGTTTATGGAATATTCAAGAACATGTCACTATATTTTCTTTCTTCTAATGGCAAAACTTTAAGATTATAATCCTTATATTAATATTCATAAGATAAAACTTCACTTAAAGGTTTCTCACTTCCATTCATTTCATCAATTCATTTATTGTTTTATAATACTATAAAACAAGGTAAAGTAGTTTGAACCCAGAAAAACACACTATTGCCTAAAAAATTGTAAATCTACCATGTAGTCATTGAAGGCGTAAAATCCAACCTTCAAAATCATTGCTTTTTATTGTGAAATATCCATCTGTACGACGTATTAGATATACACGTAGAATACAAGTTTCAAGAAATTCCCATTTGAAATCATTTTCCACAATTGATTCTACAAATATACTTACTACATGTCATTAAAAAGCACTTTCTCGGCAACGGCATACGTCTTGGCGAGCGTTTTCAAATAATAACCCTCTCCGTAAAAGAAATGCAAAAGACAAAGGCAATATGCACTGCGAAGTTAGTTTAGAATGGAAGAGAAAAAAATCAATTACTTCATTTCCCGGCTAATTGGCAAGTAATTATAGAATTTCAGTCTGTAAAAAAGAAGTCAAGCAAACGATTCTATGTATATCATGTCTGTCTATTGCAATAATGACAACAAACCTTATATTATATATGTATTATATTATCATTCTTACCTGTCTGTTTAAAAATCATGTTCGTTAATAGTATTCATTGATATCAATCAAATCATTCATATACCGGATGCGTCTACGTAAATAGATGTGTCTATAGTTGAAACTTCGCAGACCAGTCTAAATAGCTGGTTCTAAAAGTGTGGGAACCAACTACATAACTGGTTCGAAATCGACCACTGCTTGGACGAGAATTCTAGAACTCTGCGGATCTAATCGGTCGTTTCTGGTGTTTCCTCCGATTAATTGCACCGACTGAGTTTATTTCAGGGTCAAAATTGCTGCTTACTCTACAGCAACTCTGACTAGAAAGGGCTCTGAAAGCTTCGAGTCCCGATGGTGTCGGATTTTCTACACGAACTAATACATAGGTCGAATTCATCTGTTACCGGGAGAAGAATGTTAGCCGATGGCTACACCGATGTTAGTTTTCCAGGCGAATGTCGAATCATAATCCTAACAAACTGGCCACGGACCGCCGCGATCTTTCCTTCCTTATCCTTGTCCTATACTCTCGTCTAACACATGTACTTACATGTACTACATTACAACATATTCCGGGTCACCAACCGGGCGCTTAGAGCCTGTCATGGTTGGGACTGCCCCGCAGGGAGATTTACCTGGAGGGGGAAAGCCCCTAAGGTAGCCTTCCGCCACGTCCTATAGTACATTAAGGAACCCAAGCGGATGTGGCCATTACCACACCGGCGGGGGAGCAGATACTGGAGAATGACACGCCCACATGGAGCAAGTACATGTCTCAAATCCAGAATCCATCCCCAGGCAAGCCGGCCGGCCACAAAAAGGAGAATATGTAAAAGAGGTGATGCATATTCTTGGGAAAGTCCACAGTGCCACAGCACACAGGTAGACACCCATGCCCAGAGAAGATTCGAACCCGCAGCCTTTCTTGCAACTGGGCTTTGGCAATCTCGACCGTCCGGGCCGACTCTCCACTTTATTTTTAGATGTTTGTGGCAAACGTACTCCAGCTGAATATTTCGTTTGGCCGAATTATTTGATTTACTGCGCATATCTAAAGATGCCGAAATTCCTATACTTCCACCATGCTTTCACTTTTATTTATTTATTTATTTATTTGTCAAAAAACAGTAAAAACTGTATATGACGTGTATAGAAATTTATCTGCGTACATTTTCTTGAGGGCCAGAATTTTATTTTAAAAAAAATTCTTTCTTCCCATATCTTCGCCGCTTAGAATCAGGGAGAAATAAGTGGAGACCGGGTCTTGTTTAAACACGCCGCCTGATGATACCAAACGCGGGTATGCACATCGCGCAGTACGTGCATTACCTCAAATGTAGTGAAAATAAATTATGACTGGCGGAGATATCACCCAAAACATATGCGCTATGGCCCAGTTAATTGCGTCATAGGATGCGTAAAACAGGTGAACATAACTATTACACTCGTAACAGTCGGAACCAAAATGTATAACTGCGTCATCATGTGCAGGAAATTTATTAGTTCAGTTATTTTCCTCTTAATTTTGCTATAATGCAATAACTCACATCTTCCCGAAAGGGTTTTTCACAAAGATGGACACGCTAGTAAAAAAACAGTTTCCTTTAATAGCACACCCTCAGTATTGGAGAGGTGTAGGAAATGATTTTCTTCGGAGACAAAAAGTCATACTCTGAATTATAGTATTAATATGCCTTTTTCTCGGTTCGCTTGATCAGGAGAACAATAAACAAATATGTGCATGAAAAATTCTTTTGTGAGTCTAGAACGTTCGTCCTACCCCACGCGTCGATCGCGAAATGGTGCACAGGTTCTAGTGCGCAATTTGGGCATTCTGCGTACAGCTGAATTTTGTCTTCCATATTACCTCCGAGAATTGTCACATTTCTGTCTGTCCAAAGTCTCTTAATCCGAGTATTTGATAAAATACGTTCTACTGTAAATTGTTCGGCCTTTCAGGATCAGGATAGAGCCCACACACGTTAGCATAGGCCTGCGAACTAACTTCATTATCAAAGCTAAATATTTCCATTTATTGCAATCAATTGTTCAATATATCATCAAATAATTTCATATATTTTTAAATGTATTAGTTTTCACGTAATTCTGATTCAAATCGTCACAATTTCCCAAAAAGTTTAAAGGAGATATTTTTAAAACTTCCAATTTTACCTTAAATGGTTTTGTAGGGGTAGAGAGCAATATCCCGAATTCTATCTGGGTAATTTTCCTATGCACGTTTCAAAATTAAATACGTTGTTTTTTTCAATTTCCCAAGCTTCGTTTGTTGGAAACATTTTCAAGAGGTGGCTGAGGTATTATCAGATTACAAATTGCAATGCCAGTTTTTGGAACAACACTATATGAATCCTGGATATATCTTCGGTTACGAGAAAACATTAACTACTCAGTTCAAGAACCATTAAGTATGCCATTTAGAAGGTATAATAAAAAAATTCGTCCAAATGAACTTAATAAACACAAAAATAAAAGTTGAAGAGAAGCGAATGTACCTAGAGGAGGGACAATATCCAATGCTGCATTTCATCGTCTTCGCTCTTCTTTCTAGCCGGAGTAATCAAGCTCACGAAATTCACACACAATAGCAGCGCTCGCACATGCGCCCCGCTCCGAGCGCAGCTGCACCTCAATGGGCTCGCAGTTATCAGGCGTCTTCTGCAGAAAAGGAATCGACAGGCGGAAGCAATAAGCAGCCTTAAAGAACCGACGTGGTAGTAGATGAGATCTGAGGAGAAGCTCACGTGTTCTGCTGTGGACCAGTGGCTGGCGCGAGGACAATTTTAATGATCATCATACTGGCTATAGTGCTGAATTACTTTTTTTGCATGGTATATCGTAAAACGATATGATGGACGCTAAAAGCAATGTCTTGACCTGTATTGTTAGTCTTTTTGCATGTTTTGTTCCAAGAATATGATAAATAAAAATAGTTCCAAACTACAATGGCAGTGTGAGTAGCTAACTCTTAAGTCTATAACTCCACATTTTCTTGGAGGCCATTCATTGGAATAGGTCTGCCCACGAACCTGAAGGGAATACAATTAACAGTACTCTGCTACCCAATGGAAAACAAATTAAATTTATCATCACGTGACTTGTATTGAGTGCGGTATGATTCACGTGTTTACACTCGATACTTCTGTTCGAGTATAGTTTTCCGATAAAAATTGATCGTACTATTGAAGTTCGCACATGCGTAGAGGTTCAAAAGAGGGTTCATATCGTAGCTTCACGCTGTTCAAACACACTCTATTCCTTCAGCAGACGACAAAACCTCGCGAGTTTTTCTGCTTACTGTTGCTCCTAGAAGAGACGATGCAATGCCTTACACTTCTTCTGTTGCAGCTGCGTTTTTCATCAGTTCAGCAACAGCACAGAAGCCCAAGGTAGTCGAATGCTTGGCTAGTACTCATAGATGAAGCTCATCTGATAATAGTGGTCGTAGCAATGAAATATTGCTTGTCTAATTGGAAAGCGTTGATTAAGTCATCTGCGACGAAAAGCAACTTGACGCTACCTTCAATCGGAGATAGCGTCTCCGATTCGTATTCTTTATTTCCGTATCGATTGCAAACGCGACCTCCTCCACCAGCAATCATCCAGCACTTCATAATTCAATGTATAAACAGTTTTTTTTCGAATTATCGACTTCTAAGTGACAGTCAAGAGCAATAAAATGGTACAGAGAAACTTCACTCGAAAAGAAATTTCATATTCTATCGACAAACAGACCAAAAGACATCGAACGCGATACTTAATTCGAAACAAACACCCACGTTCCCTAGTTGTCAGCGCATTTTCCTTTGAAACTTTTCTGACTCTCGCATTAAATTAGAATATCTCTCGGGGAGGGGCTCTGATAGGTAGTTTTCCGTGGTTTTCTCGGATCAACATTAGGCGAATGCCAGATCAGTACCCTAACAATTCGGCGCGCGATCTTTCCTTTCTCTTACTTGTCCTATCCTCATCCCTTACACACACAACAACATGCACTACACTACCACACATGCCGGAAGACCGGTCGGAGGCTTAGAGCTTGTCCATGGCTGGGGGCGGTGCCCCTTGGGAGATACCTAGTTGACGAATAACCCGGTTAAGCGACAGACGCTGGGTATCGACCTCAGATTTATTCATGTAGTCCCTACACCACCAACCTTACATCTAAACTCAACATTTCAGGCACTTTCAAAGGTTTAACATTTACATATGCCATTTTCAAAAATTCAAATATATTGATTTACTTTATTTCAAGATCTAGTTTTAAAGAATAGATTTCATTACGCAAAATTACACGCAAAACTAAATCTTCGAAAAAATTGTGCATGACCGTACTTAAAGATCTATCTCTGAAGAACAGATTTCATTGAAAAAACGCTAGCTTCAATATTGTAGCTGTAGGAGGACTCCGTTGACATTTTGAACATTTGAAATGTTCGACAATTCAGAGATGTCTGCGGAAATAAAACAAGAGCCATGTTTTTGAAGCATACTTATGGAGAAAATAATTAATTGAAAAATGGAACTTTTCTATCAAATTGTTAAAATATTGTTGACGCTTCATGTAAAATACTCTCAAAATTCAAAATCTCCGTTTCAACTTCGCAGCACCCTGAGATCGGCCAAAGCCATTGGGGAACGTCCATTCTGGAGAAGATAGTCTGAATCGTTTAGGTGCTCAAGGTGATAAACAGGCAAACGGACAGACGGACCGATATACAGACGGATGGACTGACGGATGGACTGACGGTCAGACGGACAGGCGGATAGAGGGGCAGACGGGCAGATAGGCATACGAACAGGCGGACAGACCAACAGACCGACAGTCGGGCAGATGGGCAGACCGACAGACGGGCAGACGTAGAGCCTTGTGGCCGTAAACAAATTGTTCGGTATCAAGGACAATTTTTCGGTGTCAAAAGTATTAATATAAGATGTTATAAATACCAGGTAACAGTGATATGCTGCTCGCCTTCCACCGTTGGTGCGGGGTTCAACCCACGTTTATTCAAGAGAAATTTGCTGTGGACAAAACGGGAACTGAATTGTTTTGACGAGGTTAGATAATGGCAACTTCCTTGCATTGCACTATAATTCTATCATGATTTACCTACCACTATCAGTCCCTTGATTTCCGTTACTTGAACCTCCATCCAATGGCGAAAAAGAAGCTGATGCGTTCGAAGGAAAAGACTACCGAAGATGGAAAGAGAATAATGAGAGGAAAGAGAAGATAAAAAGAATAAAGATGAAGTTGAGATGTAAAGAGATGTAAGATGTAGAGAGCCATGTAAAGTTGTGTAGAAATGTAGTATGTAAAAAACAAATATAGAGATGCATTGGAGCTTGAAATATAAATAATTGTAACTTTGTGGTACCAAATTTTCCTCGGGCATTTTTTTTCACAATGTACTCTATATATTATGAAATGTCTTTATCACGTTTGTTACCTGAAAAATACAAATAATATCAAAATATTTCGTTTAAATCCAGGTTTTTTAATTTTCCATTTAAACAACCTTTAGAAATTATTTCATTTCTACATGCAAATTTCAAATGAATCATATACTAAGTGTGTCGTTTCTCCAGAAGTATTTTGGCCGTTGTTACAAAGATAGAACTGAATTAGCAAAGCTCTACTCGTAATGAAGTGTAGAGAAAAGTCTAGAGAAAATTTAAATGATCAAATATACACAGTGAAGGAGTAAATGAGCTCTATTCTTCTTGTACAAACCTGTTGAAATGGAAGTAAACTCGCAAGTAATTCAATTAAACGATTTCAACTCTTAAATTGTACCCAGACTCCAAAACAAGACAAAGCAGCCTAATTGTGTATCCTGGCAGTCCTGGCAGGGTAACTGTAATTTCGTTTACTTAACGTCTGGGAAAGGGTCAAACCTTTGCCAAACATTTTTAACTTTCGCCAAAAGTCGTCTTAACAGAAAAACACTTCTTTTTAATGTCATCTTATAAATGAAACTGACGAGAAATAGGATATCAGTTAATGTAACATGTATTTATTGCCAAGCCTCCAGTTAATTATTTCTTAAGATAAATTGCATTAGCACTTATCTCATTCGAAGCAGAAATTGATTTTCCATTTGTTGCCTTTAATATGATATGATGATTATATTTCATCTGCTCTTTATTCACACCCTCCACGGCATTAGAGTCCCTGAACAATAGTCGCCGGCAAGCAAAAAATCGCGAAATACGATCCTCTGCTACATCCCTCTCAAAGCATTTTCTGTCGAGCGTTCTGTCGCCTTTTTTCTTGTTTTTTCTCCTACAGATGGTGAAGAGGCGCCGGGGGATATCGTTTCGGAAGGGGCTACGAGTGCGTAAGACGACGAAGAAGTGGGAAACGGGAGGCGACGACGCGCGGCGGCCGCGGAGATAGTCTTAAGCGAGCGCCCCCAATTACAGCGGGCCACCTGCCTCTGGATCGAAGCGGGCGGGACGGCCCAGGGCGGCGCGAGGTGGAGGCGAGAGAAGGAGTTGTGGCGGGCGCGCGGCGGGGCGGGGCTGTGGCAAGACTGTGGTGTTGGGGAGTAGGAGCCGGGTTGGAGCGGGGGCGAAGGCCGGGCGGAGGGCTGGGGGCGAGAGCTGGAAAGGGGCGGGGGCTGGAGCGGGGCGAAGGCTGGGCCGTCGGAGGGCTGGGGGCGGGAGCTGGAGAGGGGTGGGGCCTGGTGCGCGGGCGAAGTCCGGGCGAAGGGCTGGGGCGGGAGCTAGAGGGGGCGGGTGGCTGGGTTGGGGCGGGGGCATACGGTGGCAGCGCAGTAGTGCGGCCGCCGAGCGGCTGGAAGACCGGGAGAGCGGGCGAGCGGGAAAGCAGCTGGCGGGGGCGAGGGACTCAGAGACCGCACTGGGGGTTGGGAGGCGGCGCGCTGCAGGGGGTTGCAACTCGATGTATTAACGCCAAAAGCAGTTATCTGTACGCGTCGTTTGCTATAGAGAGGGAAATCTTCCTTGTTCGGAATCTTAAGAAGTTCATCTCACAATGCGTTCCCTCTGAACAGGACTGCGGAGAAAAAATCTGAAAAGTCCTTTAAAAAATAGTTTTATCAATGACTGGCCACAAAGACGACTTTCATTAGTTCATAAATTAATTAAAAGAAAAATAAGTAAATTGGACGTGAAATATTTCTCTTAAAGGTGTATCGTTGTTGTTATTATTATTATGGGTTTATTTTCTAATCATTTTCCATCTAATATTAATCGTATTCTTTATTTTATACTTCTCTCTAGATTTGTGAAAATGGTGTCATTGGGAGACGTGGTGGTAAATTTGTGGAATAATTATGAACAACTTCTATACTATAATTCAGTGGAGAAAATTATCGTCGGTTTCTGTATGAATCCATTTCTGTATAAATCGACTCACTAGTGTAGTCGGCGTTTTCAGTGACGAATTCCTATAATAGACAATAGCTTCGACGTTTACTTCATTCCTGTATGAAAATTTTTTCACGTAAATATGTTTTTATTCAATTAAGTGTACGACGATTTAGGTCAATAAACACACCAATGGAATTTTTGGTTGCCCGAAATAATCCTACGCTCTGCAGCTGGCAATCATGAGCACAACGGAATCCTGAGCCTGGGTTCAGTCCGGCTTACGACAATGAGAAGAGGAAGGGCGTCCCTCAGCCAATAAAGCGCTCATATGGGGAGACGAGACATTTCACTACGGTGGTAGAGGTGGAAGAAGATGCACGTCTGTGTCTTGTGAACACCAAATCGCGGAATGTGTGCTGTGCTCGGTAGTACAGTATTACACAAGCAATGTCGCATTAACAAGCAATTAGTTACGATAACTATCTTGCAGCTGGCGCAAGATAGTTATCGTTATTGTTCGTGAGTCTAGGAGGCGCATTGCAGCAAATTTGCTTCCAAATATTTCGTATCGTTGGACAAATAACCATGTTTTGGAATACTTCTAATATGCACAAACGAAAGAATAATTATTTTCTAAATAATAACTTATTACTGTCCTATTTATTGAAAAAATGGCTCATAATTACAGTACACTTTCTAAGGAAAGCTTAAACAATACAAAATAATGTTCTGAAAAGAAGTATTTATGACATTAAAGACACATACACTTTCTTAATACACACATTTATATGTTGAAAAAGTTACAAAACTATAATTATTAATTATAATCATTAAACGTATTAATGAATATTTGGACAAAAATATGTCTTAAATACGTTTATTAATAACAGTATACTTTTCTATTTTTAAATCTTACGTAAGAAATTTCAAACATATATTGACAGAAAATGCCAGTATAGAGTAGATTATACTAACTCCGGACCCATGGTAGGGATGTTGGCATCAAAGTCAGTATATCTGTGGTCACGGGGTAAAAGTTCTTAAGTCAAAAATCTTATTTTGGAAAAAAACAAGGGCTATATTATTGAGCCAACGCTCTTTCATATGCTCAACGCTATTTTCCAACGCTTTTTTTGGTTAGGGAGGCAACAGTTGAATTAGTTCGTTGTACTAAAATAAAATATAGACACTTAACTTATAGTTTCAGTACTTAACCCCCTTTTGCCAAAAACTGACTTAAGAACTGTTACCCCGTGACCACAGATTTAGTGAACAACTCAGGCAACTGAGGAAGTGGTATATGTTGAGATTTTACAAACCATAGCCTGCTGCTCTGGCCGGTAGTTTTCTGTGGTTTCTCCGATCAAAACCAGACGATTTCCGGGCCATTACCTAAACAAACGAGTCATGCACCGCGCGCGATCATTCCTTCCTCTTCCGTGTTATATATTCACCCTTACTTATACTTACGTTCACTACAGTACTACACTTTTTTGCAGGCCAGTCGGGAGCTTAGAGCTTGTCCCGGCTGAGGCGGCGCACCGTTGGTAGAAGATAACTGGATGAGGAAAACCCCGCAAGCTGATATGTAGATCAAAGCCGGATGTCCATCAAGCGGGGGAGAACACCGCCACCACCCGTGATAAAAAAAACTTGCATTACACCTACGAGAATAAAAACCATAGCCGTTGACGCACCCGAAAACACGATATAATCGATCAATTTCTTATTAGAAATTATATATATATAATATATATTATATATATATAAAGTTCATTCCTTTTCCTTGCATCAAAGAGTCTAATTCAGTGAATTCTGAGCCCCTGGAAACTGGGGCGAAGTGCGAGGGAGAAGTAACAGAAGGCGCGGGGTACCGGGGGGCGACTGGAAGGGCTGCCAGAGGCGTCAATGGGAGCGCTTTGCCGGGACCACGCTCAGGACAGGGATTGGCGCGGATTTGGGCGTGATGCGAGAAAGAGTGCGGATAAGAGCCTTTCCAGGACGTAGAGGGAAATGGGACAGAAACTGCTTGCAGGTTGCTACTGGAATGGCATGCCACGGGAAATTGAGGGAAGCGGAAGCGGTAAATAATTAGGCAACAGAATGACGACGAGTTGCAAACGAGATGACTTTAAACTTTTGTAAATGACAGCGATGAGGGGAGAAATATGGAAATAGGTCATCACTGTTATGAGAATAGAGATAAATAATTGTTGCAATACATTCAATCAGAGTAAAATAATACTAGCGTACCGTGCGAGAACTCTCGCATGTTAAATTCTGTGATAGTCACAAAAATATTAGCATTTTACTTTTGAGAAAGCTACGTGTCCGAACCTAGTTTTGACAACTTTTGAGAAAGCTACGTGTTGAAAATTTCATCGAATGATAACGAATGATTTTTTCGAATGATAACGAAAATATTCGTACAGGTAAAACGCAAACACACGTCTTCACTCTTCACTGTTCACCCACATCCCTCCACAATTAAATACACAGCACTTACAGATCATGGCAAAACGTTAATTGAATAGTTTCACTACACGCATAAGAAACTTCATAGGTATCAAGCAATTATAATAGTACTTCTAGTTGTTGCTGGAGAGCAAATCTTGAATTAATGATTATGCAAATAAACCTAATCAGAATCCACAAACCAATGTGTACACTGAAAGCGTAAACATAAGATTGAGGAATCTAAGCCTTCTAAGCGCGTCGTCACAAAAATGGCTACCAGCATCAAGGGCTGAAATTTTGAGGTGGCCTTAAAAGTATTGAAGCGCGGAACCGAAAATTTAGTTGAATGTCAAGGAATGTCTCGTCTTATAGATTATGATGTAAAAAACGTTTCCTTGAGGCCTTTGGCCTCAAACTTTTAGTTTTTAAGGTCCTAAAACGCTTGGTTTAGAAGTTATTTGACGAAAACTTTGACAAATGTTGCGGGTTGCATTTGACTTGAATATTTAGATGCGTTTTTTAAGTCAAAGTGCAATTCGTCACGTCTCCGTGAAATTTTATTTCTTTAGAGACCTCATTTATAAATATTGGTTGCGTGTGAGAGCCGCAACGGAACGGTATACTACTGAAATAAAACAGGAGACGATATTGCACATGCGTAGAGAAAATGCTTCCTTCATGCAGTGTCAAATGTCGACAAATAACTTCATTTTTCTTAATATTTCATTGCTTTTGATTTTCTTACTCTACTCGTTTATTTTTTCAAAACATCCTTGTAAACGTCCAAATTCTGTTCAACTGTGTCCTGAAATGCCAATTGGTGCTTTTAGCCGCTCCAGTTCGCTGGCTAGCTGCGACCTCGTTCGTGTTTGATTTCAATCTTGGGCTACTCATACTTATCTATTTACCCTTGCAAGACGGTCGTACAAAACTGACGGTGTAGGTGTTTCGCTTTACTTTTACCTGTGACCAGAATGCAGCGGTATGTTGTGCAGAGTGACATTGTCTGCTGCTTTTGTCGGTTTTTTTCTTCGCGTCGGATATTCTCACAAGACCGTCGGTCATTCTGCAACAGGAACGATAAATTTAGCACACCACTAGAGGTCATGGCACAAGACTTGGGGATGCAATTAAGGAGTTTTAGTAGAGATTCGGCATGAGAAACGCAGCAGTGGGTATTGCAACGGTTGAAAGCAAATATAGGGTAACGTAAAGCAATGGGAACGTCGGGGTTTAGGCGTAAGGGTGGAGACGGCTGTAGCGACGGAGTAGGCAGAAATGACAGGAGCTGCAGTACGTCCGGATCAGAGGGTAGCAGGATGAATGGAACGGACCGCGGAGGAGGGTGGTCTGTAATCACAGGAGTAGCGGAGGACTGTGCGCGACATGAAAGGGACTGCTTTTAACTGCGAAGTTGATTGGGGAGCGCAGCAACAAATACACCGGCACGACTGTGGCACTCGAGGTTTCACAGCGGGCGGGAGGGGGGGTTTATATGTGCGACAACGTGGAGGCGCATTGCTGCTGCGCGTGGCAACTCAGGAAGTGCAAGTCGCCGGCGTTTCCCACATGCACCTCGCCGATGATTTATGGATAACGGCTGTGTTTGCTCTGTATTCCCTACCAACGAGCGGCGAAAATGTAGCTTTCGCACGATTTCAACATTGCCAGAAACAGTGGAAATTAATTTCAAGAGGATTTATTGGCCAAGCGTGCTCCGGAGCTAATGATCTGACGAAGAGTCTGCACCATTAGCCTTTTTAGGGGAAAGACCAGCTGAAGGCAGAGATACAGGAAAACAGAACATTTATATTCTTGATTATTAAAATAAGTTTCAATTCTTCCAATGTTTACATATCACCCTGTTTACCTATCGATATAGTGAATACGTTTTCTTATTAAATTTATGACCAAATATGTCATAATTAAATATGATTAAACATTATAGATAATTCAATTGGTTCATATAGAGAAGTATTTCCAGTAACATTTCAGAAACCGATAGGACCTCATAGACACTTAGTCTATTGTAGTCCGTTGTTATATTTACACATTGGAAAAAGTAAACATCGGTAAACAATTAAATAATATATCAATATATTCCTGACTGGGGAAGACAAATGCTAAGAGCAAATTCTAATACGTAGCTATTATATTATATTAGAGATGAGACTTGAAAATGAAGGAACGCGCATTTTCTGTCCGAAGAGTTCCGTTAGATACTAAAACGGTAAGAAAATATTGGCATTGCGGATACGAATGGCCAACTCAACCACACGTCGTTTCAGAAAAACGCGTTTGAAATTTTTCCATAAGCGCAAACTCAACAAAAAAGAGGTATTCAAGGTATTTTCGTTCTGGGATGTCTCATTTTTTATTTATTATTCTACTAGCTGAAGTGCCCCGCGTTGCCCAGGGTATATTGATTTTCACAAACTGCATATTTTTTTTCAGTTCTTCGATAATATAAAACTTATAATTATAAAAAATAAACTGAGGAATATATTTGAACTTCCCTTTTAAAAAATCATTGTATTGATAACGTTAAATATAAATTATTATAAATTAAGTATAAATTAATATTCAATAGAAACTGAATGAAGGTTTGCATCATACAGCATAGCTCTCAACGGAATAGTAGGGTACGGAGAGAGGGTGATGAGTTCGCCTTTCGTATCCGCCCTTCTATGACAGGTTCCAGCCAACTTCGTTCTTTGTGTATTTTGAGAGGGTAAAAAAGAGATGTGAACATGAAAAATATACCTGTAGATTCGCTGAAACATCTAGATTTGAATGGCAAAATATAATTTCACTCGATGTTGAGTTCGCCTTTCGTATCCGCAACGCCCCCCGCATATTATCGCTCGTAAAAGTGATGTCAAAGAAAAATAGAAGAAAAAGAGTGGACATTATTGTGTGCGACTAAGTCAAAAATGAAGGTGTAGGAGAAGGGTAAAGTTAAGGATATTGACAAAAAATACTGATGTACAATAAAAATAACGAACGAGGTCATACGAACGAATCATATTTATTTAGGGAAACTTCCTTATTCTACGTACTTCTAAACCGATCTGAATATTAACATTCACCTTTCCATGATCTTCATCTGTTCAGAATTGGAAACTTAGTTTCGTGTGGAGGCCTGAGACTAGTGTTGAGAGCTTTGGTTAATGATAAACATGAAAACAGTGGTAGATTTTCAAACCCAGTAGATCGCAATTTAAACAATGTTTATTTATAACTTTCTGTCTTATATATAGGAAACAAAATTTCAGACACTTCCCTTTTTCTACAAATAGTATTAAAGAATCGTTTATCTCTTAAAATATTAAAAATGTATATACGCTGTGTACACAGCCAATTTCAAAGTTGGCGCGCGCGCGCACAGGTTGGCACGCGCTCTATTCTGAAGATCACCGAGCAGCGGCACGCTAACCGCTTCGACGGGCAGCAAGCGAGTCTTCATCAACCTCGCTGGCAGATATATAACGGGCGGCCCAGCTCCCGACAAGTCAGAAGTCAGAGAGTACGAGCTACGTAAACAAGTGTTGTGGCAAGTGTTGTTACTCCGGCTGCGCTGAAGGTTTACTGTGTGAATTCCTGGAACTACTGTGGTTTAGGCTGGTGATGGCCATCTTCTTGGTGCTGCACTCGGCTACAGACTTGGTGAATTCTTTTGGCTAGTGGACCACTGCTTTTTTGTTGTGATATCCGTGGGAGACGGAACTGTACGATTGCAATCAGAATAAACTTTCTGTGTTGAAAATTTCTGCCTTTACCTGTTCTTTCATATATTTCAATGTACAATTTCGTACAATGCCTAGTACCAAAACAACATTAATATTCATTTCATACAAATTTAATTACTGTGTTGTAAACTGAGTAATCGTTTGTTGTTTATTCATTAATGTAGCTCTCTTCCTCAAAATGATGAAAATCGTGAAATTTCATTGTTTTTCATTTTTTTATTAGGTCGTATGCTCTGTTTTATTCTTTTAAATTCTTCAAATAGTTCCGTGCTACGTTTCTCAGTTTTTGAGCAAACGATTATTTTTCGAAGCGAGTGTCAACTGTCAAGCTTTTATTGAGTGAATTTCATGCATTTTTACAAATTGGAAATTTTCAGTGCATTCGTGCATGGCAAATATCATAAATTATGAACTATAAAAGATAATAATATAATTATTTTTGCAGCATGTAACCCATGATTTATGCTAATAAAAGAAACTAGAATAATTAATGTCTCTAAAAAGTTTGTTATATGAACTGAAATGTTCAGAATAAATTTATAAACATTTATTTTTCTCAAATCAAATTCTGACTCTTTAGTTTTCACAGTACCTTTAACATTCTAGTTAATTCACTACAATATACAGTTGTCATTAGTTTAAAAATATAATTAAAAAAATATATCAATTTGTTGTAGATACGATGTCTGAAGTAAAACCAACATTTCGGGAAATTATTCATTAAAATAATAGTGATTTTTTTAACATTTGCTCTCTAAAAGCATAAAGAATTCATATGAACGAGGGAAAACAGAATGGACACAAAATTTTCAATTTTTATTTTTTCAAGTAGGCAGCTACGTTAATTGGCAATGGTAATTTTATATAATATGTATTATTTTATTTAAACCATGAACATAGAAACCTCTATGGGACATTTTGAGGGAGCTGGTTCTAAACATTAAATGTATCATTTCTCCTGTCCCGACCCAAAAGAACATATATATTGTGTTTACGTGTGTATGTATGTGTGTATATATATACGTATATAAAACGATCAATTTTGTTCAAGAAATGCAATCAACGTTAGTTTAAAACTCATAATCGTATAAGCAAAGCATGGACATTTTTTTATTTAAATTATGTCTTCAATACAAACTTACCGGTATTTTTGTGCGATTGTTGAATGTTAATATGAAGGAAACTACATACTCATTCTGTTTTATCTCAATATTCCATTTCACGAGCAAACATATCAATACAACTAAAATACTAATACCTTATCTGTAATATAAGGTTTTTAGAAACAGTTTGTTATGTTCTCGAAAATGGGACGAAACAATTTTTTAAAATCAATAACCACATTACATATTCGTAGATGATATACCTTGACAATTCAAACGTAAAATATCATATATCTCGTGTTCTATTCTCTGAATTACGAAAAGACTTTTAGTAATGGATGCTCTGTCAAGTCCAGAGGAAAGCGTGTTTGAGTCGTGAAATGTGATTCTAGGACCCGCCTCGGGAACGAGACAAATAACCAAATTCGATCCACGGACTGGGCTCTCCACGTCTCTGAATGGCTATTGGAATGCGGAAACTAAGAATTTTCACTGACTTCAAAACTTCTCAACCAGCTAAGATCTGAAGGTGACATTTGAAACAAAATTGTATACGCACATAATATATTTTTCTATCTCAATAAATTGAGTTGGAATATGAAAAATTATGTTTATTTCACTACATTTTCATCTTTTGTTATATTATTTTGTAGTGTTCGCGTTGTTGCGGGTATATTCGTCAGTTCAAAAGTTCGTCGAAGTCGTCTCTGGACGTGTAAAGTCTTAATAAGCAGATCGTGATAGCCCATCAAGTGACGTTGAAGGCAGAGAACCTGAAGAAGGAACGAACGGTTCTTATATTCAGTTTGCAACGCCTTTGTCGGAAAAGATTCTTTAATAATTTCTAATTATCAAATAAATTATGTAAATGCTTCCTGAGAAAGTCTAACCCAAATATTCATTTTCTTCTATTTTCTTGTATTTTATTTGAATTTAAATACGAGTTCCTGACGTATTTCGTAATAATTTAGTGTGGCACAAACAAATAATTCCGAGTTTTAATGTATTTGAGAGTATTTGAAAGTAGAATAAACAGGAAATATTGTTTCTGTTGCATTGGCTTAAAGACTGCGTAAATTCCTCTACCAGATAACAATCCAGAACCAGTAATTTGTTTGAAAATTAATTATAATTAACTGTGCAAATTTTCTCGTTCTCTTTAAAAACTTAAAATCCATAATTTAATTTCTACTTCTCTGTAAAAGTTGTTTCTGGCTATCTTAATGTGCAAAACTTTGTAAATACAATCGTTTTTCAACTTAAAAGTATTTCACAAAAAAGCTCGTCGAATAGAATTTAATTTTTGCATAATTGCACCAATTCTTTCCGTAGCTTCAATTTCCTTTCAGGGTTACTCTGATTGGATTTTCTCTTGTCGCAAAAGCGGCTTCGACCGGTAATATAAATGCGACTCGTCTTTCACTCTCAAGTAAATAAACGATTCGGTTTAAATTCTACCTCCCGCACTCGAGAGAAATCATTAGGGTAATGGTTTACCACTTTTCTCCCCACCTGGGGAAAAGTCACGTACCCGAACTTAAAAAAAGACATGTTACAAGCTTTCGAAACTGCTCGCTTTTTTATATTATTCGTTCCTCCATTTTAAAATCAATTTCTAGCCAACATATTTCATCACCAAAATGTGTATTAAACCAGGAATTGTTTATTGGAAGAACTTGCTTTATCTGTGTGTCTCATCTCGTCACTCGTTACTTTATTAAGTAAAGAAAATATATTCTCAATTTACCTTTATAGATTTTTTTCTGCTAGAAACGGGGTATTTTAGCAATAATTGTAGCATCTAATTCCTTGCCTAAACAGTTGACGTTTAGCTTGATAATTGATCATTTAAATATAATCAATCGGAACACAAAATAAGATCAATAAAATATTGCTGTACTATTATAAAGTTGTCTTATTTCAGATGTTACTCAGAAGCTTACCCAAACAAAACTGTAAGACATACTGATAATCCAGATAAATAGCATAGATTAACAGAATATTTGCGAGTATTTTACCAAGATGTCTTGCATGCGTAAAATATCAACACCAAAATGTATGATACATTTATACAGAAGCTCCAACGTGAGATAGTTTATTACGTGTCAAAAGTTCGTCAAATTCAAACCTTCTGACAAAGAGAAGCCTTTGCAAATTCATACAAGTTTAAAATTTGTATTATATGTCTGAAGCAACTGAAAAGACAAATTGAAAGTAACAACATATTTCACTTTAAGATTATTTTAAAATAGCCGATTTCTTTCTGCGTGTCAATTAATATTTTATTGTAATCTCCATTAAACTTGAGAATAAAAGAAAAATCATAATCTTTTCGTCATAGAAGTTTGTTTCAGTAAAATCGACTTCAAGAGGTTTCTAAATACCTTCCTTTTACTGCTTTTTTTTTACGAGAATTTTTTAAAAGTAAGAATTTTTTGACGTAAAATTGCATTTTTTGGCGTAAAGAACAAGAAACTCCTTTCAAATCAAAGAGCAAATGAAATATATTTCATTAAAGCCAAGTTAATATTTATACAATAGCATTTAGTATTCCTAAGCAAAAAATCGTTAACTGAATAAAAATACTAGTACACATTCTATGGGAGACAAAGCAGAGAACACGCATTGACGACGGGCAATTGTGCCTACGGCGAGCGCCTGAATGATAGGCTGACCCGTAATACACCACTGCCAGGCGTGATTGCCAGACGTTTACCAGCAAACCTATGCCCGCAATTTGACTGAACCTGTGTGGCGATGAACTCTACACGTTTGCAAATTTTGATAATTTTGTGGCCACGTTCACTAGCTACGCTCGAACAATATATGAATACCGAACACAGGAGGTTCCTTTGTGAAGTGGGTTAATAACCGACTACCAAAGGATGTGACATAATTCCCAGCTCCGCGTCATTAAACAATACGTCTAAACAAACAGCGCGCGCGGCAATGCAACGCGCTGACGCACGACAAGAAAGCATCGCAAAGCGCTGTTCACATGCGCGCTGCCGGGGCGCCGGCCAACCACGTCTGGAGCGAGATTTGCCCAGGGCCGCGCGCGGAGCTCCGAGTACAAATGCGCCTCGTTTTTCGCCCCGGAGCAAATAAACGATTCGGTTCTTCGCGCAACGCGCCCGCACTCGCTCTCGGAGCAGCGGGTGCCACGCTACGCGCCGCCCTCGCCGCCGCCCTCGCCGCCGCCCTCGTCGCCGCCCTCGCCGCCCGGCGTCCGCCGCCCAGTTTTTCTGCGTCAGTTGCTGTGACACCGCGTATTTATTTTAGACGCGCTCGTCGGCCGGAGATGGAGGAACAAATTGCGGACATTATCCATACATCCCCAGCGAGCGGAATGTGACATAACGCGCTGGTGACCTCCGTGACACGGCCGCGCGCGCGCGCGTGCGGGTGAGCTGGAGGGCAACCGGGCAAGCGACGCGCCCGCGCGGGAGGTGCCCTTGCCGCCCTCGCTGGCCACGCGTGCTCTGTTGTGGCGAAGCACATTGCGCAACCAGGGCTGAGGGAATCGCCCCAAGACTGACGTTCGCTATTTAATTCACTCGTGGTCTGTTATTTTACGTTCGAACCACGGGCAATAAAATCTACTTTAATTGTAGCACATTTCCCTGTAACAGTAGAAAATAAGTTAGACTCATTGACACGAGCACGACCTACAGCAATGTTCTGCAAAGCAGAGTTGTTCAAAGTCGCATGATTAGAGATTGCAGATTTCTTTTGTATTTGTAGTTTTATGGTTTTGTCCAATGCTACAATATCGTTAATATTTGCGAATTTCGAATCCAACTATACGCGACACTTTTTATAATGGTTTAACAATTCAGGAAATTTATTGTATCATTCTTCAAATAATGCAGCATTTTTTTCATTATTTCTAATTCATTATACTCATACGAGTACATTTTATCATCCTGAGTAATAAATTCAAATTCACATATTTCAGTCAACTTTAATAGAGACCGTTCCTACGACGGCTTGATGAAGAATAGTAGAGAATTTGCACTTATACTTTCCAACTTCAACCAAATACCTTTAGAATTAATGTTATAGAGGACAAATTAATTGTGAAACATAGCATCACATGACGATAATGGGTTGTGACTCAGAGATATTCATAAAATCATTTTTTTTGATCTTATATTGCATCCTCGGCTATGATATTGAATGTTCAAAACATAATTAAAGTAGTATATTTTATGAAAAGGCTCAGAAACAAACATACATAAACATACATATCACATACATAAACATTTATTTAAATCCACTTCATTATTTTTTCTCCCCTAAATTACATTCAGTTCAAAATGGACAAGTATAAATAACAAATCAATATGTAAATGTTTCTAAAGGACAGAAAGGCTCACTGAAGGGAAACATAATTTCCTAATATACTAAATTACTTACTGTAGGACAGGGGCGGGCACGGTTTTACCCGCTCGAGTCATCGTTTTTCTGCATTTGCTCCAGTGGGCACGGCTACTCGAAATCTCAGCCGCGGCGAACAAGTGAAGTAAGTTGAGAGTAGACGCATCGTAGGCAGCTCGATAAGTAAACAACAAGAAACAAGAAGCATTTTTAGTTCAAACAGGTGTAATTGATGCATAGCATAGGAAGTATAGCATAAAACAGAGAAAAGTATGCAAAAATGTATTAAACGCGCTTATTAAATAAAATATTGATGAATTCGTGATACAATTTGCCATCAATAGAATTAGTACATAGAATGTTTTATTTGACGTATTTTCATTGTGAGTTTATTATTATTTAATACAGTAGATTTGGTACAGCATAGAGAGCTTTCAAAAGGTAAAGGTCGAAATCTGGCCTCATTTTTTTCTATGGATGTTCGCTATTTATATGTACTGTGAAAAAATAGCTGTCTCACGCATTGAAAGTTATTGAAAAAATAGCACAACTCCACACTCTTTCCGCCTCAAATTTTCGTTCCCGCGAGGTTTGTGCAGGCTTGCCCATCATGAGGGAATGTTCGCCGAAGAAACAAGCGCTTCTACGGGCACGAGTTTTAGTGCTCAACACTAAGCTAATGACATTGCCTACGCCCTTGTCAAGCCCGCAATGCCGGGCGGCGCAGAGCCTATTTTCCGAGCACTAGTTCTTAAACATTGAGAAACAGAAATCGGATGTGATGCCAATGTGTGACCGCGGCATGCAAGTACAGTTAATATTGTTTTCCAACCTTCTATTACACTGGTCTACAAAAATTAGCTTTTTTTCTTTCACAAGATTGAAAATAACGGATTCTTTACTCAGAAAGTATTTTTCATTCAGAATTCAAATATCATTTCAGTTTTCCCCATCAGGCAGGAGTTTTTGTGGGATATGCATTTGAACATTTTACAATTTTTAATAAAATAGGTAACTAGATATACAACTGTAAATGGTATACTACTCGTCCTGACTTACATTCTGCTTACTCATTATGAACCTGGAAAGTGGTAATGATGATTTTCAGGCATATTATGTTTTGGTCCAAAGTATTCAGCCAACATATCAGAACTACACTTGCCTTAGTGCCTGTTTTCCATTGTAGTAATTTACTGATGAAAACTTACCATATTCATCGCTGACAACCCCAAGATTTTCTGGGTGGAAATTTAAGTCAGAGTCTAAGAAGTGAATTTTCAAAGACATATTACATCCCATAGCTATATAAAAATGCAGAAGATCAGCCACTATGTCCGATAGTTTTCTGCTTTATGGTTTCCAAGGAAATCGCAATATAAATTTTTGAAAGACTGTCAGACTGTTTTTTTTTCAGTGAATTTAACAGTTCTTCAAAATATTCACCAGCTATTAATAAGAGCATTTGTGGTCCTGAAAGTCTATTCTTTCAATTTAGCATCACTTACTTTAGTGAAATTTAGATTCAAGTACAAAAATCCATTAGAAAGTTTATCCACAGCTTTTGTGAAATTTTTCATTCCTCCTGATTTAATATGAAATGTAGGTAAATATACTGTTCAGGATTCAATAAATGGACATGTGACCAAAATTGACCAAATTTTTATTTTTTTTCTTTTTTTCAATAACTTCCAGTGCGCGACAGCAGCTAATTTGTTCCTAACATTTATAAACAATAAGTATTCGTCAATAGAAAAAAATAGGTCAAGTTTCAACTTGAATATGTTGAAAGGTCTATTGTGGGAATGAGATGTGGGGATGTTTGAAATTGTGATCATAAACCACTTTCATTTTACTCTCCTCGTCGAAAAATATTGCTCGCAAAGGTGAACCGAAATACTGATCATGGTATTTTCAATGGATTTAATCTTCCAGCGGGCTATCGTTAAATCTTCACACCAGCACGCGCATGTCGTAAATTTTACGACATCCAATGACTCTTGAAAAAATCAAAGAAATTGTAGAACAATGGAATTTTATGTCGCATTATAATATCTAAGAATGCTATTTACTACCAAAAAACTTATCCGTTGATAAACGTTCGTATTTAGTATCAAAAAGTTCTTGTTTCGATCCAGTATCCTTCTGATGCTCGTCTATATTTTCAACATTCACTGTCACTGTCACTATCCAATTCATGATCTTCCTCCGATCAGAATATTGTGAATTTTGTTCACATGAATTCTTTATCTGGACATTTTACAGAAAATTTCAATTAGGCCAAATTATTATACAATATTTTACCACAACAGCCGGCGCGCAGCGTAAAGTTTAGGTCACTATGCACTTATCCTGAATACAGCGTTACAAAAACTGAATATAGCGTGCAAACTAAACTGTGGCTGCATGAATGCATCACTAACGATACCTGCAAGGAATACAAAGAACGCAGAAGTGGTTAGGCGAAAGAGCAGGCCCTATGGCCTGAGCCTCGCCATTAATAAAGACATTTTTATTATTATTATTATTATTATTATTATTATTATTATTATAGAAGTCTTTGACAACAATGAGTTGACAGCAAAACAAAAAATCTGCTATTGTTGTAAAATTTACGAAAGCGCGCCCACTGGAAGGTTAAGCAAATGTGATACGGTTGTCGGAGGGAACGTTCCAGACAAACATCATTCATTTGTAGCTCAATAGAATTAGTTACAGCTATTACAATTCTTGTAAATTATTTTTAATTGAAAATACGTGCCAATGAATCAATTTCTACAGAAATCCGAGTAGCAAATTTACGAAATTCCATCTCCAAAACAGTATTTAAATGAACATCATCGAACAAATCTTCTGAACTATAATTAGCTTTCGATTTCAATGACATCGGATCCGAAAGCATCAAGCATTCGCTTAAATTTATGAAATGATTTTTTGCAACTTCGGTATCTTCCGTCAATCGTCGCGTCTCCCCGTTACCCTCGGCGCCGATGTCCACGTGCCTCTCCGTGGATTTACCCGCGGGTAAATCTGTTGCCTTTGGCTGCCGTTTACGATTGTGCCGGCCCGGGCTACTGAATAAAATGCCCATTTATCCTCCATTCTACTAATTCCGTCCGCCGACTGCCCTCTCTCTCTAACAAGGGACCATGAAACACGTGTAGATTGAAATCTGATCTGAGCTTTTATTGAAAGACATCCACAATTTCCATTTATTGTAAAATAGTTAGCTTTGGCGAAATTATCGATCACTGAAAAACAAAGAATTTGATTAATAATGCTCTCGCTGTATTCGCTAACTTCACGGACAACTCTGTGCAGCCTGACCGCGAACTTCTCAGGTAGTGCTGTAATTGCTCGTTAGGTTTGCTTATTGTGCAGTCGATGGAGAGCGGTAAGGGGGTCCAACTTGCAACAGATGAGGTAGAATATTTTATTTTTTATTTCGTTTATGTTGTTATTGGTAAGAAAACTCACCTCGAAATACTTCGGAAAAAGATTTGATAGCCAAAAAAAACAAAATTTTAGGCTATTTTTTCGGCTAATTTTGCTTAATAACTTTTTAATAGTTAATCTTAGTGCAAAAATAGTTATGTACAGTTTTAATGTACACTTTTTTTAAAATTATTTTTCTCAAGCCAATAGTAAGAGAGCTACTTGGTTATAAAATTTCACTAAATTTTCATTTTATTCTGACGTATCCCCAAATTACTAATGGCCTCTCTAATGTAGTATTTTTGGTTCCTAAGGTCATTATAAATAAAATCCATTAAATACTAATGTTTAATACTTAGTATAACTGTTGGTGATGTAGATACCTTTTTCAATAAAGAATGAGAGACGGATGTTGTCTGGTATCGAAAAAAAATGTTTCATTTTAAATCTAAAAGAACTTTTTTCGATTCCTTGGCTATCATCCTCAGAGTCATCTTGCAGCCTCTGGGCGGAAAACGAAGTTCTGGGCAGAGGTTCTGGGCAGAACTTCGTTTTCCGCCCAGAGGCTACAAGATAGCTCTGAGGATGATAGCCAAGCAATCGCAAAAGATCTTTTAGCTGTTATGTTGCGCTTATTACGGCGCGCATAAGTATTGTATTTGGCGCGCGAGCATTAAGGCAGCGCGCTCTGGCAGGAATCGGCGGCGGCAGCGGCAAGCCATGAACACGGTCTGGCAGGCTCGAGGCGTGGAGCGAGTCTCGTCGCCCAGCATCGGCCCTTTATAGGGAGCCGGCCGACACCCCGTGGGGCAGTCTGGAGAGAGCCCCGAGAGCGCCACGAGCAGCGGTACACGCCGAGTCCGGAGAACCAACCGCCAGATGTATGTCGTCGTCGGGTGAGAAATACGGCCAGCATCAGCAGGAAGCGTCCAGAGGCGGACGTGTCGCCAAGCAGGGCATTGGAGATTGCCCGGGATTAGCAATATGGCTGACTGATTGTGTAACGAATGAATTAATAAATTATTGTTAAATTAGCTTGCGAGATTTATTTAATGGACATAACATTAGCTTCAAAATAAAACTTTTTTTTTCGATACCAGACAACATCCGTCTCTCATTCTTGTTTAATATTTATTGAGTTTGTTAAACTCACGTTTGAAAGTTCTGGAAATAGCGGCAGTAGGTATATACTCGTACCTTCTGCCAACTAACTGGATATACCTACCTCAAGACCATTTCTGAAACATGCTTCTAAGACGTGAAACAGCTGAAAGGGGTTTATGATCACCACTGTGTTCTCCTTATACTGCGGCAGCTCTAAAATGATTCGTGTGCAGCCGGGTGCTGAAGATACGGTAACTTCTACAAGCATTAGTATCTAGTTACAAACATTGAATATATCAAGAATAATCTTATATGTCTGCGGTTTGTCGTTTATTTCTACACTTTTTTCAACTTTCCGAGTGGACACATAACCAGCTGATATCGTCTCAGCTACGCTGACAATATCCAAGGAGTATACACTGTCGCGGGCCAATATGTCAATAATGCACTGCTTGTTTGACGAATAACAAACTCTTGTTACTATGAGAAACGTCTTATCCACAGTGACTTTTAACAATTAGTCTGGATTCGCGTTTCAACAAAGCCTCTAGGAGACGCTTCGTTTCCAAGAATTCGTAGCGTCTATTCGTAGACAGAATATCGTGTCATGTCGCCCGCCGGCTACCTTAGTCAGTGCTGCGCCTTAGCGTCATTACGATGTACTATTCACTCAATTTCAATGAATTTTGATTTCGGCGGTACCTTGAACGAACTCAAACTGCATGAGTTTAGACATGATTTGTCCCAACGAGGGTTTATAACCGAGCATTGGAGGTAAGGGGCCAATATTCATAAACATAACACACATTTGGTATCATATTGCCCACCCTCCTTATACTACAAAGGACAATAAGGTACGCGCCTATAAGAGAAATAACAGCACTTTATTTAATACTCAAAATATTACTATTCTTTATCCAATAAAGTGGTTGTAATCAAATCGGAATGTAGCCCTCTGCTGAAACGCCTGGTCCGGGACCACTGAGCTGTCATCTTAGCTGTCAACTCTCCGCTGTCATCTCAGACTGTAGGCGATCTCGAACGCCTGGTTGAATGATTTTTCGGACGCGACAACTGATACGGTCGTTACACCCGTAAGTGTAGTGCATTTTTCATCAAGGGGTTTACGGAGTTGTTCCTCAGCTACATGGCGACAAACGGCGCCTTCCTAAACGTCAGTTTGTGCAGTTTTCCCCATCCAAGTATCTCTCACCAGCGTGACACCGCCCCACCGAGACAAGATCTAAGATTCCGAGTAGTTCATGTAGTGTATATAATTTTAAGTGTGTGTAAGTAGGTGATGGGTATAAGACAAGGATCAGGAAGGAAATATCGCGTGCGGTTCTTAGCCTGTTCCTTATCCGGCATTCATATGCTAGTGATCGGTGAATCCACAGAAAACAAACGATCAGAGCAGCCGACAGAATTGAGCCGGTCGACGTAAAAAGGGCACATACGCCTATAGGCCATTTTTACACAGAATGATTATTTGTGTTCGCCGTGTCCTTTAGTGGATGTGGTTGAAGTTTCATTAGTGTATCTTGAAAACGGAGGTTTATACCGACGTTTGAAAGCAGCTGTGCAGAGTACATGACAAGCAGGTACCTGCAAATGTGAAGGTGTTATCGCCTTTTTGTTCAAAATGAAATAAGTGATAATAGTGACATAAATGAAGTACGACTTGGTCATGATCCTACATCAAAAAGACCCATTTTATGTTGTAATGGAGAAGGATTTTGTGTCAAGAGTGACATAATTTTTCTACGGAAAGCCTATTTCTAAAAGTAAACTCAATTCGGAATAATTAATTATGTGCTTATAAAATTCCATATCAATGTATTTGTCCTGTGTTCTCGCACATACTCCAAACTTTGTAGCGTGTACATGGTGTACAAAGATTTGACATACCACTGGAAAATTTCTACGTCCAGATGTAAATCATATGAAAGTTGCAAGTTTGTAAAATGTTGATACTGATTTCTAGTTGAAGAGGATGTTAACTTATAGAAAATATATTAAGTTAAGAGGATTTAAAGAATGAGCCTTTTTCTTTCATGTTCTCGTACTTACTGTTGTCAAGCAATTTTCTTTGTTGCAAACAAAACATTTAAGCATGTTGTACAGAATGGTCTAATATATTTCTAAAAGCTATTACTCCCTCAGTATTAAGATATTATTCCATGTACTTGACGCTTTTATCCCATTTTATTGCATAAAATTTGTTCTCTGTAAATAGGGCACAAAACCCTATGCATGTAAATTATTGTTTTCAGACAAGGAATGAATTGTGCCTTTCTTTTTTATGCATATAACATGAGTTGAATAACTACTTTTTATATTTCAGTTATTATTATCTCGTTATCAAAATTCATAAACTTTATATACACAAACAAAACTTTGAACACCGTTTTTCTCAAAACAGCTTCTTTGAATATGTGCCCTTTTTACGTCGACCCCCTCAATTATTTTGCAGACAGCGGCTGAACTCGGCCAGCTATACAGCTATTTTAGAAAATCCTGCCTCCGGCGGGACTCAAACCCTAGGATCTCCCTGCCAAAGGCACTGCAATGACATCAGTTGTTGTCCTGCGTCACCTTTCGGAGGCGGCTAGGGTAATCAAGGCAATACTGCATCCACTCGCACCGCCATCTTCCAGACCGACCGGAACCCCGCCAATATCGCGCCCGGCTCTCTGCGGTTTTTGATATATGAATGATTCCGCATGCGTCAACTGCTAAGGTCATAATTCTCGTAAGTGTAGCGTATTTTTCCCACGGGAGGTGACAGTGATCTTCCCCTGCTGATGTTCAGATCCGGCACCGACCTTCCTGTCGCCTAACGGGTTTTCCCTAACCAGTGATCTTCCCCTGCTGATGTTCAGACCCGGCGCCGACCTCCCTGTCGGCTAACGGGTTTTCCCCAACCATTTATCTCTCACAAGCGGGGCACCGCCCTAGACGGAATAAGCTCTTACCTTCCGAACGGTTTCCGGATACGTGCGGTAGTGTTGTGCATTTAAGTGTATTACTCGTTCACTTTACATTTGCAGACGGAGCGCTGCGATCTGTTTACATGAAATCACCGCCAACTGAATGAGAAGCGCGCGTCTGCAGTATATACTGACCATTTAATATGATATAGATGGCGGCGAGCAACACACAGAACACCGGCGGGGCAAGAAAATAACCATTAAGCAGTATATAAGTGCAAAGAAGAAATAAAAATATTGTACGTGAATGTTGTGAATAGCGGGTGGTGTGATCTATTTTATTGTATATTGACATCGGGACCATTCGTGTATTCTCGGTTGTGTGTTCGGGCATTCACTTTCAAAACAGCATTAGTTCCTTATTCTGCCGTCTGCAAATGTAAAGTGAACGAGTAATAAGTGTTTGTAAGTAAGGGGTGAGGATAGGACAAGGAAGGGAAAGGAATGATCGCGAGCGGTCCGTAGCTCCTTTCTTAGGACACTGCTCCGGTATTCGCCTGGTATTGATCGGAGACATCACGGAAAACTATCGACCAGAGCAGCCGGCCGCTAGAATTCTCCTCCCAGACAGCGACTGAATTCGACCTATCAATAAAGCTAGCGTCAAACATCCTGCCGCTGTCGGAACTCGAATCTTTAGAACCTCCCGTTCAGAGGCACTGCAGTGATACCAATTCATGCCCTGCGCCACCTCTCCTCGTTTGCTCTGGGGAAACGGCCATCCCCGCAGCCCGGCGGCGAGAGCGGTTCGCGGATCGAAATTCCAATAAAAATATTAATCCGCGGCGTATGTGGTCGATGTACAACATTTTTTTCACCGCGATGCTTATCAGTTGTACGCTTTCTTTGATGAACGTCTTGTCGACTTTTTGTAGGTTTGCAGTGGGTGACCCCGTGGGCGTATAGTCAAACCTCTCCAGAGGAAATACAACCATCTAAGCCGTCTCCTTAAAATAATTGAAAGAGTGGTACAGGTAGAAATTTCTCATACTAGCCAGATCGCTCTCCTTCCGCCATGGAGGCCGGGATTCACATTCAGGTCGATCTATGTAGAACATCAGAACAAAGCGGGTTGGCGGAAGATTTTCTGGAGATTTTCCCCTTTCCTCTGCCTCTCATTTCAGCATTGCTCATTCACACCATTTCGGCATCTTCACCTGTCCATCAAGTTATTCATCTCAGGTGTACCAGAACGTTTTAGCTACTGAGAATCATAATAAAGAATAATTAATGTCTATATGTTCGCGTAGTAGGATCGCATAAACGATACACACCGAAAATTGGTTACGGTCTCTGGTTGCTTTCCTGGACTCCAAGAAATCCCATGCCGCCTGCTAGTAGAACTTGAATGTTTCACAGGCAGGCGCTTGAAATTCTGGTATAGCTTTTTTTTATTTATTACCTCCTGTTCGGCAATACTGCCTTTCAGGGGTATTAACAATTTGCATAATAATGTCACTTATTCTCACGCTATTTGTCCTGTTTGTTACAGGCTGTTTTAAGAGATTAATTTTCTAATTCAGTTCAACTGTTGTGAAATGAACTTACACTCTTCTTGGAGTACAATAACTGGGGTTAAATTTATTTATTTATTTTTAATTTTATTATCGGATGTGAATTAATGCTATTGAATATTTATGGGTATCTGAATTTGACTTTGAGCAATCGTGAGCACTGTCGGTTAGCTTTTGGATAATTTCTGCCTAATTTGGGGATAGGGATGTCTGGAGGTTCTGAAAGAAATTCATGTTCGATTATTATTTGTTGACTTTTGGCTTTGGCAATTCAGTCTGATGCTATTAGTTTTGAATTCAATTTGTGATATCATTGCTGTGATAACATGGTTTACTATTGTATTTACGAGTTGGACCACATCAAATTGAGGTTGTTGACTTGAAGGTAACGGCGCTGTTTGCCAAGGTAATATCTTACGTTCGGGAGAGAAGGGAAGTGTTGATTATTTAAATATATGGCAGGTTGCGTACATCTCTCAATCGACTGTTGCGGTTTATTGAGATTTTTATCTGAAAGGAATGCTAACCGTGACCGACGAACTTCTTCGTACATTCGGTAGTCTCGATAATTTGCGGTATGCGCGTCGCCACAAGTTGGGTTGGAATTTTTTGGTACTGTACATTTAGAATAGTGATGCTGTCCATCACAGCGAACACACCTGGAAGTTACATGACAATTTATTTATTTGTCAAAAAACAGTAAAAACTGTATATGACGTGTGGGGAAAGAAATTTATCTGCGCACATTTTCTTGAGGGCCAGAATTTAAAAAAAAAACACGAAAAAATGAATTTAGAGAATAATTATTTTAGAAAAATAAAAATATTTGAAAAATGTTTTTTCCCGAATTATAGAAAATCAATTTCAACTGTAAATGAACGACAAGCAAAAGGAGTGCTCAACAAAACGTGCGCACAGTGAAGCTACATTTACGTCCAGAAGCAAAACAAGGGACCATCTCAGCATTTGCTCAATGGACCAGGTAAACTGGACGAAAACCTGATCGAGATGAGGGTCATTGACCCGGAAGCTGAAGTACATTACTTGTTACAGGCGTATGAAATATTTTTTTTAAATGTATATAATGCAAACGTAAACTAATTCATTATATATCTTGTTTTGTTACATTAAACATTATTTTTCTTTTTCACGATCAGTATAGTCTCTAATTGTATAGAAACAGTTTTGCTTGAGAATGCCCAAATAACTGGCAGTTTTTACATTGCAGAGGTGAACTACGTTTAATCCTAGGTTGAACTTGAATGATGCAATTCATAAATTTGTTTATTTTGTAGGTAGATTTTGCTTCCTCTGTCTCCGATAAGTCCATCGCACATATTTGCAGTGGCTGTCTCTGCCTATTATATAGCCAACATACGTTAATAGCTGTGTAATTGTGCATTTAAATTCTTCGCATATTTCACTTTTTGTTAGACATTCTAGTATTTCTTTTCAGCATAACTGTAAAAATCTTCACTGTGAGGTCCCTACATGTAAAATGACACTTTTACTTTCACAACATTTTTTTTTTGTTTCTAAAGCCTTCTATGTCCAATGAAGAGAACCTTGATTCCATTATGTTGTGTTTTGGTACTAAAGTCGTTTTTGGCTATTCATTTAATATCATCTAGTATTACTTTGCAGTTTTACCTGATACATGAATAGGTGGTATTTTCACTAATGACATTGTCTGGTTCTTTTGAGGGTTCTTCTTCCGTAAACATCTCGTATCTATTTGACAATGGAACGTTATACAGGATGTCCCACCGACTATGGACCACTCCCATAACTTCTAAACTGTTCACGATATTGAAAAGAAGTTTTCGCTGAGTAATGCGGAATCTTGGGACAAGTAACATGCCGTAGAGAAATTGTCTATAATACTTTTAGTTTTCGAAAAATTAAATCTTCTTTGATTTTTCAAATAGAACTATTATTTTCCACACCAGCAATTGATAGATCAAGAAAAGAGGAATAAAATGTGTCATATGCTAGTATTTTGATAGTAATTTGTTACAGCTTTGATAGTAGTAGTTACAGTTTTGATAGTAATTTGTTAATTTGTTGTAATTTGTAAAGCAAGACTTTCTGAAATGTGATTTGAATTAAACGGACATTATTTCGTGTAGCAGCCGTTGCAACTTCGGGGAAAGTGGCCTTCGCGGCGTCGAGACTTGCGTGGAGAGGAGACTGAGAGAGATGGCAGTAAGGGATCTGAGGCATAACTTCAGCAATTCATGGTCTTGACACAAAGTTCACACTAATGAACACCAATTTTAACTATCGGAGTTATTTTTTCCATTGATTTATCTGCACATAACTTATCTTCTTTAATAATAAATATCTTCTTCAAACTTGACAAGAATCCAAACACAGTCTCTTCGTTGGTAAATTTATTTTTAATTAAGATGATCACTCGTCCACTTCGCAACCATACCTCTAGTGCGGTTCATAAATGGAAAAGAAAACAGTACAGTTGAGTCTTCTGCCGTGGATTTTCAAGTTTGTGGCAGCACATGGCGTTATCAAGTTAGAAACTCTCCAATCAGTATCAGCAGCCGTGACTGCAGATGCGCATTTGTGTTAAAGTTTGGTAAATTTACACTGATAAACTGTCAAGTTTATTTCATAATTTTTATTGCTTTGTTCTTTTGGTACGTGTTTAAATAAGATGTTAATTAAAAGTAAATAATAAGAGAAAATGTCTACCTATCTATTGATGAATTAATCGAGATATTACAATAAAAATCCTTTAGAATTCATTCCCTTCCATGCTTCGAAATGACAGATGTTTCTGCCATAACACACTGAGCTTTATTCTTGTACCACAACATCAACATTTATTATTATCATCTTTCCGGAACAAATTATCCTTATTTGGTTCTTTTTGATTATCGTTGCTTTGGAATTTCAGTAGAAGAAAAGTTCAATTCAGGTGATCAAACTGGAAAAAATCTCTCTTCCTGATCATTGATGTGTGTTCATATGATCTTCCTGTCAAGACTATGAATTGCTGTAGTTACGCCTCTATCCTTCACGGCCACCCCTCTCACACTCCCTGTCTCAACAAAAGTCTCGACGCCGCGAAGGCCACTTTCCCCGAAGTTTGCAACGGCTGCTATACAAAATATTGTCAGTTTAATTCAAAATCACATTTCAGGAAGTCTAGTTTTATACTCAAATTAGTATCAAAATACTAATATATGATACATCATTTTATTCCTTTTTTCATGATCTATCCATTACTGGTGAAAAAATATATAGTTTTATTTAAAAAATCAAAGATGATTAAATTTCTCGAAAACTAAAAATATTATTGACAATTTCTCTACGCTATGTTACTTGCCTCATGATTCCGTGTTGTTAAGCGAAAACTGCATTTCGATATCCTGAACCGTTTAGAAGTTATGGGGGTGGTCCATAGTAGGTGGGACACCTGTATATCAATCTCAAAAATCATGAATTCTTTGTCTTTTGGCAGAATTCTGTTTCCGTAATATTTGATTCTCTACTTACGTTTTGTTGGTGAGGTTGACTACTTATCTGCGGTAGCGAAGAATGTTGAAACTGCGAAGCATGTTAAGAATCTGGATGTAGTTGCAGCTGCGGAATAAGTATGCCCTGCTCGAGACAGTATTGTTGAAACTGTTGTTGTTACTCTTGCATCAATCTCCGTTGTTGCTCTAACACAGGATCGTTTAATGTACGTGGAGCATTTTCTCTTGTTTCCGCTGTTGAGTGTAAACTTTGATCCATGATCACTGCAATAGCGTGGAGACCAGTAATCTAAGCGTGTTAATATCTTTGCCCACTGGGTAATGCTCTGGCCGAGGCCAGAGCATAATCTTTTATTCACAAACCGATCGCACTTTTTCTGTAGTATTTTTCACTTCATAAAGAAACAATATGAGTATTCGTTTGTCGTTTCACTGCACTCGCCACTCTTAACACAAGCGAAGTGACCACTGCGTTGTGAACGCAATGGAGCTGCCTCGGACGCAAAACGTTCGCCTCGGCAGCTTGAACCGGACTGACCAAATCTCTGAAACGAATTAAAATGTCACGGTGATATTGCTTGCATCTTGGATAGCCGAAAGAAGCGTTCTGCTGGCCTCCTCATCCCAATAATTTGCAAGTGCATTAAGAAAGAACAGTCTTCATCCGGAAAAAAGCCCTAACTAGAAAAACGCTTTTGAAGGCTAAATGAAGGCAGCCACTTTGCAAACAATTGTTACTTAACAATAGGATATTCCTCCCTTTTATTCTAAAATCTGTATTACACATTTCCAATATGCACAGAAATTGAACGAAATCTATGCAGCCTCTGACCACATGCGATATGTCTATGGTTCAAATAGATCCCAGGAACTCGAAAAATACAAAAAACAATTAAACAGTTTTGATTTTTAATAAAAATGCAACTGTTTTATTGTTATTCCCCTTTTTTCATACTGCATGCACCGACTGAATTGTCGTGTTCAGTTCATCAGTCTCCTTTGAAGAGGCTTCCCACCATTAAATATTTGCAATTCACGGAGGATTCACGGAGGTTAAGGAACAGCAACATTTTTTAAATATTTTCGGTATCAAGGAACTGTTGAACATAGTACTGTAGTATTGCCAGTATTTGAAAAGACTGTTTTAATTAAAATATTTCATTTATTAGAGTGTACACGGGAGTATTTCATTTGTTGTTCTTGAGCAGAAAGCTTTTTGGAAAATCATTTTATATGGTTTTGTTCAGCAGGCTTTTCTGGCTGCTGTAGACCACTATTATATTGATGTAATATATACTATGGTAGTCGCTTCTTACATAGTACGTTGCGAAGGACGCCATTAGTTCTACAAAACAGACATTATCTCAATACGCTGGAGATGTCTCTTGAGATAAGCTATTTGCTTCGTCGCAACTGCTAAAAGCCACTGGGAATCGCCTCATTTACTCGATTCCACCATTTTACTCTGAGATACTCAAACGCCACAATGTAATTATTATGCCGACCAGTCCATTAGAGAACCCTTCACTACTGTTGGTGATTCAAGAGTTGCGGCTCAGTTGAACTTGTTTACTTTACGTCTTTCGTTGAGGCGCCCCGGCGGCGCCGTTAAGACAACCAACCGACCAATGGGCGGGGACCATTTTGTCCTCTTTATGCTTTTGTCCTTAGATATTGCCTCCGTCGTTGATTTAAATGGCAGAAATTCCTGTTATTTGAATAAAGTTTCTAAGTGACATCGACGTTCGCTTTTCAGTTCCATATTAAAAATAAACAGAAGATATAAACTTATCAATTTCGTCAATTTTCTAAGATTTTATAATATTTTTCAGAGAAAGTCTTTCTTTTATGTTTTGTTACAAAACTAAATTACGAACTAAGAAGAATTGTCTGTGTACAAAAGATAGTATTAATTTTTAGAAAATTGTCGTTTTGGAAAAATAGAATCTTTAGCGTCAATTTTTCGTGATATGATGAAATGGTGCAAAGTAGGAAAGGCAATTTGGGTCTTGTAGTTATTGAATAACCATGTGTCCTTAATTGTGCCTGTAAAAATATAACAAATATTGGTAAGTAAAAGTAATGAGTTGGCTACAGAGGTGTTAATAATATTTACAATAGTGCCGCTAGCTTGAGTCATCAAACCGGCATAGTAGCCTTCTTCTATAAGTATATGGCGTAAATTAAAATTGCGTGTTTTAGGTAGTTCAAGGTGACATATCGTGTATCAAGGACAGCTAAGAAGATGATTTTGAAACAGCCACATGTTTTCTTTCCATTTTTTGACGAATAATGATTTAGCCCCTTTTCATTTTCAAACGGGAATATTGTGTCTCTTTCATCATTTCCTCATTTTAGTTGTAATTTTTTGTACTAAAATATTTAGTAACGTTGACCTTATTCTTTTTCAGTGCTCCTTATTTGTTCATATGATAGTCAGAAATTAATATTAATGCCGCGTACATCCATTTATCAAAGCTGGTCTGTATTATGACCTTATTTTGCGTAAATGTCATGTAAAACAGCCAGCATTTGTTGTACAAAATGTAACGAGAACCGTCTACATGTTTCGTGCAAACATCAATTGTGCAAAGAGAACGGAGCTAGCGTGTACAGCGCGCAATGCAGCTCGCTACGGTCCCGCAGCGGTGGGAAAGTCCGTAAAATCTGATGGTCGAACAAGGTAATTACCACCCTCTGAATTTTTCCAGGAACGGACCAGCCATCTGAAATTTACAAGGGTCGTGGGGCAGCATCAGCAGGAGAACACGAGAACCTTCCATCCTACGGGATCGGAAGCAGAAATATAATGCTAATTTAATGAAAGAGCGGCTAATTTTTACCGCGTAGCTCCGCGACCCGCGAGAGAAAGCGGGGTTGTTAGGACGGGTAGTGGGACGGCGAGTAGGGGTGGGTCGCGCAGGGGTGCAGGGAGCGCCACGTGAGGGGCGGCACGGGGTGACACGCCGTGCCCCGGCTATCGCTCACGGCCCGGCGGCCGCACCGGGAACTGCGGAGCGCCGCTCAACAAATCCGTGTGCTGACAAAGCTCGTTAATTTCGTTTGTATCCCGGGCTCATGTCCTCGCGAACACAATCACGGCCAGGTTTCCGGTTAACCGGAAAAGAACAATGGTCGTCCCCCGAGAGTAGATTGCCGCTATATCTGTTGCCGTTCTATAGGCTCTTCCAGATATTTGTAGTTTTTGTTTCCTTTTTAAAGCTTTTGATTTATGGGCTCAATAACGCGGGTAACTGGTTTCCTGTATTACCAGCTGGTTGCACTCATATGGCCCGTCGATCGCGTATCAGTTTACGAGCCCCTGCTCAAACCCATTATTCGATTCAATTCGAACCGTGAGGCAGGTTACTTAGACTGGGTCGGTGTTCAACACTTTCTATGAATGTGTTTCACAATTCCGTTCTAACAGTGGAGTTATAGAATGTCATGAATTGATAGTGATTAATGACGACGAGAACGTTACACAAGCAAATATTCTCAAATACTCACAGATGAGCACAGCAGTCAGTGCTACAAAAGTGAACATATTAAATAAAATAGTGTCCAATATTCCATAATAGCCTCAGTTACGTTGCACGGCATGCCTCGAATGAAGATTGTTTTAGCTTTATCTTTCAGATGTGAAATTAACAATAGAGTCCATGTCTTGTCATAAAATGTAATGGCACTTTACTGAATTGTAACTGATGAAAACAGCAATTCATGTACTTTATTATTCAGCTTCGTCAAATTCAGCACAGTTTCGCTTGAAAATAGATATGTATCTTGTTAATAATCTTTCTTTTCAATCTAATCAGTCTATTGCCAGGAAGTTGTTATTTCCCCTTTAATTTCCCGAATCAACTCTCATCGCGACCCACAAAACGAAGAATTGTCTCTAAGAATAGTCGCGCCTTTCCTACACTTTCAAACGAGAAAAAGATTAATTTGACCTGCCTCTCAAAACTTAAATGCAAGTGTTCCCTGTCCTGGTCTTTCACGTCCCTTCATCTCTTACCTCCAAAAGGGAATCTCCGCTCAGTGTTCTCAGGGGACAACTAATTAGCTACAAGGGTCCGCTCCACGTAGTCATTAGTATCATGTAGTCATTAGTACCTAATGTATTTTCTTGAACTGTCTCTCTGTTGGAAAGTTTCCCCGTGGGAGATCTGGGTAGATTGCAGCACACCTGGATTGTGGAGAAGCCATGTTTAAAATACATGAAAGACGCAATACGTTCCTTCATTTAATTTTTGGACTTATAATTTCCATGATAGTTTCCTCTAGTGAATTATTTTGCGTAATATGCATTATTTTTTCACTTGTAAGTTTACAATATGCCCTCTCTTTCTAGTTTGTTAGAAGTAGTTCAAAAATACATACACATTATTTTATCTTCTTCAAAACCCCTTTGTAATATTTTGTACTACTTACTAACATTCTGATGAGTTAAATGATGTATTTTCAATTCTCCAACACTTCTCATTTGCTGAGTTACACAAAGATAATTTCACTGCATTTGAGTAAAATGTAGAGTATTCAAAAGTTATCACTAGAAATATTTCTGTTTAATTTAAAATCCATCGTTAATAAGAAGTAAATAAATATACTCGCCCAAATGCAATGAGTGCATCCTCTCCCAGCAACCTATCATCCTCGCCGCTCGTTTCCACTCCTGTCGCACTTGTGAGAAAACCTTTCCACTTATTTCGTGCGTAATGTCTTGAATGACCTCCTTCTTATTATGTATTGATTTAACATTTAAAGTGGTCGACGGGCGAAAGAGGGGCACAGAAATTGTGTGTACATTTATCTGTGTGTACTTGAATCTGTGAGTGGATCTCTGTGTGGCAGAGAGTTACAGACACACACACAGATACGTATTTTCGTAAAACAATTCAAGGACTTACAAAGAATGGATTATGATTGCAGAGAAAGTAATTTACTACATACAGGAGCATGAATTATCCGACTTTTCGGTATCAATAACTCACAATAATCATTCTTCTGTAAAACAATCGCCGTCTTTACTGCAACATTACCTATAAAAGTGCACTCTTTACGGAAAAGTATTAACAGTTGCAGTTTAAGATAAATAATACGCACTATAACAATTTTTTTTTTAAATTGCATGAATATATTGATTTTATCACCAAATATGGTGTTTACTTTTACATGCTTTATGACTATTATACTACACTCAATAATTATCATGACTTTATATTAATCATCTAGTACCATATAAAAGTAAAATTTTAATAATTGCAAATTTCAGGACTATAGGCAAATTTCAGGTTCAATAGAAAGTGAAAAAGTGTATCATTATTCCTAAAAATGTTAATCTCAGAAAACCGCCAAAGAAAAAATGATCAGTGGTGAAGTAAGTACTACATGTTCTTAAATTGTGAAAAATATTTCCACTTGACTACCACATCTAATTTTAATATTCTGTACGAAAAATACCAAAGAACGACATAAGCACGTTTTCTAAAATTCCAAGTTTCCATTCCGAACCGATTACATCCCATCTTAACTCGCCGGTTGGCATTTTGTCTGTCTGTAGTACATTTGTTTAATACGTAGACACGACAAATTTCATGGTTAGGTTTTCTTTAAATTTAGTATGAATTGTGGTTGTGGAAGTCATTGAAAATAGCATATGATTACATATTTTAATGGTTTTGTTTTTCCTAGATGGTGTCTGTTTTAACAGTTCATGATCATGTAATGTTCAACTTTCTTCTATCATTCAAGCTACACGAAACTGGATCGTTTGCCATTTCGTCTTTTTGTCTGTAAAAATGTTTGTTACGTACTGACAAGCGATTTATTGGCGAAACTTTAAATACTGTGCTAAAGAGCAGCTCGTAGGTTTTTGGGACAAGAGGTCTGCTGTTCACAAACCTGTTTGTGTCGTCAGAAAACAAGAAGCCCATGGCTGATGTTTCAGTAAGCCACTATTAGGCTTTCAGACCCCTAATGCTTTATGCATACCCCATCTGGATCAATGCCTCTAAAACAAACATCAACAAATTACAAATCATCCAAAACCATATCCTTAGACTTGCCATTCATGCATCCTGGTTCATCTAAAAAACTCAACTGTACAAAGATTTGAATTTACCCCCTATAGTTCACAACATTTCGCTCCTATCAAACAATTTCCTCTCCGAAATAAACTCAGTAACCCAAGCACCCATTACGACTTAGCCACCACCTACCAGCTCCCAACTAGAATAAAACATAGATACACATTAGATTCATTCCTCAGCACATTTTCAGACTGGAATTCATGCCATAGGTGCTCTTTGAGTTTCCTATTCAATTGGATATAAGTATGTAGTTAGTATGTAGCATATAGTATGTAGTTAGATATAATTGTAAGATTAGCATTTAGGTTAAATATAAATCGGAAAAAATACTTCTGATATAGTATATATAATACTGAAATATGTATATCCATTCATTAATAAAAAAATTATTAGGCCTGATCGTAATTTGGTATGCTATATGACTTCATCTAATGCTTCCTGATATCAAACTGTATAAATTGCAAATATTTCGTCGTCGTGTTAACACGACTACGCCCGACATTGCTGCACATCTTGTATTTTTCTACTTGGGTCATTTTAATACTAACAAACAAAGAAGAGCAGAAAAGTTGTCTAAAGGTAGTAACGTTTATAAAAACTTCCAGAGATTTTTATTTGATTGGTTCTTTGGAAGTAATTTTTTTTTGTTATTTACGTGCTATTTGAATGTTGATTGTTTTTCGATATAACGTAATTCATAACAAATTTAACGTTGTGTTTTTTCTCTATCGTGCATGCAAAGATATAATTAATTAATAAAACCACTACCGATGATTGAGTGGTAAATTCTCCTCAGAGATCATAAATGATGCGACATACTTATATGATTTGCGTGTCCTGATCCCTTATCAAGTAATTAAAATTATAATAATTTCCCGCCATTAACAAATGTTTTTCTTTCCAAATATATCTTAATTGGTTGTCAATGTGTGTGCACTCATTTGGCCTAAAACAACATTATCAGAACCCTTTCTCCAAATTCTTCAAAGTATTAAACAGTACAAAACAAACCCAAAGTTGATATTTAGATGTCCCAAAAAAGTAGAAAATTGTAAAATATGCTCTTAAGACAATTTTAAGCATATTTTGTCTAATAAACTTTTTTGGATATTCTAAATGGCTGAGACGCAATAAGCACTCAAAAGTTTGTTTGAAAAAATGATTTCTAAGCAAACAATTGCATTGCAGAAGCATAAAAACACTCCATAAACGTGTAAATTGTTTATTATTTACAAAAAAAATAATATATTTGTTCAGAAAGAAAAAATAACCCAGAAATAAAAAAGCACCCAATTTACACAATTCGACTGCTTTCTTATTTCTTAGTTAATTTTTCTTACTGAACAAATATATTCATTTCTTTTGTAAATAATAAACAATTTACATGTTTATGGAGGGTTTCTATGCTTCTGCAATGCAAATTTTTGCTAGAAACCATTTTTTCAAAAGAACTTTTGAGTGATTTTTGCAGCGCAGCTATTCATAATATCCAAGTAGTTTATTAGACGGAACATGCTTAAAATTGTCTTAAAAGCTTATTTCCAATTTTCGACGTTTCTTCCCCGGACACCTGTATATGATGGAACATGTATGCCGGCAAGTTTCCCCATTACTTTCCGATCCAAATTGTATGCAATTAAAATTTGATTAAACAGTTGCACTGACACATTCAAATGTAAAATCGAATTTTCATTATGTGCTTGTGTTTTCTTTTTAGCGGTACTAAATTAACATTTCCGTGACAAAATATAATCATTAAATGTGGGCGCAAATATTTAATATAAATGAATGTCATTATATTATCATTATTTTCCAACACTCTAATATCACTGTGGTTTTTATGCGGTTCCATTTCATAACGCATTGGAGCGCATGTTTGGTTATTGCTGCTCTGATTGTGTGTGGTGCTTTGACGTTCTTGTATCGTCCTTGCCATTTGCATTCTCTGGTTCGGTTTGTAATTACAAAAGTGATATTTACTCTGCGCAGGATATGACCAGACTGTTTGATTTCCCTAACCACTTTTCTCGGAGTATTAGTATTTCTGCATTTGCTTTCCCACATTGAAAACGATTCTGTCGAATTCAGTTATATTTACCAGGATCGTAAAATAAGGTCTGTAGAAAATAGATCCTTAAATTAGATGCTTCTCGTGTCAGTCTACAATTTTCAATGACACACAACTACTTTCCTTTATTACATCTTATTTTTCAGAACACCATGAAAGTGTGTCAAAGCAAAAGTTTGCGAACAATTGAGAAACTACATTTGACCTGAATATAAAACTTATGATGAGCACTTGGGTTGTTTTAAGAGTTTCATTTTATTCTGACTACACGTTGTAAGCAACTGCTTTAGAGTCGAAAGTAAATACATTCTCTCTTTCTGAGAAGTTTGTAGGAATTTGTAGATGGTTGTAATTTATTTACTCGCGTCTTTCCTTCAACACATCTGCCTCCTCTTCATCTTTATCTTTACATATGTTCACATGTAAACTTCTAAAGAACGTTCATAGTCGCTCTTTTTCCTGACCACAATGAGGAGTCCAAAAATGTTCGATGTGAAATAGAATAGCAAAACATGATCATTAGATCGCTTCCCGATCTCCACCGAGAGCGCAAATAATAAAATCATTTATAAACAAAACGATGATTTCATTGAATACAATAATGTATAAACCAAACAACGAATGATGTGTCGGCCGCGTGGCCGAGATCGCTAAAACAGTAGTGCCGTAGCGCTCCCGGACAGAAGGGTCGCGGGTTCGAGTCCCGCCTCGGGCATGGTTGTGTGTTCGTCCTTTCACCCAGTATCATCACCATATTGTTTCATACTCACACCATAACGTTAAATCCAATAGTGGTCGCCAATCACCTAATAGTTGATGCGACCTTAAATAACCAAAAAAAATTAATGAAGTCTTGTTCGTTGTTTGTATTTGTTCGTTTGAAAAGCTAATGCTTGCCTTCTAGACGTCAAGGATGTGGGATTGATTAATTCGTGTTTCCAGGCACGTCAATTTCTCTGACAATTAGTCCGGGAAGTGTAGAGTATGTTTTGTCACAAGAGGTGATATTATTTTTCTCCCTATAGATGACGAAATCTGGCGTTGAACTACTCGCCGGTTTGCAGGGTTTTCCCTCATCCAGGCATCTCCCACCAGCGTTGAACCGCCCAGCCCGCGAAAATCTCTAAGTCCGATTGGTCTCCCGACATAATACTTGGTTGTGTAATGCATGTAGGATTAAGTAAGGGGTTAGGATAGGACAAGTATGAGGAAGCAAAGATTGCGCGAGTTCCGTGGCTCGTTTGTTAATATATTGCTTCGGCATTTGCCTGATATTGATCTAAGAAACACGGAAAACTACCGATCAGAGCAGCTGCCTGCTAGGATTCTTCTCCAAACATCAGTTGAATTCGACGTAGTTATCTAGATAGTGTCGAAAATCCTGCCACTGCCGGAACTCAAACCCTCGGACCTCCGGGTCGGAGGCCATGCAGTTGCAACAGTTAATATTCTGAGCCTCCTCAGCCTGTAAGAACGTGGGATGATATTCGCGTTAAGTTCTCTTGTAACGTTTTCCTTCAGGGACTTATTCTCCTCAGGGTGGAGCCTGTTCTACTGATTTTTTCTAGACCGAGATATATACGCATTCGTTTTGCGACTTCAAACATATATTCAGTACGTTTATTTGACAAATCAAATGAATTTGAAACGGAACTTTCAAGCTTCGAGCTTCGGAGCTCAACGCACGAACTCCTTGTTTGCAGAAAACGTCGTAACACGAGCAATCTCTCAAATACTTTTCTTGACCTCTTGCAAGTCATTTCTAACGTGTTTGAGGGAGTGGCATAAATTTGTATCCCAGAATGTAAAGTACCCTACCTGTAGAAATACGTAGCCATGAAATGAGGCACACAGTTTCACTTTGGATTTCACCGTGGCGATTGAATACGCAAAGAGCTTTGCGAGAGAGAAACTCATAAAACGCAAAGCGCGTTCGATTTTAATTTCCGAGCGGGAAGCTCCACACAGTCTTGGTGAACAAACACAACGCACGGTGCTTTGGAGTAATCATTAGTCGCTTTCGCGGTGCCTACATACCAATACCAATTTCATAGAATGCATTTTTTGTGTTGATCGTGTTTTGTTCTTGAGTTATGTGAATCCAGAAGTATTCGGAGAAGAACTCATACGAAATCATCTACAGCGTCGACGGCATGAATCAAACCAAATATGATGCTGACCAAACAAGCTAACATAATGCTTCGCCGGTAAACTCCTATGTGTACAATTGATATGGAAAGTGACCATGACTATTACATATACATTTCAGTTTGAGCCTGTTCCGATACCAACCATTTACTTTTTAGTTGAACTGTCCGTCGTCTGTAGAAAGTTCTACTATAGAATCGCAGTTCGACATCAGACACGCCATTTATTACGGATTTATATGAAGATGCTGGAGCCAATTCAATGTATGCTACATTATCTTTTCATGTACTGATGCCATTTTCAAGTCTTGCCGGATATCTTCATTATTTTCTTAAATTTAATTGAGTACAATAACTTATTTAAAGAGTCTTAAAAGATTTATTTCTGGTGCATCTAATTGACGCGTACCTCTTTTCGAGATTACCCAACTCCTTAAAACACAAAACAGTGTCGGTATAACTAGAAATGTGTAGGTTCCCAAAATGTCTTTGCTAACCTTATTCTGTAATACCCGCCTTTTATGATACTAGTGGCCTGGAACATACAATCTGGGCAACTGTTCAGTAACGTTTTAAAAATTATTACAAAAGTATGTTAAGGAAATATAAGGAAACGGAATAAAATCTATTTTTAGGATAGCTTTTAACACAGAACGTGACAACAATCATAGCCAAATCAATGTTTCACGCATTCGTTTCGAACGTGAATAATTTTTCCCCTTTATAATTAGATTGAAGTACTGAATTTCCTGCGGTATGTAATCACTTAGATAATGCTCGTTTATTGACATTTTGTGTGGTGAAGCGCTCTAATCTTCGCACCCCTCAATTGCACGTCAGCATCCGCACCGTAGTGACTCAGACGTGTCGTACGCATGATAACAACAGCACCCTCCTCCCTAACATTCCTCCCGGGACCATACAGCCGAGGGGTAATAATGCTTAGTGACGCATTCTGATTCGCTTTACCCCGTAAGTAGCAATGTATGTAACTAAGTTGCATACATTGTTGCAATTATTGTTGCATACTTTGTTGCATACATTGCAACAAAGTACCACTGAATCACATTCCACATTATCACGGAGTTATGCACTGAGTTATTGCACATTATGCACTGAGTAAAAACAAAATATATCAAGCTCCAGTTTATCAAGCGGCAGTGAACGTTTCAGAGTGAATATTTTTTGAACTTGAGAACATCCATTTCTCCCATTTAAGTTCATAACAAAATTGCATTGGTTAATTTGTTGCAATAGACAAGTAGAGAATTAGTTCTAACAGACTACACCATTTCCAAGAATGCAAAGGGGAAAATATTATCGTTGTATAGCTGGAAAAATATATATTGTATGTTAGCTTTTATCCATATTTTTGGAAGTTTCCAAAGCATGTCCAATTGGATGAAAATCATTATCGAAATTCTTATTAACTCTTTTTGTTTCACGAATTCTCTCGCTGGCGAATGTATTAGAGAGTTTTCTAGAATTCCCTGATTTTGAAAATGCCGTGCACAAACGACCTGTCATTATGCAAAGTGAGGTCGTTCATTTATGACGAATATATTCCGTAGTTGTTTGATCAATTTCAAAACCAATATGATTGTATTGCAGTGAACCATTGTTAGCACGAACTCTCTTAACACGAATTTCGGCGTAACACGAACGACACTTGGCTCCCGGCAAGGGATAATAGTAATACTGTCATTTATAACAATCGGACAACATGAACTTCGATTATTTCGCACCCTTGAAATTCGCATTAATGAGAGTTAACTGTAATACAATAATGAGAGTAGAAATTTTGAAAACAATATAAACAATAAAAAAACTGAAAAATTCTCAACACAAGAGACATTTATTATTCGTTAAGTAAGGTATGGCATAACTTTTAATGTATCGACATCTTCAGTTGCTGATTCTGAAAATTGTCAATAAAATTGTTTTGAGAATTGTATTAAACAAAATCAAAAATAGCCATTAAAAATTGCATCATTCGGAGATCAAATATACTGAATATATGATAAAGAAATTAGGAGAATGGCATACGAATTACTCTGTTTTCTATCCTAATAATAGGACATGTATATTTCTTCTTCAAGCATGAAACTACTGTCAGTGAGGTACGATACAAATGATACTGACATTTTACAGTAAAACTTGTTTTGAGTTGTAGATAATAAAACATTCTGACAAATATTAAAAATAATAAAAATCTTTCAACACTCAAAAATCTCAACTCAAACGGCAACAAAGTGCAGTAGATTTGTTCGCCAGCAAATCGGCAGACGGACAGGCCAGCATCGGCGACGGGAGTAACATGACGCACGAACTTGGCGGAAGATATCGAAGCTTCATCAAATCAGTTCATACATTTAGGTGAATGTTTGTCGCTTTTTGAAGTGGATGTCATTTGAATCAGAAGTGAATTCTCGTTTTCAATATTTGATAATGTTGCAGATATAACTTCGTAAATTTGCTACTCCGCATGTAGTAAACATTGGAACAGTACCCACAGGTTTCCAATTAGAATTAATTAAACTCTGGTGCACAAGCTTCAAGATCGATGTTATTGTGCAACATATTTATTACATTTGTGTACAATTTTTTCTCGAAAACTCTTTCCAAGTTCCTTTATATCTGCTGCAAACATCATAATATGTTTGGATCTCCTTACATTTGTGAATGTCTGTTGTCTTTGAGAAAAGTAAATTTAATTCACAGAAATGGTATCTGACCACAATTTGAAATGTTCTCTCGTTCTCAGTACTCAAACTGCTGTTTCAAATGTAGATGAAATCATAGAGAAAATATATAATAATTAAAATCTTTAAAAAAATTGTATGCATATCCGGATAGCCGAGATCGCTAAGCCATTAGTGCTGTGGCGATCTCGGGCGGAAGGGTCACGAGTTCGAGGCTGCATCAAACGAGAATTCAAAACATTTTATAATTTTTTCTGGGGACTAAGTGAAACGATGCATTGTAATCGTCATTTGTCAAAATGATGTCAAATAAACAAAACAGTGTGTATCTAATTACTATTGCTTAATCATTGTTTGACTGATGTACAAAATGAAAAAATATTGTGAAATACCTGCGAAAAGTCTCGCAAAAGCTATCGAAGCTACGGGCAGTGGTTTCCAGTACAATCTCGAGAAATATATGAAAATGATTATGGTGTATTTGACAGTTACATGGAAAATAATAGTGTGAATTGCGCTGATGAAACTACACTTTTAGGTTATTGGTATCTGTTGCCAAAAGTTATGTAGAATATTTCATAACATCCAAAATAACATTTCCAGGATGTTAGGCGATGTGCCTTATACATCTTATTAGTACTAGTAGTACTGCTACTCAAGATGCATATATGTCTCTAAAAAAGGTGATACTATTTAGACAGTATCTAAGTGTGAACTAACAGTGATACATGAGTGACTGATGGCCATTGTAAATTCACAGATACATTGCAAAATGGCAATTTTCATATCAATTATGCAAAATAAAGTTTATAACGAGTTATTTTTCTTATTTGAGCATTGTGCCGTTTACTTATTGTATTTTCTTGAATCTTATATGCAATTGTATATATAATTATGTATATATTATATATTATTGTATGTTAATTGTATAAATTATTAATATATAATTCTATATATTATTATGTGGGTGTGTGTGTGTTTGTAAGAACGTGTGAATAAGAGCGTATGTGTGTGAATTGCTCGCGGGGACATGGGAAGGAATTTGCCCGAGGCGGCCAAATCTGTAACCGTTCGTAGGGTACGAGTAAGTTACATGTGTTGTGATGGCATGATATGTTATGCTGAAAGTAATATTTTAGTTTCATATCATATTCAAGTGAAATAGTATCGCGTAAAATATGATAATTTTTTTGTTGTTCAAAACATTGTCACTTAAAGTTGTGCTTATGTTTCAAAAGATTTCCACGTTCTGCACGACCTGCTGTTAATGCAATGATGTACAAAATGGACAATCAATTGATGATTTTATGCATGAGTGTTAAATTATGAAACCATGAGCAACCAATACAAAATAAATATTCATGTCGAAATTTACGGGTATATCTTGTCTTCTGGAGAACAGATTTTTTCCTCTGAAGCATTATGACCATATTGCTCAATGAAGCATCGTTGACACAATTGGCGTAGTCGATTGACGGCGGATCAGTTTCAATTCGAATCAGATTCCCTTACATTGATTGATTGATTGATTGATGATTCCTGGCGCGTCAACGCCTGAGGTCATTTGTCTGTAAGAGTAGTGCATGTTTCCCCGGGAGGTGGCGGTAATCTTCCCCGCTGCATGGTAAGTTCCGGCGCCGACTTGCCGTCGGCTAGCGGTGCTTTCCTTAACCAGGTATCTCCGACCAGAGGAACACCGTCCGAGCCGAGACAAGCTCCAATTTCCCGATCGGTCTCTCGGCATGTGTGGTAATGTAGTATATGTAGGTGGAAGTGAGGAGAGGACAAGGAAGAGGAAGGAACGCGCCAGGTCTCTGATACGTACTGTTCCGGCATTTGCCTGTTATTGCTCGGAAACTAGTGCTACAGAATGGCTCAGACTTTCCCATATTAGTTTTCTATTTCCTTCGGTCTCGGCTAGCTATTCGAACTTGCCACATACTCCTGCCAGCTACTATCTGTCGCCACCCAAAGTACTTTTTTTTTTACATTTTCTTAATTTTTCGGTTTCCTAATAGTAGAACGGAAATATTATTTTAAGAATATTAAAGAACAATAAAACCTCGTCCTAAAATGGTAATTTTCTTTGAGAAATTTGGAACCGTATTTAAGAAAATGGCCTTTAAGCGCTATTGTAAATTCAAAATTTGAAGCTCTTTTTCACAGAAAATTTTTAGGTTTTCAAAAATTTCATTAGAAGTCATTTGAAGCACATTAACTCGCAAATACAATAAAGCTTACAAATTGTTGTAAATGTTCATATTAACAGTATGAGAAATCTTTAAAAAATTACAATTGTGTAATTTTTTAAAAAACAAAATTACCCCCAAATGAACTTCTCGTCATATTAAAGAGTGCAATTGGCACTATCTGTTCGAAATGTTTCAAGGAAAACTTTGGAGCCACTTATGAGAAAATGGCGTTTGAGCGTTTCTGAAAATGCGGAATTTTCAGCTAGTTTTCATAGAAAACGGTTGGATTTTCGAGAAATTTCATACATTATTTAAAGCACATTTACTCATAAATGTAAAAATGTTAACAAGTCGCATCCATCAACATTTATATTACACTGACATTTGCAAGCCTAATTATTACTTTAACTTGCAGAAATCATTGGGAAGAATATCATATAAAAATATGTGTGCCAATGCGCAGAAATTTGGTTTTCATGCATTACCTCCGCACCTCCCAATATGTTCGTGTAGTTCACATATTGAACATTTACAGCATCTTGAACGATAACCAAAAATCCGTTTTCTGCCTCTTTTTCAAATACTCTAATATTTATTTATCTTAGTTGTCTAGTCTCCTGATGCACGGAATTTGCAATAATTATTTACCATGCCACTGAACAAATGAAAATTTTGCAATAATTATATACTTTACCATTGAACAATAAATTTGGTTTTATCCCTCCACGTTTTTACGGATTTTCCAAATTAATAAAATAAAAGAAAGAAAGAAAATTTGTGTTGCTGCATGCTTTTGAAGTACAGTATAAATTGATTTTCAGAGCCTAACAAAATCATGAGTTTTATAATATTTATAATTTAATGAAATACCGGCACATCAGTGTAAAACCCAGAAACATACAGGTGGACCGCTACGTTGGAATTCCATACTTCGTTTAATGAAGGTTCATGCTCCACAAACATTCATCAATTTCAACAAATAATTTATCCCCATCGCGGGAAAAAAGACAACTTCTTTTGAATAATGAGAGCGCATCCCGCACCAAAAGTCAAAGAAACTATTTTTACGAGCATGATCCATCACTATCTTGTTTTAAAAGAAAAATAAAAGATTTCTTCGTTTATTAACAGAATGCCACCTTAAATTTAACAGAAATAACGCACTTAAGGTTTTCTAGACAAGACATCGTTTGGGAGCATAGTAGGTGAATTGAAACATTCACTGAGTAGTGATGTACAAAGAAAGTATAAGTGATAAAAGTAGAGATGTATAAAATAAAAGTATTCAGTATAAGTATTTTTGCATTGAGTGAAATTTCTTTCCTTTCTTCCTTTACAAGTCACTCAAGGAACAGTAGCATCCTTTTTCAGGACGTTTTCTGTTTAACGGAAATAAAAGACGCAATGAAAATATTAGCGGTTCTCTCTACGAAATGAATCGGTGTACGTTTTGGAGGTAGTATTCGTGCATATCTTTGGTGGAAAGCGTCCGGCGTGTGGGAACATAAATTCTCTCACCGCGTGACAGCTGGATTCCTGTGGCTAGTGCGGTGTCGCACCTCGCCAGCTGGTGTGTGACCCACGTGTGGTTGACTGTGGCAAGCTGAACTTTGTTGAACTCAGTAAACTCTTCAAAAATAGGTATTGACTTTCATTTTTTCTCTTTTATTTAATTTTCGACAAAGTTGTGTTCCTTACTTGTGAAAAAGGTTTTAGCAAATAAAGGTGTATGTAAATACTTTCAAAATATCATTCATATACACTTAATTTCAATATTAGGTACTTTGATTGGCCCCTCATATAGCTCTTTTCTGTTGCAAATGGCCAATAACCCAGGCTACTAATTTTTTTCTTGGGAACAAAAGAGAAATGTACAATACAATAAATAGCCCACAGATTCTTCGATCCCCGCTTGATGAGAATGATAATATCTTAAACATGTATTATTTAAATACCAAAACTACGTAAGTTCTAGAATAATTTCTTCGTTTTTTGTGTTGTATCCGTAGCAAGTAAAACATACTGACGTATCGACTATTTAACATAATACAAGTCAATTATACCTGTGAGGCTGATACGTAGCGTATTTCTCGTAGTCATTATATTGTAATTGTTCTGTCAGCACCGACAAGTACCATGAAGTTTGCTAAATATCACCCTGATTCTCGATCTCCAGAATAAGAACACAGACCTGGCAGTGACAGTTGCGGTTGTAACTTCAAAATAAATACTAAAGCAATTAATCGAATTTTCTGGAAGAGGATTCCTGCATTCGATTCTGAGAAGTGAATGACGAATAATTTGAAGCTGCAAAATTGTAAGGACGGTCTGAAAATTGAAACTAGCGAATGCTAACGGACAAAACATCAGGATCTATTTTGAGAAAATCATCAGAGGTGGCTACCACCAAGAGTGCATTGTAAACATTCCATTTTTCAGTGAAAAAAAAACGAAGTTCCTAAAAGTATGATGGAATTATATTTTATAAAAATTATTGATAACTAATGAAATGAAAATGACACGTGGTCTAGCAAAGTGGGCATGATCTGAATGATCCGAAGAATCTAATGATCCGGAAGAACTACATTTTCTATAGAGAGCAGAGCATGTATTTCGCCCTTCGGAGCGTTCCGATCCTTCAATTAAGCATTTTTCTTTGAATATACTACATGTGTGCGAGGTCACCATTTTTTAAGAGTTGCTTTGTGTAAACCTGCGTTTGAAGCAACAGCAACATGCCTGTGTGATTGAATTCTCTCTGCAAGCCACACGAGTTGGGGAGGCGAAGGGACGCTTTCAAACGCAGGCTACCTCACAGCGCTTTCACTCAGTTTTCCGGGAAATGAGGAAAATCCCCACTACCCGGCTCGGCAGAGCTGAATTCTCATCGACCTCAGCGACTGTTCCGTGGACACTGTTTCTGCTTAACTAATAGTGTTCGATATATTCCAAGAGACTAATCGATGGGATTATTTCCGCGGATTAAATCGGTAACCCAGACTCAGGCGGTGTTCCGCAGGCAACCCCTCCCCAGGCGCTGCATCGGGTAGAGCGTGCGATGGTGTTAAGGGGGCGGGGAAAGGGGTGTCCGACCACACCCGGCAGCGCGCTTATCCCTTCCGACAGACTGCGATAGCTCAATACCGTTGCGGCTGTATCGTTGGCCGGGAGGCCCTAGGGTTAGAGTCCCGACAGTGGTGGATTTTCGACATTAGTTATCTATGTCGAGTGAACTCAGTCCCTGTCTACACGAGAATTCTGGCGAACGGCTACTCTGATCAGTAGTTTTCCGCGTTCCTCCCGTAAATACCAGGCGAATGCCGAAGAGTTACCCTAACAAACAGGCCATGGACCCCGCACGATGTTTTCTCCCGCATCCTTGGCCTTCATCTCCTCTTACACGCACTTTTAATATGTATTTCACCATCACATGTCGGGAGACGAGTCGGGAGCTTAAAGGCGTCGTTGCTGGAATGTGTGTGAATGTGGCCTTTGTGAGATACTTGGAGGTGGAAATGCTCCACAAGTTTACATGCAAGTCGACACCGGATCTCAGGTTTCATTTAGGGAAGAACACCGCCACAACCCGAAACATAATATGCCCTATGGGACAAATTGCCTAAATAGTTGATGCGCCAGAAATCAATACTCACTCACTTTACCTCAGAGTCAGTATTGCTGCAGTGACTCTGACCGGGAGGCCCTAGGACAGGATTTTCAAGGTCGATGCCACGAGCGGGAGTCCGTGGCACGAGTGACACGACAAAACCGCCCCTCCATGCAGTTCATTACCCCGCCACCAGGGACAACGCCATCTCTATTGTAAAACGGAGGGACTTCTAATACTTTCCTTTCCCGACACTAGTTGCGCAGAGTAGCTCGTGGCATGCTACGGAGCCACGACGCGTGTCACTGCCACCATTAGAAGACCTTGACACCACTGCCCTAGGACTTGAGTCCCGATGGTTATGGATTTTCCCCACTAGCTACGTAGCTAGGGCGATTTCAACCGTGGGGATGGGGAATTCTATCAGCCGGCTTCACTGATAGGTAGTTTCCGTGGTTGGTATTGCTCTCTCAACATGAAATTGGCGATGCCTCTCACGTGTGGCGCTACACGCTGCGGGGTGACGGGTGGTTGGGATGGCGAAAAATTATCTTAAGTTGCTGTCAATTAATCTACATCAAGAAGTATTTACTCGGTCGAATGGAATTATTATTTGATTTACACACTTCGCAAATACTGTAATATAGTATAAAGGCGTGATGATGGCTGAACTTGATGGCTGATGTTACGTAAATAAAATAATTTGTCAGACATATTATATAAGTTATTGAACATACCAGTACTTTGTTTTACATAAAATACATTTTTGTAATAACAAATAAGGAAACGATTTTTTGCGAAATAAAACAAATCAGAACCAACTGCAAATGAGGAAATCTGTATAATGGCACCTTTGATTTTTGACTATTCATTATTAAAATATTATTAAAATGGAATAACCTACAACAATTTCAATTTAAACATTATTAAAATAGTCAAGAAACTGTTCTCTGCCAATGCGTGATATGCAGTAGAGCCTTTATTGTTCCTGATGAGCTGGGAAATTCGTCATGGGTTTGATTGGTGCATGTATTTCGTCAATGGAGATTGCTTACCATTCCTAACGAATTGCACTTTTTGCACGAATCTCACGCATCTCAACTACAGTCTCGAATTGCCGTCCACTGCCACATACACACCTTGCTAGAATTCCCCATAAACTTTCCATACGGTTTAAGTCAGTGCTTCTAGCCTGCCACCCCAAAACTGTGACCCTTTTCTTTTAAATACACTATCTTGTCTTTGCATATACATGAATGGCAGCGTTGCCTTGTTGAAATATCAGATCACCATATTATTGATACATTCTAACAAGTTCATAATCGAGCAACAGCTAAATTTGTCAGAGTTCATTCGTGTGTTCCGCCAGTCACACAATGTTTGATTTACCTTTAGTACACAATGCTGCCCAGATCATGACAATTCCGACCCCGAAATTTCTAGCCATCCGGACTTGATTCTCTTTACGCAGATCATACCAGCAATGTTGAAAACCATCAGGACCGTCCAAATAAATTTCTTTTCGTCGCTAAAAATTACTTCATTCCACTCTGAAATCCAACTCATATATTCTTTACAAAATTTCATTCTAACTGTCTGGTAGGTATCGAAAAGATGCGTTTTTGTCAGTCTTCTTTTTTTTAGGGAAGATTATGGTCTTCTCCCAGTATCTGTCGAAACAGCCTAGCAGTGACAGGTAATTGCAAATCACTATTTGAGAAGAACGCACGTTATTGACTTTTTCTTTTCGTAAAATTAATAATTTGGTCTCTCTGAGAGCTGTCTTGCTCGGCCATATTTACCGTTTCTACCATACTGTCCACTCAGCTTGACAAAATTATCAATAACAGGTCTATTGCCCGAATTTCTTGTCGATTTCACGGTTGGAGAGTCCCATATCTTCATACGCACGAATTCTTCGTTTCTCTTCCTCTGCCAAACGTTTTCCTCGTGTTATTGTCAAAACAAAATAATTATCCACAATCTACAAGTCTCCCACACAATAGTAAACAAAGTTACAAAGGTGCTAACAAAGGAGTACCCTTATACTAATTTCCACCTCGAGAGTGTTTCTTTATTCTTATGCAATTTTGTCAACTAACCAGAAGCAATATTGAGTCTAACGATGTGCATCTAACAATTGTGGACACTTTAAATAATAAATGATGTGATAATTTCTCAATTGGTCAATTAATATATGGCTTTCTTTCAAAAAATTGCCTTCCCTTTATATTAATTTCCACCACTGTATGTAGTTGAATTTATAACTTCATATCAAATAGCAAATATCTTTTACAGAAAGGGAAAAATCAGTAACAATGTACTATTATAATTTGACACATGTAAGTAGTATTATTTCGGGCCGATGTGTGTACGAACACGATCAGATACAAGTATTATTGCTCGCCTCAACGTTTTACGGCACGAGTGGGTGTAGAAAAGTACATTCCTTTGCGGCTCGTACATTTTCTTTTGGGGATTGTGGATTGACAAAGGGGGCACTGGTGGGGCCCTGCGGAATCCAAATGAAAACGACGTTAGAGAGGTGCGGTCGCAATAGCAATGCGAGCGCCACGCAGACGTGGGAGCGATTGCAGGCGTTGAATTGCTTCTGGGATTATGTCTGATGGAATCATCAGAAGTGGTTAAGAAATTATACGATGCATTCGGTAAGCATTTGTAGTTAAGCCGAAAACTATGAGTATAGTGAGAAAAGTTGGAAGGAGAAAGGAAATGAAATATAATTTCAGTGCGTTCTTCACCAAATAATAATGTGTTCTTAAAAAGTATAAAAATGTAAATTTATATATTGGTATACTAACTAGCTTTTACGACTAAGCCAATCCGTTAATCTTCTGGCAAATGTTAGATATTTTTCACATCACTGTTGCTGTTTGATATTTTTCACATCACAATCGCTGAAAGACAATCGCGGAAACAAAATACTTCCCTCAAATTGAAAATGAAAAAAAAAACTGTTGAGCACCTGAAAAATATTACACTAAATATCAGTCACCGTCCAACTTCCTGAAACGCACCAGTAAATGCTTAATCAGAAGCAAATTCAATTTAACGCATTGTGTTCCCTAAATTCGCTACCTGTCAGATGAGTTAATGAATTCCTTTGAAGTCCATGTTTGTAAATGTAGCAAAACACTTATTGTGCCGGTATTTCTTCATTTACATCAATCATACCAAATTTCATTTTCATCACATTTTATCTGACTTTTATGCGGCGATAAATGAAATAAAATATTATAAACTCGTCTAGAAACAAATAATTATTACTACATATTTTAATATTTTTGTTATTTTCATGTTATCTTTGTAATCTTAATGTTACTTTAAGACGAAAATACTTAAAATATTTCCGTAATGTATTGTGAACGTTCAGTTTTCGAGTGAATAGTTGCGATTCTTTTGAATACACATCCTAAGACGTTGTGATAACTCAAATTACAACCACCATTTGTGATATATTACATCATATTTTCAACGAAAATTACATTGTAAACAATATCACTGGTTTTCAGCTTCCTAAAAAATTGGGAATTATAAAATCCAAATAGTTATGGGCAGGCCCCTGAGGACTCGTCCTTGGTATTCCTGGCGTTAATGAAGGCAATCATGGGATTTGGGAATATCCACGCATAACGTACAGTCAGTCCATCGGTCTCCTCTTCTTGTGTTCCGAGAAGGTATTCCAGATCCTGCGTGTTGGCCGTCACTCGTGCGTGCCTTTCTCGACCCACTAATGGCAACAGCTGCAGGCAGTGATCGATATCATCTCCGTGCACTGATATCATACACTTTACGACGGAGTTAACTTCCCGCCTCCTAGTCCCACAATACTGCACCTCCCTTGCACCCTTCAAATTGCCGGCGAACTCGTCTCCGAGGCATAGCGCAGGTTGCTGGGATGCTCACAACGCAATAGCAAGATACACAATAGAAAGCAATATCTTGGAATGCGCTTTAATAGTTCGATATAGATATAATTGGTGTTACAGTTCTGTGAAAATGTAATCGCGAGCATCTCTGGTGGTGTAACGGTTAGTTTATCGGACTGCAAAACCAAGTTCGCGGGGCGAAAAAATCCTTCTTCGTCTTACTTCGGAGGGAAAGTAAAGTCAGGTGTTCTATGTTGTAGATCTACTGCATGTAAAAGACCCTCAAGCCTAAATGAAGTCTCTGGGCAAAATTCAAAATGCCAGTTTCGTCGCCCAAGTGACACCTTTCTCTGCCAGACGGTGAAAGGAGCGTAACGGAATTTGCGTGATCAGGTGGAAGAGTAGGCCTCATGGCCTGAGACTTGCCACGGGAAATAAGGCTTGATTTATTTATTTTGTCGTAGTACGTATTCCGCTAGATTTAATTAAGTTGGTGGGACTTATCTAGGGGCAGCTAGTTTTATTACTATTTTTTTAAGATGAGTGCTTTGATAAACAAGAACTATTGTTACCTATAATTTTTGTGTATAAATTTTTGGGAGGCGCATTTTGTAATAAATGTAAATCCTCGGGCTCTTAATCAGCAGAAGCAAGGATAGACAGAGGCGTGCACAATGTGGTTAATAGGTTCCTGTTTTCGAATAAAATTTTCAATGTATAATTGGTCTCTCAGTTAAGGAAGATTAGGCAAAACATTGGGTAAGATTTAACTTATTGAAGGAGAGGAAAAGAAGTATAAATGGAAAGGAGATATATGTTAGAATAGTGTTTAAACAAGTAGTTTAGTGATGTTTTTGTTTGTCGATACCATGTTGAAGGACTACCTGGCACAACAGAAGGGCAGAGTTTTTTTTTTTTTGGATGCGAAACGCCCAGGTGGGTCGTCGCCCAGGAAAAGAGCGGTGCTGTTGGGCAGGCGGGCGGCCGGTGCAGGCAAGCGGACGCAAGAAGGCGGGGAAGGCTGCAGGAAGCGCGGGCGGGTGGACGCGAGCGAGTGCGGGAGGGCCTTCCGATGAGGAGGGAGCCAGTGGCGCACGGGCGATCGGCGACAGCCGCCGCTGGAGGGAGGGCGAGGGGGCGGGGAACCGAGCGTGCGAGTGGTAGAGGTTTCAGGGACTCGACGGCTGAAGCGGAGGCAGGAACGGGCAGGTGAGGGTAGACGGAGAGGGGGACGATCACGGAACGGTGGTCATGGTGGAGGCGGTGGGGTGGCGGGAGAGGGCGATGGAGGCGGGACCGGCGAGAGGCATAGTAACGGTGGCAACGAGAGCCGGCATGATGGGAATGGCGCGGGCGACGGTGATGAGTGGCGGAAGAAGGGGCGACGGAGAAAGGGCCGGCTGGAGGAATAGGAACGGGGATAGTGGGGGCTGGAAGAATGAATGTGGTGGGGCCTCTGGTAACGTTGGGGAGGCGGAAGAGGGGGGTGATGGAGGCGGGGCCTGGCTGGAGGCATACGGATGGTAATCGTGGGAGCCGGAACGATAGAGATGATGGGGAGCACTGGAGGCGGTGATATGCCGGAAGGAGTGATGGAAAGGGGCCTGCAGGTAGCATACGGATGATGGCGGTGGTGCTGGAGGTAGTGGTGGTGTGGCGGGAGGAGTTATGGATGCGGGGCCTGCGGGACGCATATGGATGGTGGCGGTGGTGAAGGAGGCGGTGGGGTGGCGGGAGAAAGTGCGATGAAGGCGGGGCCGGTTGGAGGTGACGGTGACGGTGGGGGGTGATAGAGGCGGTGGGGGCTCTGGTCACGCAGAGGCCAGCAGAGGGAACGAAGGCAATGGGAGTGATGAAGGCAAGGCCGGGGCGGCGGGGATAGGGGCGGCGCGGGATGTGCGCCCAGACACACGCAGGGCCCGTGGGCGGTGTTCAGTGAGTGGAAGTCGACCGGTTCCGCTCGCTCTTCTCTCAACTCTCTGCATGGCGTTGCCTAATAATGACACTCGCTGACTCTGCTCATGTAATTTGGCAAACATTCCTTTCCAGCGATATCGAAAGTTTACTTCCATTTATTTTGAATGTGGGTCTACTCACATTTCAAACTGATCGAATAAAAACCTGAATCGTCGATATTACTAATTCCCTATATTCGTACGAAAAGCGACGAAAAGCCTTTGATCATGTGAGAGGTATCAATGGTGTTGTTAGATACCCAGGAACTCGTGCAAAATCTAAAGACAATGGCACGATTTCGATTTTGACTGAAAAATGCGAAAATCTCATTGTATTATTTCGTATAATCTCATATCGTGTGTACTGCCTGAAGTATAATACTCGGCGCCTAACTGCGTATGACACCGCTAACGTCATGTGATACCAAGAGAGTGGCCGCTTGCCATTAAATATTTGCTATTCACGTGTGGCGTTATGGAACGGCAACTTTGTTGATATTCATGCTATGCAAAAAAGGTTTAGTACTGTGTAACCGTATATATTATGCACTGTTGTTGAAGTATTCGTTAAGACAGTTTTTGTTATGATATTTAATTTATTGCAATGTTACACCAGAGTACTTTTGTTGTTTTTAAGCAGCGTGCATTCTACTTTTTAGAAAACCATATAGTGTTCTTATGTTCATCAGCATTTTGCTGACGCAACCTACTAATTATACTCTGTTTCTTGTTGAGTTGTAAGTATTACTGAAACGGTGTAGGTATGGAATTGTAACATAACGTTTCAATTTTTTATTTATGTCATTCAGAAATAAATAATTAAATGTTTATTGTGGTATTTTAAAAATTTATAAAAATGCGTATTTCAATAACCCAATTTTAAATCCGTCATCAATATTTATTTGATCATGAGATTATTTTTTGTCATAAATTTTAATTAGCTATTAATATGAAATGTGTGACCACTTTCAATCAAAAAGGAATGAATTGTTCCAATTTAATGCATAAATAAATAACTGTGATTGATACATTTAGATTTTTGTATTACTTGTTTTTGAGGTTACGAAGACGCGATTGAAAAACTATGCGTTTCTTTCTCAATTAAAAAGAATTTCGGCCTCGTGGCGGAGATCGCTAAAGCAGTAGGGTCTGGCGATCTCGGACCGCAGGGTCGCGGGTTCGAGCCCCGCCTCGGACATGGGTGTATTTGTGTGTGCCTTCTTTTCAATTCATTATTATCATCATTTCATCTTCCACACTCGAATGATGTTTCATGCCCTGCCACCGATATATGTTTCTGAGCCCCGGTTAAAGGCAGTATGCATGTACGCGTGATCCGAGTCGACCTTTAAAAAATTAAAAATAATTTATAATTCTTTCGTTTCGGATATTGATTAATGGAAGGAAAATGGTAAGCATCTAGGAAATGACGCGCTAATGAAACTAAGAGTAAGTCTAAGAAGTTTTCTTAGGTTCTCTTCAAACTAGTAAACCTTTACTGTGGTCTTTTCGTAAACCTTTACTGTGGTCGGTAGGAATTAACATTTTATAAATCCTAGAAATTGCAAATAAATAGATGGATTCAACTAAAGAGGAAATCATGATTCAGAAGAACTGAATCTTCTTTATCAAATGCTCCACTTCAATTTTGCTTGCTCTCTCATTTACATAATCAAATTTTATTTGACATTGATTCATTGCAATTTAGATGAACGAAACTCGTCGACAAAATTTAACCTTCTAATATTATCATCTCTAATACTGTTATTTTGTATTAATACTACTTAATGCGTCCATTCTTCGGACTTTACATTTCTGAAGAGCTGACAGTGCAAGACATTAGTCAAATAAATTATTCATGACCTGCGCCCGGAGCACGCGTGCAAGCGCAGATAGCCTCTTCGGCTCGCTCCTTTCTTCCATTCCATATATTTTGAAGCAGGTTAAATCGCCTGTGCGGCGATGGTACTGCGGATCGATACTTCTCGTGCAGGAGCTTAGCGGTAGAAGATAAGTGCGTAGTAATGCCGCCTGTTTCATTTGAGAGAGGCAGACACGTAGATTTTTCGAATCAATCTCTTTTCGTGGTCATTTGGAAACTATTCTTGCGGATCTCCTTTTCCTTACTTTTAATAACATTAAATTTTGTTTCTACTACTTCTTTTCTCCCGTTCTTCATATATTTCTTCTCCGTTTCCCTTTATCTCTTCATTTTTCACTCTACCTGTCGCATTCTTTCTCCTTCATTTATATGTCATTTCGTCGTTTTCCCTTCAATCTCTCGCCTTCCAATTCTTCTTTCTTCATTTTTTACTTTTCTTTGCTCCTTTTTTACAACTGCTTTCACTCTTTTGTCGATGTTACCATTAAATACTTTATTTCTCTCGTCTCAAAATAGAGTAAGCTATGTCATCGGAGAGTGGTTTCAATTTGAAGTCAATAGACAACATGACGAGGTCAGTAAGGGTCATTCACTAAACGCCCCAGAGCAGACAATACACATCTTCAGTCCAAGTGAGTTGTCAAAGTCGTTTTAGATTAAAAATTAAATTTTGAAAGCCTTTTGCTAGTCTTTAAAATACAACGTGATTCAAAACCTTTTTATTTTAGATAATCATTTAGGATGTAGAATATAAACACACCAGTTTTTTGTTGTTTTTGACAAATGAAAATAAAAATACTAAAATTAATTCATGATTACTGTGTAAGCAAACAAGGGACCCTGGCATTTTGTCACATTGTAGATTACATGATATTCGAAAACATCAAATGAAAAATGTTTATTAATGTAAAATCAAATATAAAATATCTTTTCTCGATGGCTTAAGCATGCATAAGAACATTTTATTTGACATTTCCAGTGACTTCTTTTTATTTTTTCTTACTTCTTACGGCGTTAACATTCTCATTGTTTGTAAATAACATTCCACAGTTCCTACGGTATACAAAAAGAAAATTGTCCCCAAAACGTAACTCCAGACATTCCGGCTGTGAAACGCAGTCTCGACGAGTCGCCAAGCACAAGCGCAGCAATTTCATTTCCATTCAGAGAGCGAAGTTACGTCCGCAAAATAAGACTGGCAGCGCCGCGCGGAGTCGCGGGCTGCAGGAAGCCTGCTCGAGGCCGAGCGCGGACGGCGAAAATTTGAAGGCCGGCCGTAAACCCGCGGGGGCGAGGCGAAGCGGGGTGGCGCCGTGGGGGGCGGGGCAGGGGAGGAGTGGGGAAGGGAGGGGAACGAGGGGGAGGAGAGGGAGCGTGGAGCGGCGCCGCGGGGCGGGGCGCGCGCGGGGAACGAGCGAGGTTGCGGCAGGCCAGCGCGGCCTGATGAGGTGCTACCAGCAGGCGGCGCGGAGACCGCCAGGGTTCTGCTGTACCGAGAGGGGCAGATCGATGGCCGAGGCGGGCGCCGCAGCGCACGTGTCGTGTTACTCAGGCCGGCGCCTCCGCGGCAACGGCCCGCCCCACCCCCGCCTCCGCCCTGCTCCCGCCCCGCTCCCGCCGGGCCCCCCCGCGCTGCGGTCCTGCCGGTGCCTTCATCGCGGCTGCCCCCGTGCCCCGCCACGAGCCGCCGCCGCCGCACAAACGCCCTTCGCCATCGTCCGGCCCCGCCCCCTCGGCCACCGCAGACACCCCATGGCGCTGCCGATGCCCCGCTTCAGAGCGGGACGCTGTTTCCACCGCCGCCACCCCGCCCACCAGTGGCGCGGCCTCCAACTGCCGTTCTCTGCCACTCACCTGCGCCGTCCACCACGCTGTCGGCTGGCGTCTTATCCGGACAAGTTCTGACACGCCCTGTCACCTGTCTCGTCCGTCGCTCAAGGCCAATCGCTGGAACTGTGTGTGGCCTCCTATCGTCAACCCATCACCTTCCTCTGCAGCCTTCAGACATTCACTGTCATCTTTCTTCTCTTGTCAATCTCAAATTCATTTCTCTTCGGTGAGTGTCTTCTTTTATACGTCTATTATTTGCTGCCCTTTCATCTTCATCGTTGTCCTAACATGTCTCTGACTTTACGATTATATTCCCGCCTATTCAATGCGAATTTTCAACTTCTTTCATCCACATCTCGATGCTCTAGTGCATTTCGTAGTTTTTGTATCTTCATACTACTCCTTTTGTGTATTCTTAATATTTTCGAGCAAACCGTTACTCAAGCATTACACGTAAGTTCATTCACATCTCATTCACTGCCTCATTTTTTTAGCACCATTTGTCTGAGGAAACGTGGCGTTATCCATCAATTTCCTCCACTCTGCGTCAACCCAGTTCATCTCCTTCCGCAGTTTAATCTATACCCACCTGCCATCAAACTGCTCCAAATCGTTGCCTTTCCCTGAGTCCATCATCTATCCTACCAGCGTACGTTTATTACTGCAGCGGCGCAGACCTTTCTCCTTCTCCTCCCCCGCCAGCATCCCCTCCACGCCCGCCCCCCGTCGCCCCACCCCCGCCCCCGGATTCTTCGTAGCCGCGGCGCGCTTCACCGCCCCTCCCCCTCCTGCCTTCGACCCATAGCTCCCGTTTCTGACGGGAGGGCGAATAGCCGTAGAAAGATCTAGAATGGCGTTTGAAAGCGGTCACGCGGTAAACACGCTGGCCTGAACGCCGCATTGTTGAAGGAAAGGACGTATAAAGCTTAGTCGGGCTTTCTATCGCGGATCGCTTAGCTTCAAAGAACGAATGCTAGACGGCGCGCCATCGTTATTTCGGACATAAATGGAATTTACAGCATCTCACGCCCACGTATCTTTAAAATTAGGTACTGCCACGCGAAAGTACATCTTTAGCTTTATTACAATCGTTTAGCGTTATCTGAAGAAAAGAGGTACGTGCTGTCGTTTGCTATGGGAGATTGCTTACGTGCATCCGGAGTGGAGTGTGTTGTTGGTGGCTGTTCACGCACATTCACTCACTGATCCGTATCTTCTGCCACGCCCTCTTTTCCTCCTTTATCGGGCGGCAAATCCAACGGGGGTGTCCCCATTAACGAGGAGGAACGAACATCCGAGGAGGACCCTGAAGGTCGTGGCTCGTTTTCTAGGTGATGGTCGCGAGTGCGCCTAAGGGCGCAGGAACCAAGAAAATTCTCCGCGAGGGATCAAGGCTAAAGGAATTTTCCCCATGACTGCCTCTACTCAACCCGCCCATTAAGCTGCAGTTGAAAATCTTCTCTCGTCCACTCGAACGCGACCTTCAGGCCTCTGCAAAGGACGGAGCGTGGAGAGCACCTTTCGTACGCGCACATTTTCGTGATAGTCGAGCCTTTCCCAGGGCTGAATAGGGAGAGAAACATAGGTCCAGCATAGAGAAACATTGGTCCGAGTCAGAACGCCGCACGGTGGTCAGAACAGGGTCGAAACGCGCGCATAGGCACCAAATTTTAATTTTTGAAAAAGGATTATTTCTTGATAAATATCAATTCTGCATACTTCAAATTACCAGAACTCAGAAAAATAATAATTTGTATCAATGCTTACAGCCATACGACACCCTCAAAGCCAAGCCTTTAAGCGAAGGAAAAATTCACCCACTCAAGCAATGAAAATACACTTATCTTTCATTGTTTATAACTTTTCCCTGATCAACTTTTCAACTTCCAGGAATTGTATGCGCTTTTATATACCCTTCTAAATACATTAAAGCCTATGCAGTGTCAATTATTTATATTTTCAATTTAATTTAGCCTTACGTAATTAGGGTGTGCAAAAACCTCTTATTCTTTTAACTAAATAAACTTTCACATGCAATTACAAAAAACACCAAAAAATCACATAACTGAAATTAATATATGTTATTGAGTAAACGTTATTGAACATTTTTCAGTTGAGATCAGCTGCTCCGGTCGGCCTCTCTCGAAATGATGACCTTTTGAAATTTACGTTAATGGTGCTTGGAAAGAGCATAATACACCTCCGGACATAATATCTCGAAGGTTTACTTCTTGAAAATTTTAATCCTCTCAACTTTCGGATTTCCGTTAATTACATAATATTTTCAATTTCTTTTAAAAAAAATTCCTTTTTTCAATTTGCCAAAATTTCATTGTTTTTCAATAAATTTAAACATGAAATTGAGATCTGCAGAGCTGAACATGCAATAAATGAAATTTGACGAGCATTAACACTAAAACCTCTAAAATCATCTCTTTGAAATTATAGTATGTTATTAAGTAAACATTTGTAAATAGTTTTTTCGTTGACAAGAACCATCTTGGATAACCTCTTTCAAAATGGCGTCTGTTTAAACTTTACATGACGAAGTTAAAAAAGCGTGATTTTCATTAAGTGATTTTTGACGGGAAATTACACCAAAACAAGTAAAACCACTTCCATGAAATTAATAAATATTATTAAATGGACATTTGTTAATGTTTTTTGTTAACTACAGCCGCCTCGGCTGGCTCCTTTTGAAGTAGCGGACGTTTAAAGTTTACATGACGTGGTTTGAAAGAAAGCGTCTTATCCAAATGTAAGTGATTTTTGACGAGCAATTACACAAAAAAAAGCTAAACACACTTCCATGAAATTAATGAATGATATTAAGTGGACATTTGATAATGTTTTCGTTAACAAGAGTCACCTTGGTCTGCCTTCTTGAAACTGGCGAAAGTTTAAAATTCATATGACGAGCTTTGAAGAAAGTGCCATTTCAATTAACTAAGTGGTCATTGACGAGCAATTATAAAACAACATAGAAACACATCTCCGTGAAATAAGTATTTGATATTAAGTGAACAATTGAAAAACAAAATTTCGTTGCCCGGAATTGCCTCTCTCTGTGGAAGTGCAGTCAGCTGTCGAAGCGTCAGCGCTAGATGTCATGCCAGAGGTGGCATAATAAATAAATAAATAAATAAATAAACAAACAATATAAATTAAGTAGAATATTACTATTTCACACCTAGAACATGTTTTGTTACATTCACACTCAAAAACCCGTTTTAAAATCACAAAATCAATCATTATTTAACTTAACACTCTATGCGCGCGTTTCGACCCCGTTCAGACTACCGTGCACCGCGTATCAATTTCAAATGCTGTCATTGTCTACTACATTTCTTCAATACTCTTCTAATTATTACAATACTCCTTGCATTTATTATGGTTTGTGTACTTTGCTCTCAAAGTTTTACATATTTGGCTTTTTCTTTGGGTCAGCGATTACGATTTACGATTAGATCTCTTTATTCATTATTTCTTGTCGTTGTGTGAGTTTCAGTTACTCTACTGTGGGATACTTGGTTAGTTTGTACTTTGTAAATGGAAGGTGGGAACCAAATATGATCCCAATATATGAGAAAGTAAGTTACGAAGCTTAACACAAGCTAAGGTACAAAAAGGTTTTCGTAGCCCAGAAGGTAAATTTTGAAAAGGGTCACACAGTTTTCTTTCATCCTTTTACGGTAGACCCCCCTTTCTAACCCATCGAAGTGAAACATTGCATCACACACCATCATGAAATGTCACAAATATAAATTTCGAAGAAAATGCAAAACCAAAAATGCTGCTGTACGATGCCCCATTCGATAATCAGCTGCGCGGAACTAGCGTTACTTCCGATGGTCAGATCTTATTTTCATCCAAATTTCATACATACGTATTTTGACCGTATTGGTCAAAACACAAAGAATAGGCGCTCCACCACATTCAAAAGTAGCGCGCAGAGTGAGGAACGGCGGCGGAACGGATCGACAGAGTCGTGAACGAGCGCACGGGGTAGTGGGAACTGATCGGTCTGACCGCGCAAAAGCGACAGTTGGCGGTTGAGCAGCATGGCGTGAGGACGGTATGCAATGGTGGTTAGAGAGCGATGCTTTGATGTACAAGAAATCCAGTGTAATCGGGACAACAGGTATTTAAGAAAGAAAATTGTGATGAACTGTGCAATAAGCGAGTGTAAGGATTGTGGTGAACTTATTTAAGAGAGAATAATTACGAAATTTAATAAAAAGGGGAGCAGTGCACGGACACGTGGGCGATGCGGGTTAATGATAGTTGGTGCGGCTGTGCTGATGTGTGATTATGCGGTGGAGCTGCTGAGCTGATACGATTAAAGTCATCGTGTGAAGAAAGAAACCGTGGGAAGGCGACGCCGGTGGATTGGAAACGGGCTGCGGTGACACGTGGGCAGACGGAGCATCGCGGGCATCAAGGTTACCTCCCGGCCTCAGGCGGAACGGGCAGCAACGCGTCACGTAGAAATCGACGATCGTAACGATCAGATAAGTAATTCCAATTGTGAACAAATAGAAGGAAAATTAAATGAAACGCCAGTTCAGGATGCTCACTGTGTAGCGTTGAAAGTAATGATGTGCGTAGTAGCATATGAATGGCACGTAGTTTTTCCAAGGGTTGGAAGTTGCATAAGCGGGAATGATAATGTAATGGTGGGAAGGTTAGAGATGTACAGAATGAACCATAGAATTATGATCAAAGCAATGATGCAAGCTATGTTGGTAATGTAATGATGTCTTATTGTTCTTTTGTTCTAATAAATTCTGTTTATATGATAGTAGGCCTTTGAATCCAGATACTGTAGATTAAAGTAACCCCCTTGAAGAACTCCTGTACCCACACATAAAAAAAATTTTATGATATGTGTAACCGTGAGCCAGCAAAGGTAAGTACGGTCACATATTATTGGCGCCCGAAATTCAGGGACAGGGAAAGATTGGTAATTTGTAATTAGATTTGAACAAAATTCAATCCCCATAAGTGCATACTTTAATCAGCAGGTATCTGAATTAGTTGCATGACTGGAAAAGGCAGAAGACAGTGTAAATTTCTTGATAATGTCAGCATTCCAGTTTTAAATATTTCAAAGAGAGTTTAAGTGCATTAAATATATCAATATTCTCTAACATATTGCAGTGGAATCAGTGAAGTGTTGTTTGAAATAATTTAGTTGAAAATCAAAAGAAATGTTGTATGAGCATTAGTTACAATTCAGAAAATATTTTGATGAGTGTTAAGTGCCAGTTTCTGTATCAAGGTGTTGTTTGAAATAATTCATTTACAATTTAGAAGAGAATTTGATGAATGCTTAGTTTAATTTCATTTGCCAAGGTGTTGTGTGAAATAATTCATTTACAATTTAGAAGAAATTTTGATGAATGCTTAGTTTAATTTCATTTGCCAAGGTGTTGTGTGAAATAATTCATTTACAATTTAGAAGAGAATTTGATGAATGCTTAGTTTAATTTCATTTGCCAAGGTGTTGTGTGAAATTAATTCCTTTGCAATCCAGAAAATATCTTGATAAGTATTAAGTGCCAATTTCTGTGTCAAGGTGTTGTTTGAAATAATTCATTTACAATTTAGAAAACATTTTGATGAACATTAAGTGCAAATCTCTGTGTCAAGGCGTTGTTTGAAATAATTCATTTACAATTTAGAAAACATTTTGATGACTATTGAGTTTAAATAACAAATAGATGGGAATTTTAATTAATGTGTTTTAAGGTAGTGCAGATATTGGAATGTAGTTTTCTTTTTAAGATTGTTATAACGTGGCCAGTAAAAAGGCGCTGAATTCAGTGTAAATACCAGGGTAATTATTGTAAGGCATTCCTATGTGTATATCATCATACAATACAAGGATAACTTTTATGAAACAAGATCATAATGTATATGTGGCAGTGAATAATATGTTAGGGCATAATTATTGGAAAGTGGTATTACAGTGAGTGTGTACATGAGTGTAATTATCAGGGTATAATTTGTTGAAGAGTCCTTACAATGTGTATCTAAATAAACACGGTGTGTTAGGGTATGGTTTCTGAAGTATTATTACAGTAGGTGTATTCATTGAGTTCAATGAGCAATACATTAGGAACAAAATCCTTCATGTTAGAATATAAATTTGGGTTTTAGGTGCTGCCCAGTGTATTTTGAAGCACTGATTGGACGTGTGTGTAAATGAATATTATGAAGTTATGAGCTATTTTGGAGACATAGTAGCATTAATTATTTGATGAACATTACAATTCAAATAGTTGCAACTGAATAAGATTTATCGAGATTCTTTATTTAGGTGGATGAAAAAAAAATAAGTTGCATTCAGTAATGTGCAGGAAGACTATCTGAGACTGATTCAATGATAATCTAATGAATATTTTGAATTCAGTTGAATTATGTCAATGTGAATTTTGTTACAGATGTCAGTGTAATTACATTTAATTATTTTGTGTGTATTTCTAGGTGTTTTGAGCTTGAGTGCATTTTGTTTGTGAATTGTTCCAGGTGGATGACGGAGGTCAATAATTTGTTTGATGTGTGTTTTTTTTCTTGTATGTGTTTTTGATGAGTTATGTATAGGATCGTAATATATGCGGCATCACTCACATCTAATTCAAAGCAATTCAGATTGTGTTAGGGTCATTTTTGAGAGTAATTAGGATGCCGTTGGTGTGAAGTGAAGTAATTTGTAGTATTCGGTGTATGCCTCTGTGAGCATTCTGAAGTTGGGCAATAGATTTTGGGTGGAATCAAGCGTGTAGGAGGGCGATTAGTCAGAAATAGGTGTAGTAGGGTGCAATTTGGGGGCATAATGGAAAAGCAGACGGGCACAATGATGGGAGAGGAAGAGAAGCGCGAGGACAGAGATCATTATGATGAGGATGATGGAGGTAAATGGGATGAGTCGTTACTAGAAGATTCGGATAGAGCCAGAATGGAGTTATCGGGGGCGAGTGCGTCGACACCAAATCTGGGAATGGTGAAGAGAAACGGAACAGAGGACTTACTGAGCATGCTTCATCAAATCATGGCAGGACAAGAGAAGCTCGAAGAACGGGCACATAGAAGAATGGTTGAGGAACTAGAGAGACAGGAAGAAAGGGCACAAAGAAGAATGGTTGAGGAGCTAGAGAAGCAGGACGAACGGGCACAAAGAAGAATGGTCGAGGAGCAAAAGAATCAGGAAGAACGAGAGAAGAGAATAACTGAGGAGCTAGAGAAGCAGGAAGAACGGGCCCAAAGGAGAATGGTTGAGGAGCAAAAGAAAATCATTGATGAACTGAAGGAACATAAACAAGAGCAAGTGAGACAAATACAAGAACAATACCAGGTTATAATGGAGAAGTTCGAGTCATGGGAACAAAGAATAGACGGGCGAGTTCAAGAGATATGCAGTGAACTTAGTCGAAGCATTACCACAAAGATGGAAGGACGGATTGAGGCACAGGATAAAGCCATCGAGTCACTGCATGTGCAAGTGAAGGGAGTATCACAAGGGATGGAACGGAAGATAGAAAACTGCAAGAGGGAGTTGGCAGACACGAAGGTAGAATTGAAGGAGTCGGTAGCAGCCTGTAGAAAGGAAGTGCAGAAGGACGTTCGGAAATGTGAGGACGACATCGCGGAATTGCAAATAGAAGTTCAAGAATTAAAAGAGGTTAAGACGGCGCCAAATGTGGGAGGGGGCCCAGTTAATATAGCAATACCATCCTCATTAAATTTTCGGGCGACGTAAAGAGAATCCATACTCGTTCATGAGAGCTGTGGAGCGATACCTAGCGGTTAGTTGTCTCCCTGAGAAGAGTAAGACGCAGGTAATATACCAGATGCTGCAGGATAACGCGAGGACCTGGGCAGACACCATCACACCATTTCCAAATACTGTAACGGAGTTTAAGCAGATGTTTTTTCGAAGATATTGGAGCGAGGATATCCAGCTAAATTTTAAGATGGGTCTCATGAACAGTATGTACAAGCCATCAGGTGGGGGCGGAATGAGAGATTACGCGGCTAGGCGCATCATGGATTTCCGATCGTTATCGCCACCCATGAGCGATCAAGAAATCATGTGCATCCTAATCAGACAATTTCCAACAACTACCCAGAATTTGCTTAGGAGCGCGTGTCATACAGATTTAGAGAAGTTTCAAGACGCATTAGGGAGCTTCGATCTGACGTTCGCTAATGCACCGAAAAACAGAAATGAAGTGAATGTAAATGCAATGATGGTGAGGGGCGCTCAAGAGCAAGAGAGGGGAGGAAAGCAAAGCGCTAGAGTTTGGGGTGATCAGAGGGGTGGAGAAAACCAAAGAGGATATGATAGGCAGCAGGAGAGCGAAAGTCGAAGGAACGGCGAGCGGTCGAGACAACCTAATGGAGGAAACGGAGGAGAAGGTTCACGTGGTAACGAAATGAGACCAAATACCAGCAGGACGGGTTACAACCCAAATTTAAACGAAGGGAGTTCGTGTTGACGGGAGACCCCAACACGAACAATCACGGAGTAAGCAACGAGGTTTCCATCAAGTCATTTCAAGTGGTCGATTACGAGGATGAGCCCTGGATCAAGAGAAAAAGCAGCCAGAAGATTCGTCGGAAATGTCCAACCGTCATGATATCATGCTTAGGTGAAGAAGTGGAAGCATTGGTTGACACAGGATGTGTGGCGAGCGCGATTTCGGAGGATTATTATGAGAGGTTAGTGGCGACGGGAAAACATGTGGCGGCATTACCGATGACGAGGTCGTATGTAATTGGGGCCACCCAGAAGAGGTCAAAACCCATTACGAAACAAGTGATGTTAGAAGTATGTATTGGTGGGTATATGTACGAGATGGTTGCGCTGGTGGTGAGGCATTTGTTGTATCCGGTTATATTGGGGATGGATTTCCTGGCGAACAATCGGGCTGTCATAAATCTCGAAAAGGGGCACATCATTGTAAACGGAGACGAGATGTGGATTGATACAGGAGGCGAGGAGGACGAAGAATACAATATTAGCGCGGGAGTAATAAGTGGTGAAAGCGTGGAGGAGTGGATAGAGCAACAGGCTGACGGAGCTGAGATGTTGGATGATAGGGGTAAAATCGAGTTGAAGGAATTGCTATTAGAGAACAAGAAAATATTTATGAAAAACGGTGAACCTATTAAGGAGTACGAATTTAGGATACAATTAACAGACTATACACCATTCAGGGAGAGGAACTATCCATACCTGCAGCCTATCGAAAAGAAGTAGCGGAATTGATCAGAGAGATGACGGAAGAAGGGATCATAAAGAGGGCGTCCACATCTTACACCAGTCCGATAGTCATCGTTAAGAAGAAGGACGGAGGACTTCGGATTTGCTTAGACGCGAGAAGACTGAATGCTGTGACCTTGCCATACCGAGACGCTCCTCCGGAAGTGGAGGGAATTCTGAGAGGATTCGGAGGGTGCGAGGTGTTCTCGTGCACGGACTTCAGTAGGGCCTATTGGCAAATGAAAATCGCCGAGGAAGACCAACAGTACACGGGATTCATGGTGGAAGGAATATGCTACGTCTTCAGAAGAGTACCATTTGGTCTGCGAAACAGCGGGGCAGCACTGGTTCAGTGCATTGACAGGATAATAGGGGGTCGACTACAGGACAGAGTGACAGTTTACGTTGATGATGTTGTGATTAAATCCAAATCCATTTCCGAGCATCTTCGAGATTTACGAGAGTTGTTCGGCATACTGAAGGAAAACAATTTGGTGTTGAACATCAAGAAGCCGAGATGGGCTACGAGGACTATCCATTTTCTGGGGTACGAGATCACGACAGAGGGCATTGGTATGAAGCAGGACACGATTCGGGAGATACAACAAATTCCGGCGCCCAAGAATGTCAGACAAGTTCGGCGGCTGATTGGCACTTGTAATTATTATGCTCGGTTCTGCCCTAACTTCGCTATGATAATGTCACCGTTTTATAAGCTGTTGCAAAAAGGGAAGAGATGGAAGTGGGATGATTCCCATGAGGAGGCATTTAATGAAATCAAGGCCATGTTTTACAGGCATTGTGTGGTAGCACACCCTGACTTTAGCAAAACGTGCATACTACAAACTGACAGTAGCGACTTCGGAATGGGGGCCGTACTGTATCAGGAGGTGGAAGGAAGAGAGAAAATCATCGCAATCATTAGTCGGGTGCTCAAAGGCCCAGAGATTCGGTACACCACGACTGAAAAAGAAGCGGGGGCTATTGTATGGGCTATTACCAAATTAAGACCCTATTTGATGGGTAGGCACTTCATTGTGCGCACAGATCATAAGGCCCTGACGTTTTTGAACAGATGCCATACACAGAATGATCGATTGTATAGATGGACCTTGTATCTGCAGCAATTATCATTTGATGTAGAACACTGTAAAGGGGAGTTAAACTACTTACCCGACCTACTAAGCAGGAAGACTCCCAAGGGAAACGAGGCTTACGCTAACGAAAGGCAGTTTCAAGTGGCAGCGATAGACCTTGGAGTGACGGACGCGCCGCTAGTCGATTGGGAAGACCTAATTGCGCTACAGGAACAAGATCCTGACATTAGTAAGGTAAAGTCTTACAAAGAGGGGAGAATGTCACGGGAAGACCCGGATTACGAGGAAATGGAGGAGAAGCAAGATGAATGGAAGTTAATCCAGGGAGTGGTGACCAGGAGAGTGACAAGAAACGCAGAAATATTTAGGTTGTGGGTACCTAAGAGTATCACGGAGCAATTGATTAAGCATGTTCATACGTGCCATGGCACATTTCGGAGCGGAGAAAATTACGAAGGTAATACAAGAACTATGTTACTGGAGGGGAATGGCCCGGCAAATAGAAAGGTCGTGAGTCAATGCAACTTATGTCAGAAGGCGAAGTACCCAAACAAGAGCTTTGCAGGACCCATGCAATCAATAATTCCGCTTGGGAAAAATGACATAGCAGCCGTGGATATTTACGGACCACTGCCGAAAACCAGAAATGGAAACCAGCCACATATTTGTAACTATTGACGTATTTTCGAAATTCGTCCAAATTTACCCCATAAAGAGAACGAATGCTCAAACTTGTCTGAGGAAGTTAAAGATATTTTTTGACGTAGCAGGACCATACCAAAGAATACTGTCAGATCATGGAACCATGTTTACCAGCCGACAGTGGCAGCAAACATTGATGGGACTTGGAACAAAACCAGTATTTACGTCAATCCGACATCCACAATCAAATCCGGCGGAACGGGTCATGAGGGAATTATCTAGAATGTTCAGAACATATTGCCACGAGCAGCACGACAGATGGGGAGAGCTAATACCGGAGGATTAATAGGTGGTTGCCGTCCATTCCACACGATAGCACGGGTATTACACCGTACGAGGCACATTTTGGACGTAGACCACCCCACGTTTTATACGCACTTGACAGAGAAGAGGTATTCCAAGACCGCAGGAGCCATCACAGGAAACAGTCCGCGAGAATTTAGTCAAAATGAGCGAAGTACGACTAGCAAAATGAAGAAAACGCCATACGAATTCAAGGTGGGACAAAAGGTATTGGTTAGGGTACCTAGAGTATCAAACCCCAAACTAAAAACTTATTCGAAGTTTTTCCTCCTTTATGAAGGACCATATGAGATAAAGGCAATTAAAGCTCCAAATGTGGCGGAACTAATGGATGAGCGGGGAGAAACAGTCGAACAATACAACTTTTACAACTTGAAGGCATACCATGAGGGACAAGATCAAAACTAAAGGAGAACCCTGGAAGCAATGGATTAGAAGATTATTTTTCACTGTGTAAAAAAAAATCTTGATAACGTGGGGGGTTATTTGACCGTATTGGTCAAAACACAAAGAATAGGCGCTCCACCACATTCAAAAGTAGCGCGCAGAGTGAGGAACGGCGGCGGAACGGATCGACAGAGTCGTGAACGAGCGCACGGGGTAGTGGGAACTGATCGGTCTGACCGCGCAAAAGCGACAGTTGGCGGTTGAGCAGCATGGCGTGAGGACGGTATGCAATGGTGGTTAGAGAGCGATGCTTTGATGTACAAGAAATCCAGTGTAATCGGGACAACAGGTATTTAAGAAAGAAAAATTGTGATGAACTGTGCAATAAGCGAGTGTAAGGATTGTGGTGAACTTATTTAAGAGAGAATAATTACGAAATTTAATAAAAAAGGGGAGCAGTGCACGGACACGTGGGCGATGCGGGTTAATGATAGTTGGTGCGGCTGTGCTGATGTGTGATTATGCGGTGGAGCTGCTGAGCTGATACGATTAAAGTCATCGTGTGAAGAAAGAAACCGTGGGAAGGCGACGCCGGTGGATTGGAAACGGGCTGCGGTGACACGTGGGCAGACGGAGCATCGCGGGCATCAAGGTTACCTCCCGGCCTCAGGCGGAACGGGCAGCAACGCGTCACGTAGAAATCGACGATCGTAACGATCAGATAAGTAATTCCAATTGTGAACAAATAGAAGGAAAATTAAATGAAACGCCAGTTCAGGATGCTCACTGTGTAGCGTTGAAAGTAATGATGTGCGTAGTAGCATATGAATGGCACGTAGTTTTCCAAAGGGTTGGAAGTTGCATAAGCGGGAATGATAATGTAATGGTGGGAAGGTTAGAGATGTACAGAATGAACCATAGAATTATGATCAAAGCAATGATGCAAGCTATGTTGGTAATGTAATGATGTCTTATTGTTCTTTTGTTCTAATAAATTCTGTTTATATGATAGTAGGCCTTTGAATCCAGATACTGTAGATTAAAGTAACCCCCTTGAAGAACTCCTGTACCCACACATAAAAAAAATTTTATGATATGTGTAACCGTGAGCCAGCAAAGGTAAGTACGGTCACAGTATCAAATGCCTACTTTTCTTTATCCAATTTTTGTACAAAAACTAAAGACTGTAAAGGGCGCACTTCACTTTTGTATTCATTTTTATTTCAAACCTTGAATGGAAAATGTACGTACTGTAGAGGATCAGTAATTGGGACGTCAAAAATACGGACCGTCCACAATACGGATTCGATTATGGTGGGAAAAATTGCATTACGTGAATATGCTATTTTATGTAGCAATGCATAATTTTTGTTTAAAAGCAACGACTTCATGATCATTTTGTCCAAACTATTTATTAAACAATTTTTACTGCCCAGTATATGATGTACAGTATTTTTCTGCAATTTAAATGTAAAAGGTATACTACATTGATGGTTTGATTTATCAACGTCACTTCTGAAAATATCAGAGTGAATTATGGACGTTAATAATAACATTGTTTAACGCTAAAGACGTCTACTGACAATTTCAATGATTCATTTTGAAAATCCGAACAATCTAATGATACAGAAAGGATTCGGTCCCAATTACTCCGGAATATGGAAGTTATTCTGTGCCATGTAAAGCAGGTTTTAGATATGGAGACTGTAGCTATTTAATGTGTTTACTTTGTTTTCCTGAGACTTCACTTTCCTAAAATTTTCTTTCACACCTATAAAATTTCGTAAAGTATATGTTAAAGTCAGTAAATTCAGTAAAGTATATGTTAAGCATTACGTTTTTTGTATTTCACATGATAATTCTACTTGTTTCAGCAAAGATGAACTTTGAACCGAAAATTATTCATCGTGACATTAATATTTTCCCTTGTTGTAAGAAACAAAATTGAACATAATCTTAATACCTTTTGCTCGTTGGCGTAATTGAAGAAAAAATATAAACCACATGATACGAATCTCAAAGTTTCATAACTACTCATATCACCTATCTTTACATCTTCCAGAATGTACTGAATTGACAAATCGTAATAATTTTAATTGATCATTTGAGCATTTCTTGAATTAAATAATGTATAAAAGAACATAGATTAGAATTAATTTAATAAATGACATGTATCTAGTAGTATCTCCCGTCATTCTCCTTCGTTTCAAAGTCCATCATACTAGTTTCCCCACAAATGCGGCAATGCTTTGTTTTTTCCTTCAATGTGCGTGTGTATATATGTGTGTATGTGAGAGTGTATGTGTATGTGTCTGTGTGCGTTCCCGTTTTTTCGGTAACAACCGACGAGATCTTGTCCGGCTGCTGTAACACTGTCCAACAGGCAACGAAAAGGCACTGAATTTCCCCTATGCATTGGCTTGTCTAGTCCCATTGTCTTTTAGAGCACAGCGACGGGACTGAGGTGGAGAGCGGCGAGGCGAGCGAAAGGGAGGGGAAGGGATGGGAGGGAAGGGAAGGGAAGGGGGGACGAAGGAGGCGGCGCCCGCGCTCTGACCCCAAGAGGTAATCGAAGAGGTCCCCGCAGACGCCGCGCCAATGGGAAATGAAGAACGCGCCGCGGAATTCATAAATTGTACATTTTAAAGGGAGAGAACGTTAAGACCGCAAATAATTAAGTGGTATTGAGTGGGAAAACATGCACAAAGTACAGGAAGACAGTTTCGCTGAAATTACCTTCCCCTTCGGCATATAATTCTGATGGATATTTTTTAAGGAACATGAAGCTTCCATTCGATCAGGTATTATGTAGTTTTCCTGATCCTTTGAGCAAATAGTGAGATATCCCCTTGTTTTTCTTCTGGTTATTAATGTATTCACTATCTGCGCACGTTTTCTTGAGCTCGGTAGTGAATATAAGTTATTCAAATAATCGTTCTCCATCTTCTCGCAGCAGTAAGTCGATTCCCTTGCATAGGGCACGATAAGGGATAATAGGCTAAATCTATAGGCGATTTGCCTTTGCAAATAGTTTTGATTACGTGGAGCGAATATTTTCTTATCAGTTCTTGCCAGAAACGGTTCGTGCTTCCTGCATTCATAATTCAACTTAATATGTAAATACGTAAGTAGGACTCCAAACAGCTCAACAAAACTTGCGCAGATTGCACTTCTCCTCATTCAGTTTTAACTGATCGTTGTAATAAAATTAGTTAATTAATTAACAATAATAAGATTAAATAAGCGTGGGAAAGACCCTTCTATATATAATTATTTCATAATAATAATTTTCTCTTTATATTTTGGACAAAGATATTTCTTCATACTAAATATTTTAATTATTTCACATTGTAGATCTTTCATTTAAATATACCGTATTAAGTTGGCTGTCCGGGTGACGCCGCGTCCATGGCAAAGGTGCCGACGTTTCGGTCGCCATTCTGCGACCTTCCTCAGGGCGTAATGCCTGAGGAAGGTCGCAGAATGGCGACCGAAACGTCGGCACCTTTGCCATGGACGCGGCGTCACCCGGACAGCCAACTTAATATTGACTCCGGCCGCGGAAGCCTACGCTCTTAAATATACCGTGATTGTTATGAAGATTCCACCACCAAGAAGGAGACAAACTATTACAATGACATTTATACCACATATTAGGAGTATCACTATACACAAAAGATTAGAACTACAGAACTGTACCTGTATTTTGACCTTTAGTACGGTGTGAAGCCGTACATTTGGACATTTTGCCACTCATCACACCACTGAACAATTTCACCATCCCGTTGCTCTATGAGGCGTTGGTGGTTTCTGGACAAAGAAATTCGTCGCTGTGGTATGGGTGCCACCAGTCCAGCCTGGTCAGCAGACGGCGTCGAATGGTCGACGCAGACATGACCATACCCGTTGCACCAAAGTCGACCCAACACTGTGGACGACGCTGTTCTGTCGGTTACGGCCATGCGGACAAGATCCTCTCGCGCATGAGGGAAAGGGGCTAATTCACACGTGCATTAATTTCTATTTTATCACTTATATTTTACGAGGTATTTGAGGTAGCTTTGTTTTTTCAAATGGGACTATACATATTTTTTCGGTCTATCATGACAAGCGTAAAAAGACAAATCCAAAGATATAAATAGTGTTATATGTTAAATAAGCATTTTTTGGGTAATTTTGGTTTTTTTTGCGACTAGTGTTTAACGACTAATTTCATTGTAACTGTCAGCCCCACAAGGTCACCCAGCGCTCCCCCCGCAAACGCGGGCTCGGGGAAGGGAAGGGATTTTAGTACAACTCTGCTTTCCATCCTGCCCCATTTTCAAATATTTTGTTTCCTAGGAATCGAAAATATGGATTGGTCATAAGTACTGTGTATTGAAATAAGATTGATTCTATCCCTAAGTTATTATTATATGCTTATTAACATTGAAATTGTTTGCTCAAAATATGCAATGTTTTTGTACAGTCTTAATTATTTATTCTTATTGTGCTTTGTTTCAAGATCCCATTAATACGTATCTTATGAAACCCCATTAAATGAAGTTGAAGTTATAAACAATTTTATTACAATACATATGTCAAATCCTTATTTTCCATCCTTCAGTCAAAGAAAGACAAAAATCTAAAAATGCGGAAGGATGGAAAGCACGGTTCAGGAAAAAACTGTAATGGTTTTGTGAATATTTGGAATATGTTTCGTATCTTCAAATCTCCGTTCCCTTGCCCGGGCGCGCGTTGCTGGTGGAGCGCTGCGTGACCTTGTGTGGTGGACTATTCAAAACGTCCGTTAAACCCCACTCGCAAAAATCAAAATTACTCAAAAAAATGCTTATCTAACATGACAATATGTATATCTTTGGATTCGTCTTTTTACGCTCGGCATGGTAGACTGAAAAAATATGTATAGTTCCATTCAAAAAAAACAAAGTTACCTCAAAAATCTCGTAAAATGCAAGTGATAAAATAGAAATTAATGCACGTATCAATTAGCCCCTTTCCCTCATGCAATTCCGTGAAAACTGCATTGCAATAACTTCAACCGTTCAAAAGTTACAGAAGGTGCTAAAGTTACGTGACTCACCCTGTATATTTCGCGTACGAATACGTACCAGAATTATATTTATATAACCACGTGTCATTTATACTGAAACGCTAGTTGTTTGCCGGTTTATTACAAGACGGTGGTAGCCAACAATGTACGATATTTTAGATTCCACTCAAGACGTGAAATAGATGCCAGACCTGTCAAATTAGTTGAGCAACTCTGGGCATTGCGAGGGGAATTGCAGTGAACCACGTACATGACGCGCGACTCGGCGCGTTGTGTACGTGGGTCACTACATTTTAGTAGCGCCCTGCGTATCGAGCGAGAAAGGTGTTGATAATTCTGAAGTGCACGACTTACCTATTCGTTTCAATCTAGTGTTAATTTTTCACAAACAGATTCCTTCAAATATCGCGGCAATGAGTAAACCATTCAAACAATTTCAGTTACGTGTGTAGTGTGGTAACTTTGAAGATCCAAAGGCAAAATATTAGTGCCTGAAGAGGATATCGCATGTGAAGTCTCTGACCTGGACAAACCATGGGGCCCCCATATTTGTTGTGCGCCTTATATAACATTAGTTAGTGGTTGGCTTAATAGAAATTCGTTACATAGGGCATGTGCAATTCCCATGGCATGGAGGAAACCAAAGGACCACCCCGCTTATTTCTGCATTACCAAAGTTGCTGGAATAAAAAGCAAGACCAAGAATGCCATTCAATATGGCAACCTCCCTTCAGCTTTCAGACCTGTTCCTCACAGCGACGACCTCCCAATACCAGCGCCACCGGACAATTGGACTTTGCATTCTGTAAACTCCGAAGATTTAAACGTAAGTACCGAAAAGGACAACATTGAAGACCTATATTTCAGTGAAATATCTACAGAATGTTATAGAAACACTCAGAACAAAAAGATCTAGTTCGTAATTAAAATTTGTCGAAAAATCAGGCACAATTGTTGGCGTGTCGATTAAAGGGTTGGAACCTCTTTCAGAAGGAACTACAATTACTATATATTGCCTACGGGAACAAAATCTCTGATGCCTGTTCTCAGAAGAAGGCAATCTAACGTCTTGTACTGATATTGATGAATTATTGAGTGCTTTGCGAGACAATCATGATCCTCAAAAATAAAGGTTGTTTGTATATTCCTCTTAAACTCAGTTTAAAAGTCGAACTTATTCATATCGGAAATGAGAAACAAGCTATTCCTCTTGCCTATGTAGCCCATTTGAAAGAGAAGTATGGTATCACGAAACTTTTGTTATCGAAGATACAATACCAGCTGAATTCAATTTTGTGTTCACACTTAGGCTTCTTTCCTGGAAATTTCGGTGCTGTGAGCAACAAACAGGATGAGTGATTCAACCAAGATATTGTAACTGTGTAAACATTTTGTAAGGGAAAATGGAATCAAAATAAGCTTGCAGACCATTGCTGGGCACTAAAAAAGGATATAATCATACTAAATACAGTAAACAATTATTCAAAATTATATTTTGATTGAGATTATTATATGTAAGTAAAGTAAAGTAAACCGATAACTTAACAACAATGTGTATTTTTAATTGTCTATTAGAAAGAAACCTTGTCCGTTACAAATTTGAAATCAGAGCACAAATCAGTCCACAAATTTGAAATCAGAGCACCTTTTTCATTAAGAAACAGCCCTTATATTCCATTCAATAGACACAAAGTTAATGTGATTAAGGTGTTGTTTAACTTCTATTTGTAAAAATTTAATTTTTCTAAGGGGTCACCCATAAATTACGTGAGACCTTTAGGAGGGGAGAGCAGGTAAAGCGAATCTCACCTAATCTTACGTGGGGGATCTCGTCAAATATCACGCATTTTTTCGCTAAAAACTGCTAAATTACGAGAAAACTGAGACAAGTTAAGTAAAACACGTTTCTATATTAAAATGTGGCTAAATCTTGCACAATAATTTTTATCGCGGTTATGTGAATGAAAGTAGCAAAGTTTACTGACAAAAGGAACCTAACAAAAATTAACAAACGTATCATTAATGAGATAAATCTCATTACCTGTACTTTTTCCAGAAATTTTAAAGAAAAATTACCGAGCGTTTGGTAAAAAGAACCGAACTTTTGATAAAAATTTACCACAAGTTTGCTAATATTTTTTTCAAAGTTTTTGAAAAAATTAAGATAGTGAGATTTATTTTACGGTCGCTAAAAAGTTTGATATTATTTGTTAGACTTTTTCTCACAGATTAAAAACTGGATTGTTTAGCTGCCACCGGCCAGCCAAAATGCGCGACTCGACGACCGCTGCCGCGTACGAGTTGGCCGGCTTGAATGATTTTAGAAGTGCAATAATCTTCATTATAATTCAGTCACTCTATTTTCTAATTCTAGTCACATCTAGTCTTAAATAATTATAATTAAGGAAATTATGTTTTTAAATAAATCCAATGCAATCAATCACACATTAACGTATTTACATTAAAAATATGCATGCTCACGAGAGATTAGAAGAGGGGCAGGGGGTCAAGCCAAATCTCACATCTCAACAAAGGGGGAAAGGGTGTCGAAAATCGCCTCTCGTAATTTATGGACGACCCCTAAGTTAAAATGTTTCCTTTTGACTTTTTGCATGAAAATGATATTTAATTCGAACATCGAAGAAATTTTTTTAATTTGTTTCTTTCCTGCATCGAAGGTAGAGAAAAAGAAAAGTAAATATACTCTATACAATATTAAAACTCTGTCAATAGAAAGTTAAGAGTCTGATATTGCCCATACAAAGAATCAGAAAGTGAATGTTTCCTCTAAAGTAAGGATTCAGTTAATTTTAGCTTGTTGAATAAATGTAATTAATCTGTTATAAATGTTTCGTGATAATTGTACATTTCATACTTGTGCAATTCGGTGATCAATGTCACAAAGCAGTACAAAAGTATAGTAACATTGCATCCACTGTTTCAATTTCAATTTTTGTCTAGAGAGCAGAGCGCCGGCAAAGGGCAGACTCATTTCGTTATCCAGAAAACCATTGTAAAAAGCGCTGAAACGTGGCTTTTGAGGAAATATAGATCCCATTTTTTCTACATTTTCTTTCCAAACATTAACAAAACTTACATCGTTGTATTCATCTCTTCGACATTTTTAGAATGTTGGTAGAAAAAATAAACGCTTTCATTTAACAAATACAAATTGTGTCATTATGTCAAAAATTAAAAGTTACCAACTAGGAAATTTATTTACTTTATAATCTACAACAATTGCCGCAAACCGTATTCCCACAACCCAGACCATTTCTCAGATATTTGCTGTGGCAAATTTATGTTGCTCACCTGTATTCAAATTAGAATGCATATATGATCGTAACATTACTATAATTGTTAACAACATTAAACTTTTTAACGTACTGTTTCAAAGTTCCAAGCACTTCTTTTCAACTCTTACAATTTGTACCCACGTAACGAAAGGTGTGGAGTCTATCGCTGGATCGACTCTTTAAACTCGCTTTAAAGTAGCACCGTCTTCCTCGATCTCAGCGATTTTGAATTTCTAAGCGTATGTTCCTTTTCCTTTCACTTCGCATCTTTCTTCCAAAATACTGCGCATATTCTGTCCGACACACAACTTCTGGCAACTGCGTTCATTGACAGGTCGGCGAGGAAAAACAAAAGCACTCTCCGTTGGAGGCTACCTCGTGAATTATTTGTTTGGCTACGCAGGTCGCGTTTCTTATTTGCTTTCAAAGGAGGATCTGAAGGGGCGTTGCGAAGTGTGAGATACGGGCGCTACGCGGAGCCTGCCTCGCTGCTTGGCTGGCGGTTGGCGGTTGGCTGGCGACGCGTCGCGCCGCGCCGCACGGGACCACTCTAGGAGGCGCGGGCGCGGTTCAGTAACTTACGACGCGCGGAAGCGAAGGGCACCCCCTGCGCCCACGCCCACTCCCACTTCCGCCCCCTAAGCACGCCCCCACACATGCCCCCACACACGCCCCCCACACACGCCCCCACACATGCCCTGACACACGCCCTGACACGCGCCCTGACACACGCCCTGACACACGCCCTGACACACGCCCTGACACACGCCCTGACACACGCCCCCACACACGCCCACTCACACGCCCACACACACGCCCACACACACACACCCACACACACGCCCACACACACGCCCACACACGCTCACACACACGCACCCACACACGCACCCACACACGCACCCACACACGCCCCCTCACACGCCCCCACACACGCCCCCACACACGCCCCCACACACGCCCACTCACACGCCCACACACACGCCCACACACACGCCCACACACACGCCCACACACACGCCCCCTCACACGCCCCCACACACGCCCCCACACACGCCCCCACACACGCCCCACTCACACGCCCACACACACGCCCACACACACGCCCACACACACGCCCACACACACGCCCCCTCACACGCCCCCCACACACGCCCCCACACACGCCCCCCACACACGCCCACTCACACGCCCACACACACGCCCCCACACACGCCCCCACACACGCCCCCACACACGCCCCCACACACGCCCCCACACACGCCCCCACACATGCCCTGACACACGCCCTGACACGCGCCCTGACACACGCCCTGACACGCGCCCTGACACACGCCCTGACACACGCCCTGACACACGCCCTGACACACGCCCCTGACACACGCCCCCACACACGCCCCCACACACGCCCACTCACACGCCCACACACACGCCCACACACACACACCCACACACACGCCCACACACACGCCCACACACGCTCACACACACGCACCCACACACGCACCCACACACGCACCCACACACGCCCCCTCACACGCCCCCACACACGCCCCCATACACACGCCCCCACACACGCCCACTCACACGCCCACACACACGCCCACACACACGCCCACACACACGCCCACACACACGCCCCCTCACACGCCCCACACATGCCCCCACACACGCCCCCACACACGCCCACTCACACGCCCACACACACGCCCACACACACGCCCACACACACGCCCACACACACGCCCCCTCACACGCCCCCACACACGCCCCCCACACACGCCCCCACACACGCCCACTCACACGCCCACACACACGCCCCCACACACGCCCCCACACACGCCCCCACACACGCCCCCACACACGCCCCCACACACGCCCCCACACACGCCCCCACACACGCCCCCACACATGCCCTGACACACGCCCTGACACGCGCCCTGACACACGCCCTGACACACGCCCTGACACACGCCCTGACACACGCCCTGACACACGCCCTGACACACGCCCCCACACACGCCCACTCACACGCCCACACACACGCCCACACCCACACCCACACACACGCCCACACACACGCCCACACACGCTCACACACACGCACCCACACACGCACCCACACACGCACCCACACACGCACCCACACACGCACCCACACACGCCCCCACACACGCCCCTCACACGCCCCCACACACGCCCCCACACACGCCCACTCACACGCCCACACACACGCCCACACACACGCCCACACACACGCCCACACACACGCCCCCCTCACACGCCCCACACACGCCCCCACACACGCCCCCACACACGCCCACTCACACGCCCACTCACAACGCCCACACACACGCCCACACACACGCCCACACACACGCCCACACACACGCCCACACACACGCCCACACACACGCCCACACACACGCCCACACACACGCCCACACACACGCCCACACACACGCCCACTCACACGCTCACACACGCGTCTTGTAATGCTGTCGCAAGCTGCATTGTAATTACCTAGTATCTGCCTATTATCTGCATGAGTGTGACAAACTTAATGCTCGTAGAACTATCAAAAACCGCTCGACGTCACATCCCGTACCACTCGGCAGCCACTCAAAACCACTCGGCAACGCTTAACGTTCTCCAGCTACGCGTCCTACCTAGGGCAACCGCTCAGAGCCGACGAAGCATCACCTCCATGGAGCGCGAGTTGAGCACCAGAGGCTCTCTGTGAGCGCTGACCGGACGCAAGTGCGCCGAGTGCTGGAGAAGCAGAGTGGGAGGGTACGCTTGGAGGAGGAGGTTGTAGTGCGTATGGAATGCAGCGGGACGGAAGAAGAACAGGATGACGCGGATGAATGGAAGGGAATGGAAGCAACGTGCATGGGGAGGGAAGGTAGAACGTCGGGCCTGATAGGAAGCAGCCGGCGAAGTGGCACTGTTTTGTGAGAGCGAGGTCGTGCGAATTGCTGCCGTGCGCGGGAGGGAAAAGTGAACCGTAGGGACTGGCAGATGTGGCTCAGGGCATAAACTTATGTCACTGTAGTGGCTCTGACCGAGCGGTCTTAGTTCAAATTTCGACGGTGTGGCAGGATTTTCGACACTAGCTAGATAACAAGGTCGAAGTCAGCCGCAGCCTTCAGAAGAATTCTAGCGGTCGGTTGCTCTGATCGATAGTTTTCTGTGGCTTTTTTTCGAGTAACACCAGGCGAATGCCGGAGCAGTATCCTAACAAACGGGCTACAGAACGCGTGTTATCTTTTCTTCCTTTTCCTTGGCCTAACCTTACACTTTACACACACACACGTACATGCACTACACTACCACGCATGTCGGGAGACGAGTCGGGCGCTTAGAGCTTGTCCTGGCTGGGGCGGTGCACATCTGGAGGGAGATACCTGGATGTGGAAAACATAGGTCGGCGCCGGATCTCATCAACCAGCGCGGAAATCACCCCCACCTCCCGTGATTAAAACTTCGCCACACTCACGGAACTAATGGCCATAGAAGTTGACGCGCCGGAAACTCGAAATAATCAATTCATGAAGCGTAGGGAAGCGGTGAAGCGGCGATGCAGAGGGAGAAATCACGACCTATGGGACAAGGCGCAAGGGTCAGCAGCGTGACGGCAAATTAGCGGAGACACAAATTTACGGCGAAAGAGGGCCAAGCGGCGACAGAGCGCAACGGTGATAGGGCGAAGCGCCGGGAAAAGGGGGCGAGCAGAGGGTTGGAACAAAGCAAAGGCACAGCACGGCAGGGCGGGCAGCCCGAGCTCGGACTGGAAGTGGTCATGGCCACTGCCGAAGCCTCTCGACGTGGCCAGCGAAGCGAAAAGGGCGCACCAGCGGGCGCGCAGGCAGATGGGCAGACGAGCGATCGTCGGCAAGCAAACTGCAGGGCGACCTGCGGCAGAAAGGGCGAGTTGATGGATTGAGAGAGAGAGAGCTTGTTTATTTCCAAGTTCCTGCAGATAATCTATTCGTGCACTCTTTTGTAGCGCACTCACACCATAGCATTCTTTTGTAGCGCGGGATGCACTGCAAGAAGGAAATAGATGTACGTCCCGTCTGATCCATTTAGGAGAATATGTCAAATGGGAAAACAGATTTCAGTATTGAAAATATTTCTGGGAAGTATTTTATTCGCAGGCTGGAGCTTTTATACCATATTGCAGCGTGCGTATAGTAATTTCCTACATCCGTAATCTCTGCATCATGTATTTTATTCGATTTAAAAATGAAATATAATGTAATCAATGTCTATTTGTGTGAATGAACTTCATTTAATTTTTCATCATTCATTATATATATTTTCTGTCAATATGTTTTTCTCGGTGGATTTTCCTAATATTGGACTTGATAATATAGTGAAAAACGTCAACATCTGCACTACGTTTAATTTCCTAGACATTCAACTTAATACTATATACAATTTGCTATAAATATCATACCTTACCATGTCATTTCTCTGAACGCAGCAGATAATGAATATCACCTATTTTCGGTCTTTTAATATATTAAAATGAACGGTTTGTAAACTTACAGATGGTATAAGATAATGAAGTCGCAATTTATCTGCCATACATGATGGCAATTGAGCTTATAACTCTAGTTCTCTCTACCTCAGAACGCCAATCAGATATCCCTGGAACTCTGATAGGATATTGGCGCTGTTAGCTCAGCAAACGTATTGACGTAGCGAACGCCGCATGTGGCGCATGGCGAGAACTGCAGTGTCGGTTGCATCGACAGAAGGCAGCTGCGAGAAGTAAACAATCTGTGCGTTGCAGGTGTTGTTTGTAAGACTCATTATGCAACTGTAAACCCTATTTTATACATTTTACGACGTTTTGTGACAGGAATTTCTGTTCACTTCCCTGGGTTTTTTACATTAATTATGCAGAATAAAAGAAAATGAATGTCGAAATGTATTGTATTCAATCAAAATTAATTGATAACAGGAAAAGGAATACAAAGTTAAAATTGATTTCTGGAATTCGCTTCGTCAAACATGAATGAACCATAAGCGTTCCAATATTAAAAAATACTAATTACTGTTTTCCTATGAATCGAAGCGTCGGTAATTCAATCGGTTATTTTTAAAACCCCATAAGTCACTCTCTTTTGCATTTTCACTTTTTGTGAGAAAATAGTAGATGAATAGATACATCATTTCACGATAAAATCCCGTAAATCCGATCATTCGAATGGCCGTGAGGACACTGCAAAGTTTTGGTTTGATTTTGAAACTGTAAGTCATTGACTTGCGAGGTATGACTTGAGGACTTGCGAGGTATGACTTGCGAGGTATGACTTGACTTAAGGATGTTGCCTCATCATTGGATCAAAACGAAGCAACTATTGGAATATTTTTAGATCTTTCAAAAGCTTTTGACGTCATTGATCATAACATTTTACTTTCAAAATTACCTTCGTATGGAATCCGTGGTATTGCTCTAGATTGGCTATGTTCGTACCTTAAACAACGATCTCAGAGAGTAGAAATACCTTACTGGAATGATGGAACTTTATGTACACACCTTTCCGGTTCTTTGCCAATTGCACGTGGAGTCCCGCAAGGATCGATTTTAGGCCCTATTCTCTTCCTATTATACGTAAATGACATGCCCTTAGCGATTCGAAACGGAAGAACAGTTCTCTTTGCGGATGATACAAATATTCTTTGCAACAAAGAAACCGTAAATAGTACAATATCAGATGTTTCAAATTGGTTCCGTAATAAAAAAATTAAAAGTAAATAAAAAAATTAAACTGTTTCAATGCAGTTTTCCATATCAAATAAAAAATTCTGTACTCCAATGAAAATGAACGGTGTGCCATTGACTGATGTTAATGTAACAAAATTTTTAGGTCTATCAATTTAGTCAAACCTCAAATGGAATGCCCACTTAAATGAATTGAACACAAAATTAAGCTCATTATGCTACGCGTTCAGAATTCTTTCAAATTCCGTCAGCCTTCATACAGCTCGTTGTGTATATTTTGCCAATGTTCACTCCCGCCTGAGATATGGCATAATATTTTGGGGAAACACATCTTATAGCTCACAGACTTTCAGATTACAAAAAAGAATTGTACGAATAATAAGCAAATCCAACCCACGTGATTCTTGTAAGTCACTCTTTATTAATCTAGGAATTTTACCATTACCTTGTCTCCTGATTTACGAATCAGTAGTTTTTGTCAAAAATGACTTACTTAAGGGCGGGAATATATTTTCAGCAAACGCCGATGTCTATAAGTATAACACACGACGTAGTTATCATATTCACCAGGTGGCAGTATCAACAGCTCACTACAAAAAATGCACATACAATTCATGTACATTACTCTACAACACTTTTACAGAAGACATAATAATAATAATCTTTTAATATAATAATATAATAATATAATAATCTTTTCTGCTGCATAACTGTTTCTATACAATTCGAGACTATACCGAGCATCAAAAAGTAAAGTAGCATTAATTTTAACAATGATAGTAAATGTAATTTTTATCATTTGGACTGTATAATTCTAAAGAACCTGTAACAAGTATTGTACCACATTTTCTGGGTTGATGGCCCCCATCTCGATCAGGTTTTTCGTCCAGTTTCCCTGATCCTTGAGCAAATGCTGAGATGGTCCCTTGTTTTGCTTCTGGACATAAATGTAACTTCACTATTTGTGCACGTCTTCTGAATTTCAGTGGGAAATATAGTTATTCAAATTATCGTTTTTCATATTATCGCGGCAAAAGTAATATTCTTTCATGAAGAACATGAGGGTTCAGGGCAGGAATTTATAGCTAATTTACCTTTGAAAATATATTTTATTATATAGGAGCGAATATTCTGTCAACAAAACTCGAAAAAAATCTCTCTTTTCTGTATTCAAAATTCGACTAGAATATGGTTTAGGATAGAGACCACAGAATTATGAAAACGTGCACAAAATTCACTTCTCCCCATAGCTCGTCATACGCAGTTTTTAACTGTTTTTTGACGTAAATAAATAAATAAAGTATGTATGGCTATGTGTGTATGTATGAACGTATTGTGTATGACTGAGATATAGCTGACAGAGAAATTGGTTAAAAGGGATGTTCAAAACGAAAGTACTCCTATGTACTGTCATAGAAACATATTTCAAACAACTGTTTCTGCCATGTGAATAATGTTTGATGTAAATGCATATTGTCATTTCACGTAAGTGTTGTCACTTCTCACAGATCACACACTAGCTTGTTATTCGTAATTCCATAGTCATTCTAGAACTTCCAAATCACTAGGTCTCACAACGGCACAAGCAAAAGCGTACTACAATAAAATAGAGACTTACTTTTTCATAAAATGGAAACATAATGAATCTTTTGAGAAAAAGAGGAGAGAAAACACCAAACTCAAATTGCAAAATTTTCTGCGCAAATGACAAAGCAAAGTGTGAAAAAATTAATTTGATGAAGGTGATTTTCATGAATGACCTTCGGGGTCACTACAGTTCACCGCTTATGTGAATAGCAGTCCAGTTATTTACTGCCTCCCTGGAAGGGAGAAATCTACAAAGGCTGTACATTTGTCAAGTACGAAGTCGTATTAAAGTTCAAAACCTACAAAGGAAAATTCAATGATCTACACGCCTGTTTTGGGTCCATTCATGTTTTGAATTGCCTACTCCGTAGAACAATGTAATGGAATTTTAATGAATCAGATCACTGGCGTATGCAGCTTAACACAAGAGAAGGGACACTACCTTTCTGAGCCCCTCTGTCTCTTCTGCCCGCCATTGGGCCCCCTTTTCCAAATAACATTTTTATTTACAAATGACTTATTTTACTATAAATAAATAAGACATAACATAAACAGAATAAAATAATTTCCATGATACAATTAATAAAAACAGTTTGTTTTATGTTGAATTTCTACAGGTTTGCTAAATTGTTTGGAGAGCCTCATTCCCAAATGTGTATCATTGCCTTCTTTTATTTGCAGATACGTATTATGACTATTCTTGTTTGGTTTTCATACTTTCTTTTATGATCCCAGAAAAATGTACCAATGAAGTTTTACTGTATTGTTTGTAATTTTAATAAGCATATTTTCTATATATGGAAATTACTAATTCAATATGAATAAATAGTTTTATGACTATAATTACAGTTTATCAATAAGTTGATAATTTTTTTATGTAGGTGTATACAATTCGAATATTTTTCTATTTACGTTGTCTTCACTGATAAACCTAGCACTAAATGTCTTTTCCCCTGAGATATAGTTTATTTATTCCCTGTCATTGTGTGTAATACAGAAGAGGAAGAAACATTATTTTTCAATCGATATGGGATATTTGATGTTTTATATTTATTCCCGAGCATTTATCGAGGTAGTGACAGAATACGCAGTGCTATGGATAGTACATGGGTATTGAAGCAGACGCAAGCAAACGGACGGTAGAACGCCCGGCAGGACGCACAGCTGAGTGGACAGGACAGTACAGAGGGCGGGGGTGGGTTGGAGCGGTTGGGGGTATACATATAGTACGAGTGGGCTGAGTGGTTGGGCTGGGCTGGGTTGGGTGGCAGAGTAGCAGTGAGGCCGAGGAGACGGCGGATGCAGGGCACGGCGAACCGGGAGCGAGTGCGAGAGTGGTGGTGGAAGAGCAGGCGGGGGAGGGAGCGGTGGTGAGAGTGGGAGCAAGGGCAGGAGAAGGGGAGGGGTCAAGGCAAGAGTGGGGGCGAGGGTGTAGGTGCGGTCAATGTTTGGCTTGGGTGTGGGGTGAGGCCTCGGTGGTGGCAGGTGCAAGAGTGAGGGAGGTGGCGAGGACGGGGGTGGGAGCGAGGGCGGGCACGAGGACGGGCACGAGGACAAGAGAGGGGCCGGGGGCGGGGTGCAGGCGAGGGCGGGGCGAGAGTGAGAGCGAGGGCGAGGCGGGGGCGGAAGTGAGGGCAGGAGCGGAGCGGGCCGGGGGCGGGGCGGGAATGAAGGTCGAAGCGGGAGAGGGAGCTCGAGCGGTAAGGGCGAGGACGGTTGTGATAGTGAGGGCGGTGGGCGGCGGTCGAGGACAGCGAGAGCGTGCGGGCAGACTCGTGGCGAGCGCGTGGCGCGCCGGCGGCGCCAGCGGGCGCAGGCGTCGAGTGGCGCAGCAACCGGTCGTTTGAGATTGCGTCGTTTCTCGCTCACTCGCCAAATATACGACACTTGGCGTTATGAACGCCGCGCCACTTACCAAACATGGAGCACGCAAACGGGCGCTCTCCCGCGGCGTTTACACGGCCCGGTGACGAGTCGTGTATTTATGCGCAACACAAATAACGTTACGAGATGCTCCAGATAGGTTTTATACATTTTTCGGCGGAGAGGAAATCCATGCGCAGCGTATGTTCCGGACGAGTGAAAAACGCGTGTGCCGGCCACTTTCGACATTAGCTACCAGGCAATTTCAAGCGACATTCGTGTTACCCGTATGAAGTACCTAGTTGTTTTCATAAGCGGAATGAAATTATTGAGTGGTAAATGTTTCTTGTATCGCGGCCCTTTTCCACTCATTTAAAAATAAAAGCTCATTGGGCTCGAGTGACATGTACTGGAATATCTGTAAGAATATTTTTTTTTGTTGCATTACTACTGTATAAATTCGGTTTAAAATATTTGTTTCATCCATATTCTCCAAACTAAATAAAATTAATATTGAATTTGCACGTTCAATGCGTCTGTGAACAATTAAGTAATTTAAGCAGAAAACATGTCAAGGGTACACACATCAATAAGGTCACTCCTGCTATATGAGTTTAATAAATACGTAAAAAAAATAGGTACTCATGCCGAAAATGATGTCGAAATAGAGGAAGACTGACACATGAGTAGGTTTCAATTATGCTAAGTACAGCTCATTCAAAATGCAATGAAGTGCAGCTAAAAGCGCCCGCTCCTATAGTTCACCATGACACTTGATGCGCGAAGTCTTTGGAGCAACACAAGCAATCTATCATAAATTATGTCTGACATGTATCAATCTATTTTAATCTCTAGGGTTATGTACAGATACTGTTCTGTAAATTTTGTCAACATTTGATATTCAATCTTAAATTTGAAACTCAACCTTCTTTACGCAACGCACGTACCCCTAACACGAGATAATATGAAGACGTGTGCTATTAAAGGAGTACTACGATTTCACTAATAATCACACTGAGATTCTCAAGGTAAGATTTACTCTTGAATTTCGCCCAATTTGTTCTCTCACAAGTAGTTGCGTGAATAATACGTATTCTTTCTCCTTGCAGAGGTTTTTTATCCTTGAAATGGACAGAAATAACAATAATTTCCATTTTTTATTTGGCAATAATACATTTCAAAATAGGTACTTCGAATTTATTTAATTAAAAAATCTTTACGTCCACACGTTTATATTTTATTAAGGAAAACATCGATAAACATTTTCTTGTAGGAACTTGTATGTACTTCTTGTATGAAGTATGTAAGTGTAAGGATATGAAAACAAAGAAATTGTATCAAAACGTCACTTCTTGATTATTATCCGAGTTTTAACTTCAAAAATACTTTCACACTGCGATGACCAGAATTTGTTCACAAGGTTCTACCGTAATTCCATGTAATTTTAACGACATTTATTAAACCTAGTGTTTGTTGGAAATGCATAAATATTTTTCCATCGTTGTATTTTGGTGAGATAAATGGAATATGATGATATTCTATACTATAATTATGGCCTGAATCGACATTTAATATCTCTTTTCATCAGCCATTCATTATGCAATATTCCCTAAATAGAAGTAAATGGAAATTGTATATCGGTAATTCAGTTCTTTTCATTGGTACATCACTAAAAATGAGTTAAAATCCCACGGCCGATGTTGAAGGTGAACGTCCTACACCTCACCTACTCAAATAAAAATAAGAATCCGGTTTACAACATAGTTATTGGTAGGTCAAATGATTTAAACAGCTATTAATTTTCTATCTCCTAAAATTCTCTTGAAGTAATTCTTCCACAAAAATACTACTACTACTACTACTACTACTACTACTACTACTACTACTACTACTACTACTACTACTACTACTACTACTACTACTACTACTACTACTACTACTACTACTACTACTACTACTACTAATAATAATAATAATAATAATAATAATAATAATACCCCCTTGGGGAGTACACGACCTTGTAGTTGGTGGTGGAGCTTGAGTACCCCCCATGAGCTTGAGTCAGTGGTAGCCTAGCTACCGGTAGGGCCTCCCTTGCTGAATAGGTTGAAGGTAAGGGGTCAGACAAAGAAGTACTTTAGAGAAGAGTGGGAATTAAGTAGAGGGAAGAGTCATGAACCTTTAAACTTCCTGTTGGCGGCCCATGGATGGTACAGGAGAGACACTGGGTTGGCACACCAGGGCACTGATTAGAGTGGAAGCCCGAACCTTGCATTAGTCAGCGAAGGAGGCTGCCTTTAGCAATCAGTTAAAATTCCGTAGGGTTAGTAATGTCGACTGGCGATCGGAGGGACCCCTTGCTGAGCCCTGCAGGGGGATGTTCCGAAGCCACTGTGGGTCGCAGTAAACGATGTCAGGAAATAACCCATGTCTTAAGTGTTATCTGTGAACTCGAAATTCCTTCCTGCGGATCTTCACTTAAAATCAATGAGCAAAATGGATAGAACAAGAAATGTAATGAGTCCGAACTACTGTAACCTTGTCGACGTCTGGTCATCCCACGGATGTTAGACCTTGGGACCCAAAGTCGGCAGTAGCTCGAAACCATCATCAAAAGGCTAATGGCTCACATGAGACATCACGTATTTGCTACCCAAAGCGGGAGACTGCTCTTTGGCGAAGAACTACAGGACAATCACTTGTCTTCCAGTACTGTACAAAGTTTTAACTGCAGCCATTGCTGACAAAATGTATAGGCATCTGTTGCCAGTTGAACAAAAAGAATGTCGTAAAGATTCTTATGGCTGTAAGGAAATCTTGCTACTAAATAAAATGATCTTGGATGATGTAAAGAAACGAAAGCGTAATTTAAGCGTGGCTTGGATTGACTACCAAAAGGCCTTTGATAGTGTACCACACGATTAGATTTTGAAAACCCTGGAGATCTATCGATTTCATCCTAGACTTACTGAGGTTTGCAAGGCTACTATGAAGTCGTGGAGTACCAGGTTACTAATACACAGCGGAAAGGAAGCAGTAGAAATCATAGTTATTCAAATGAACAGGGGTATTTTAAAGGAGATTTATTATCCTCTCTGCTGTTTTGCATTAAATTGATCCCACTTTCTAGATAGTTGTCGCAACCTGACTTTGGTTACAAGCTCCATGGTGATGAAAGCCCAGTATCACATTTGTTTTACATGGATGATTTTAAAGCGTTTGCTAAGAATGAAGCGACTCTCTCCCAAATGCTGTCTGTCGTGAATGACTTCAGCAATGACATTGGCATCAAATTTGTTCCTTACAAGGGTGCAAAAAAACATTTAAAAAAACTGATGTCAGATAGCATTAAAGTTGATACACACACTGTGATTCAAGACCTTGAGCGAGGTAAAACTTACAAATATCTTGGGAATTGAAGAATGTGAGACCTCTCGAACGACCATCTCGAATGAAACAGGGAAATCGCACAGAGAATTACAGAAGAGAGAGACTTGTCCTGCAGTCTGCTCTGAACTCGAGGTATAAAATATTTTCAATTCGTAGTTTGGCGGTGCCTGTAGTTTCGGACTAGTGGATTGGACTGAGCAAGAAATTCGCATCATGGATCTAAAAACCAGAAAACAGCTTATAATGCATAATGTCGCCCATTCTCGAGCTGATATACATATATTTTGTGTCACGTAAGGAAGAAGGAAGAGGCCTCAGACAAATTGAAGCCTCCTGGGCCAATACAATAGTTGGAATGGGAAAGCAAGCAGTCAGTCATCAAGATGACCCTCTAATGAGGCAGGTCATGAAATCTGACCGAAGAATGGGAAACAGAGACATTGTTACTGTAGCTAAGAAGCATTGCAAAGAAAACTATGCAAGACACGCCGAATAATACAGACACTGAACTTCTGGTGTTACTAAACATGAAATGTGAGACACAAAAAATGTTAATGAAATCGTGGAGAAACAAACCACTCCATGGACAATATCTAAAAAGATGGACAAGGTGCAGATGAAAAAAAAGATCAATCATTTATGTGAATTAAAAGGGAAAGAATGAAGCCATAATCGGAAGCAATTCTAATAGCTGCTCAGGATCAGTCGTTGAGAACACATTATGATAAAGCGAATCCCAATATTTCCCAAGATGATAAATGCCACATTTGCCAGGAACAAGTAGAAACCATTGATCATATCATCTCAGCTTGTCCAATTTTCGCAAAGCCCGAATACTTCTTCGTCTTCCAATACAATATGCAGTACTTCTTCGTCTGAACCCTCGCCTTCAATCTATTCAGCGAGAGAGGCCCTATCAGTAGCTAGGCTACCACTGACCTAGCTCTCAGGATTATGGGGGTACTAAAGCTCCCCCACCAACTACAAGGTCGTGTAATCCCTAGGTGGAGTTGTTGTTGTTGCTGTTATTATTATTGTTATTATTATTATTATTCGAAAAATATTTTGTTTTTAAAATGTATTTAGAGAAAACATGCTTTTTCTGTATTTATCATTTGAAATAGTCTCAAGCATTCGCGTTTTAGACATTGATCCCTTTTGAAGATACACTTGACTTGCAAAATGAAAGATCGGGAAAACTAATATTCATAAGTTGGTCAAGAAACCTGGCAGATAATGTTCATTAAACAAACCTTTAGAATGTCTCTTTAAATGCGCTGTTGCAATAACGTAATGGTATTCTGTTTGGCGTGCAAATTGCTACTACGTAACTCAAAAGCGGAAATAGGTCATGTTTGCCACTTTTTCAACGTACTGCAAACTCGCATTATATTTTTCAAAATTAGGAAATAGGCATTGTGAAGGATAAATAACAAGATGATTGCACGAAATATTAGGAGGGCATTATTTTCAAACTATTTTTCAGTAAACTAGAGTGTTTTCTATAAAATGTTGAAAGTAGTCAACAATTCGGGGCAACATACATAATTATTAAGTGGTGTTAAAGAAAATTATTAGTACAATAAGTATTACATTGCATTGTGTAAATAAACAGTTTGTATTTCAGTTCTATATCAGTTCATGACACGCTTTTCCGAGTTGAAGTAAAGGAAAGATAGTCTAATGTATTATCATAACAACATTTTAACATATTGATTTAAAAGTAGCATACGCTTCCACATTAAATTCAGAGGTCACGTGTTTCCAGAAAACCAAATCCAACCCCAATTACGTTAACGAATTTGTTTCGCCCGGTTATTGATTTATCTAATTATTTTCACGTTACTTTAACGCAATTTTATGTCTCTCATTTTGTAAACGCTGAGCGCATTGGCATAGGCAAAAATAATTTAGCATTAATCGAAACTGATAATTTGACAAAATATACACATTTTAAAAGCAGGTTACTGTTAAAAGTGCTAGTAAGAAAATAAATATTGTGGATGTGAAAATATATTAAAGGATTTCGGTGTCGGACATCAAAAGACAAGTCTATTTTTTAATATTTTGGTACAGGTAGAGGTAGCTCAGAGCTAGAATTGCCACTGTCCCTTCAGCAACTCTGAACGGGTGGTCCTAGCGTTTGAGTCTCGATAGTGGCGGTTTTTCGACAGAAGCTAGATAGCTACGTTTGCCTGGAAGAGAATGCTAGCAGCCGGCTGTTCTGATTGATAATTTTCTGTAGCTTTCCCGATCGATATCAGTTGATTACCGATACTCTAACAAACGGGCCATGAACCTCGCGTGATCTTTCCTTCATCTTTCTTGTCCTATACTCTCCTCTTACACGCGCACATAATTAACGTTCACGTATATATGCTCTACACTACCACATCGGGAAACCAGACGGGAGCTTAGAAATTCTCCCGGCTGAAACGGTGTTCTTGCAGATACCTGGAGGGGATATCTCCCAAGTCGAGCTGAAGGTCGTCGCCGGATCTCATCATCCATTGGGCGATGGAACACTATCGGAATAAAACATCCACTAAGCTAACAGCACTAATATAGCGGTTGACGTGCTAGTAAACTCCAATCAGTCATTGAATATTTTCGCGCATGCGCCATTAGAAAAACAATTTAAAGAAAAAATAAGAATCTATTTACTACAGTGTAGTGAAAATTGAAAGTAGAATTTAAATTTGACAATAAAGTTTTGTGATTCTGTAATTTTACATTTAAAAAAATGTCAATTTATATTAAATGTACTTGATGCAAAACTGACTATGCACTGACTTGATGCAAAACTGAATGTAAAAAAAACATGATTAAGAATATACGTTGATTAAATAAGAATACAAACTGACGATTGATCCGCAATTAATTAAAATTCCATAAATAATAAATCTTTAGAAAATGAAGAAATATAAAGCGCCCAGTGGGATATAATGAAACTTCAAGGATTTTGCTTTTGGAATACTATATTTTACCTTCTGATCTTCATGTTATCCCGAAAACGAATTTTTTACTCGTAGACACATCCGTTTTAAGGATAACATGACGAAGATGAACTCTACACAGAGAAAATCCACAAAATTATTCCGTAAGCTAAAGTGTTCACCGGGAGCGCACAAAAGATTTCCCTTTCTTTAGTGAATGTTGCATGGCTATACAAACACCCCTTTTAACCCCTCGTCTGTGCTACTTAATGTAAAGCAGAGGTTCCTCAATTAGGCATGAGCATTCGTGGATAATACTTCCGTCGGCCCTTCCGCCATAATCTGTTATTCAATTTAAACTTTGAAGTTTGCCTGGAGTTTAGCTAATTTTGTGAGTAATTTCCTAACATTGTATCTTAAAACTCATCATTAATAAGTTCATGAATTTATTATTTCCTGTATATTATTCATGTAAAATCCTCTCAAGACGTAATTAACACGCTTGGGAAAATCCTACTGTAAGCTACTCATCGCAGTTTCAAATAAGCGAGTTTCCTTACACACAAAGCTTCAGTACTATTCTCTAATATAAACGAAATGCACACCCAGAAGGAATGGTCGGAATATATTTAAATTCAAAAGATTCGTTTCACATCGATGTATGCAACAATGATCAATATTTTACGCTCAACTGCTTGTAGATCGCCTATAAAGACTGCTTATCCTTGACGGCAGTTGAAGAAAGGTGGTCGTGTACGCCGTTCACGCCAAGAAAAGTTCAGAAATAATCCCATAGTGCACCTCCATGAAGCTTATGTTTATTTGAATGCATCTCTCAGCATGTCACCTTAACGCAAAGTTGCTGCCAGTACGTGCAAGAAACAACTCACCTCCAGTGGAATGAATGTGGAAGTCCTACACAAAGAACAATGGAGGAGATCGAAGAAATCTCCGCCGTACTTGTAATGAGCTGAAATATACGTTTGGGGACGTCCAGTGCAGCATTGCAACCTGCATGAATAATCATTTGTATTATCATAATCATAATAGTCTTGTTCCTCTGTTCCAAAGTGTCTGCGTGACAAAGGACTACGTATACGCCGAACTATACCCTATTATAGTGTCATCGTCAATAAATATTAAACTTATGCCGAGTCAAGGAAACTTAAACAACTTTCGATTTCTTGCAGTTAATTTCATCAGTGAGTCCCGAGTGTCTTCGCAGGGATGACCAGCGAATCCGAATATAAAGGCAATCTGGTAAGTGGCAAAACCTGCGTGTTGTAATTGAGGGAAACATCTCTACAAGTTCTCGTGTTATTGTATGAATCGTTATTCCCACGATTTCTTACCGTCTCTTGTTTTCATCACGAGCAGCTCAGCAGCTGAACACCCTGAGGAGGGCTAACAATCATATGCCCTTCCATCTTGATTTTTCGACGTATCGCGTAGTCCCCCCAATGAGAAAGCCTGGAATGAAAAGGTCATGATATTAAACCATGTTCGCTGTGTGCATCATGACGGTTCTCGCAATGCGTACCCGAGATTTGGTAAGATCGCTTGCGTGCGCACCAGACTGATGGACACACTGACGGTTTCACTCATTGATTGATTAGTAATTCCGCGCGCGTCAGCAGCTAAGGTCATTAGTCCCGTAAGTGTTGTTTTTAACGCGGGAGGTGCGAGGTGAGCGTTTCCCCGCTGGATGGCAAGATCCGGCACCCACCAACACGTTGGCTCCCTGTTTTTTTCACAACCAGGTATCTTCCACCACCGTGGCACCGCCTCATCCCGGACACGCTCTAAGCTCCAAACTGGTCTCTCGACATGTGTACGAAAATCCTTCGTACCTCTTCCTTCGGATGGGAAGTAAAACCGGCTGCCCCATGTAGTAGATTTATTGCATGTAAAAAGATCCTCAAGCCTAAAAGAAGCCACTGAGCTAAATTCAATTCATCGCCCGAGATAATAGGACATTTGTGCACCCTCGAACGTTAAAGCACTATCTATCTTCTGCGCACGCTCAATTTAAGTTTCGCATCACTTTAGTGCATCTGCGCGTGCGCAGAAGATCGATAGTGCTGTCCGCTATGACGTGCACAAACTCCCTAGTACCTTCTTTCTCCGCAAGACGGTGAAAAGAGTTAGCGAAATTTGCGGGGTCCGACGGAAGAGCGGGCCTGATTCTCGCCACGTAAAATAAGGCATTAACTGGACATTAAGACATTAAAATAAGGCATTTGGACTGAATTAAAAAACATTTAGTAGGAAATTGTATGTGATTTAAGAAACGTTTAGTTTGCTTTGATGAATTTTCGATCCCTTCAATTTTAGTCTAAGGGGTAGAAAGGGAGCTGAGGGGTAATTTTTAGGGGTAGAAAGGGAGTTTAGGGGAAATTTCATGCTGACAACATTTTTCTCCTGTTTAGGTATTTAGATTTACAACATTTTATTAAGATCGGAATAAAACTGTAGGTTTGTATGATAATTCAAACATTATTTTTCATATAAGAGAAAATAATTATTTGGAAAAGTAGCCTAAGTTGTGTACGACAAAAAACACAACCTTTCAGTGAAAACCACATCGAAATCCGTTCAGCCTTTAAAGAGATTTTCCCAAACAAGCAGACAGACAGACTAATCAAAAATCGAAAAAACAATACCGTAGGTTTAATATCAAGAAATAACCAAATGTGATTATAAAAATGCAGTTATTTCAAATCGCAGACGTTACTCCGATTTCATTTATTATATTTGTGAATATGGATAAATCTTTCTGTGATGCTCAGTTGGTGTGTTCTTCTTAATGAATAATATAGGTAAAAAGTCATAGTTTAGAATTCAAAAAGAGATCAGCATAAAAAACATGTAAAAAAGTTGGTTTTAACTGAAGCATGTAATATGTTCATATTGTTAATTAAAAATATATAAACAAATAATAGTTATTCGAGAAAGTAATTTACTACATACAGGAGCATGACAAATCAATTTTTTTCGGTTTCATAGACCCACAAAACGTATCTTTCTTCCAAAAATTATTTATTTTTCCTGTAATATTACATAATGTTGCTACGGCGTAGAAACGAGAAAGTGACAATGGATAGCATACGTAAAAGCGTTTGGATTTTTTTTGCTCCCGAATTAGAAACCCACGTGCATGAAAAGACGGAAGAATGACGTTATGGAAATATGTTGTCATCGTGTAAATGAATTGAAAAGAATATAGTACACGTGCTAACCTCCAATTCCATTTCCCGGACGTCCTTTATTATTACATGAAAGAGTTAATTTAGTTTTCAGAAAGAAGGGGTAACTTTGAATACAGTTCCATTTCACAACCTTGTGCAATTGTTTCGTGCAATTAGCTGCCTGCTGTGGTCCAATGAGTTCGTACAAAACAGTAATTGGCAGAAGGGTGAGGATTGAAACAAACTTACGACATAAGTGAAAGCAGATGTTTGGCGATATTGTTGCAATAAAACTAAAGTACGGTACTTTCTAATATTTTACTAGAAAAATCTACGGCTCAAGTAATAACGCGGAGTATAAAATTTCCATTGGTGTCACCGTCACGTAATGGAAGAAAAATACAGCGAATTACTGCCACAAAAGGTCACCGCTGGCCGGAATTCTCGTCTGCTGAGCACCAGAAAAAGATAGCCGTTGCTCTGACGTTGGAAGATAACGTGCGATGTTTTGTGCCGCTCGCTGGGAGGGGTGGACAACCGCTACGTCTTTCACTCCTCTTTGTCTCCCGGGTGTCTAGGCTCTCACCTTCCCTGCAGTCAGGTGACGGGCGAGCGCGCAAGCGACCCGTCGGACACACAAGGGGTCGGACGAATGTGCAAGCTGGCTTGTGGGCAAAGTGACGGGCACACAAGGGGGCGGGCGGTTGCACAAGCGGGCGAGATGGCGGGCGATCATGGGGTCGGGCGGTGGACAAGCGTGCTGGTGGGCGAGGTAACAGGCGCACAAGGGGTCGGGCGGTGGACAAGCGGGCCGGTGGGTGAGGTAACAGGCGCACAAGGGGTCGGGCAGTGGACAAGCGTGCAGGTGGGGGAGGTAACAGGCGCACAAGGGGTCGGGCGGTGGACAAGCGTGCTGGTGAGCGAGGTAACAGGGGCACAAGGGGTCGGGCGGTGGACAAGCGTGCAGGTGGGCGAGGTAACAGGGGCACAAGGGGTCGGGCGGTGGACAAGCGTGCTGGTGAGCGAGGTAACAGGGGCACAAGGGGTCGGGCGGTGGACAAGCGTGCTGGTCAGCGAGGTAACAGGGGCACACGGGGTCGGGCGGTGGACAAGCGTGCAGGTGGGCGAGGTAACAGGCGCACAAGGGGTCGGGCGGTGGACAAGCGGGCCGGTGGGCGAGGTAACAGGCGCACAAGGGGTCGGGCGGTGGACAAGCGGGCCGTGGGCGAGGTGACGGGCGCCTAAGGGTTCGGGCAATGGACAAGCGGGTTGGCGGGCGTGGTGATGGGCGCACAAATAGTCGGGCGGGCTTACAAGCGGACTGGCCGGCGAGATGACGGGCACACAAGAGGTCGGGCGAGTGCACAAGCGGGCTAGCGGGCGCACAAGGAGTCGGGCGGGATCCTCGTGACCAGGCGCAAGTAGCTCATCGTTGCAGTACGCTCGAAGAGGCACGAGCAGCCGAGTGAAAGGGCGCCGGGATACGGAGAACGAAAAGAGTTTAGTAAAGGTTTCTTCGAAACAAAAGCTGAAGAAAGGTTACAGGTCGAAATATGAGAATAACAGTTCAACAATGAAAGCACTAGAAAATCTGCTCTAATAATTCCGAAATAAATAAAATAATAGACGCAGAAAACATCTGAAATACCACAGTTAAGAGGAGGCACGCGAAGACGTAAAATGGAAAAGTAGAGCGGTATATTTGTAAGAATGTATGGTGAGGAAATGCTGAACCCACATGAGCCAAGATGAATGAGTTATCAGAGGACAAAAGAGATATCGGAAATATATTTGTGCGAGCACGTGGTGTAAAGTGGTCAGAAGTAAACTCGAAAGAAGTAAAACGCGAAGAGAACAAGAAAGTTTAGAAAAGCAAGTGGAGACACTGACATGGAAACCGCCTTGGGCGAATACTATGGCGCGTCGTGCAGTGCAGGGCCGAGGAAGAGCTGCAAAAGAGAGAGCGCTGCGCAGCGGCGATGGGTCCGCGGGTGCAGGGATCAGGGAGAGGACGGGAGGACACTGGCTGGAGCCGAGCCGGGCGGCGAAAAGGGGAAGTTGAATGGGACGGCGGAGCAGGGAGGCAGAGCTGCTAGGGAAGAGGAGAGAGACAGTGAAGTGGGGTGGCAGAGCAGGACGGGGCTGCTGGACGGTGAGGAGAAGGTGCAAAGCAAGGGGTCAGGGGTGAAGTATGGGAAAAGCGGGGAGTCCGCGGTCCGAGGGAAGGACAGAGCAGGGTAAGAGCCCGAGGGGACAGCGAGGCTGTGGCGCCAGCCAGCACTCTTACCTGCGCGGCCGGCGGTGGACAGCGGATGGCAGCGGCGGACAGCGGCGGGGCGAGGCGGGCGGCGCGCGGCCGGGAGCCGTCAGCCCGAGATGATGGGATGCAAACGAGCTGATCCAGGAAAAGCAGCGCCGGCCGGCCGGCCGTCGCGCGGGGTTGACGCCTGGGGCGGGAGGCGCGGTCGTGGTGGCCTGCGCCCGCTGCCTGGCGAAGCCCACGGAGACCGCTGCGTCACTTCGCAACCCTCCCGCCCGCTTCCTCCCCTCCGCCATCAGCCCTTCCGCCTCTACCGACCACGCCCTCCCGTACCTCTTCACACCCCCACATGACCTCCACAGCCTCCGCCTTTATTCTACCCCCTCTGCCTTTTCGCTCCCCCACTCACGCCTCTCCACCCTCATCCACGCCCATCATCCCCTCCACTCCCCTCCACGCCCCTCCGTCTCCTCTTTGCTCCTCCACCTAATTTACTTACTCTATTCCCTCCATCCCTGCATCATATTCACCCTCTTTACAATCCATCACTATCCTCCACAACCGACCACAATTCCTCAGAAAGTTCCATAATCCTCGCGTCCTTCTATGCCCTTTCACATCCTTTCACGGTGTTCGTGCTCTTCTTCTCCCTTACACAACCTACTACGCCGTTCCTCACTCCTCCACAACCCTCCCCCTCCATGCACTTCCTTGCCCAGCTCTTGCGTCGACAAACTTCATTCTTTGTAACAATTCAAAAAATGTAACTTCATTCTTTGTGCACGTCTTCTGAATTTTAGTGGAAATAAAGTTATTCAAATTATCGTTTTCCAGTCGCGGCAAAAAGTATCATTCTTTCATGAAGAACATGATGAGGATTAAGGGCACAAATTTATTTTATTATATAGGAGAGAATATTTTGTCAACAAAACTTGAAAAAAACGCTTTTTCTGTATTCAAAATTCGACTGTGGTCTAGGATAGAGATCACAGAATTATGAAAACGTGCACAAATTTCATTTCTTCCCATAGCTCGTCACACACAGTTTTAAACTGTTTTTGACATAAATAATTAAAAAAATAAAAAATCCTGATTTTTGTTAACGCAACAGGCATTAACTTTCAAACAATTGCTGAACGCTGCTTCCTATTTGTACATTGTCATTTTGTAACGAATTAATTTTTTGTTAGTCAGTTTCTAATAGGAATATACTTGTAGACTGCATATCATTTCATTTGCAATGAATCTTAATATTCTTGAATTTTAAATTTCTCGATCTGCTGATATAAAATAGAACTTTGGTACTAATTGTTACTGAGAAAATCTGATATTTCTTAGAAGTAAAAAGTGATCAAAAAGAGTATGAATATAGTATATATTTCTGTATTTTATTTTTGGTAAATTTCTAGTTTATACGAATGATTGTGAAGGATAAACGAGTTATGCGAAATCAAAGATATTACGTTTGTATCTATTTAGTGATATTTAATTTTGTGTCAAAATTTTTAAAAACTGTGTCTGACATTTAGGAGGAAAATATGCATCTGCAAATATTGGCCAAAAACAAAGGCAAAAGATCAAATATAGCATGCTGTCAGAATTAAAACGAGTCCGAAGAAACAATGAACAAATTGTGTAGCAAATAGGAGTATGCTATTTGAACACTCAAAGATACAACTGATACTCCTGATACAACTGAAAACACTTAATGGTTTCTCTTCATATGATAAAACAAATTGATCATATCTCTAAGTAAGTTATAATAATTTTGTCAAAAATGTTGAATTAGAACGTGAATAACATCATACCTTATTAATGGCGCCATCTTATGTTTGTTACTTATATGCCACGACATAGGCATTTGCCTCGATACACTGAAATAATGCTTTTTACATTGTTTATTTATAGTTTACTTGGGGAATATATATGTAAGCAGTACAATTTCAGATGCCTTTTAAATCACAACTGATAAGTTTTAAGGAGTTCGTTGATGAAAATAAAATTAAGTATTTTAAATGTTGAACATGTATAAAATAATTCCTATATTGTATTTTAATTAAATGCACATTTACGAGTCGGCCTTGACTTAATGTAAAGCATGAATACACTATTTTTCAATCTATTCTGTAAATAATTTCATAATGGCATACCTCCAATAATACTTTTTATGTTCAGATCTGATTTGCTACGCAGTTTTGAACGTATATCTATATTATTTATTGTCAAGACAAAATATACATATATGTGTGTGTACATATATACATATGTATATGTAAATATATATATATATATATACGAATATTTTAAAATTGTTTTTAGATATAAGACAACTTTAATTGTATTTTTTAGTGTAGATGTGCTACTTGCCTAATGAAAGAGGAATTTTCGCCATTTCCCACGAATGTTTGAAAAGAGCTGAACTCCAAAAAGAATCGAATGCATACCTCACTAGAGGAAGAAATGTCTATCCTTGACGCCGTTCAATAGTGAAGAAGTCGACGCTTCTTTCTTCCACAAAGTCCATAGTAACCATTCTCCCGTAATATTTTAAGAATTTAACACAGTCTACTAATTTTCCAAAAATGTACACTTTAATTTGTATGCAAAGAATTCTAATTCCTTGACGAGTAATTTTTCGTAATTCATATTATTTGAAAAGTACACTCAAATGCCTCACTTGATACCCTCGTTTCCTGTTTCTTCTTTTGACCTATTCAAATGTTTCTCCTAATTCTATGACCTCGTGCCTTCGTGAAACACTCTCCTTTGTAGTTGATTCCTTTTGACAATTGTGTTTCCAATTCACCAGTATCAATAACACTGATTTAGCACTGTTCTTCTCGGCATGGTCAGAATGCTTTCATTTTTATTAAAAAAATTCTCTATTTTGTTGCTGATCAGTTCCCTTGGTTTTTCCACGTAAGTTGTACATGTTTATGACTGAATTTCATGACAAGAGTAAAACAAACATTAAACACTTCGAAAACATTTACAATGATTGTAATACATTTATAATCAATGATTATTATAAAGCAATTTTAATATCAAAGATTAATTTAATTGGAGAATTAAAGATTTTTTAAATGTTCTTTTAAAAGTTTAAATGTAGTAAGTTTTGCGCAAAAATATATTTGTTCACTAAAAGCTGGCAATGACAGATTTTTCATGTAGTAAAATAATATTATTTCAGTTTTAACCTTTAATTGTTTTCACAATACTACTTGTATATAAAATGAAAATTTTGAGCTCTTTAGCCATAGTAATAACATCGTAACAATACAAGTATTTATCAAATATTTGCCAATATTTTATAATTATAAACAAATAAAAATGTAAATTAAAAACTAACTTTCATGAAAATAAAGAAAACTCTCACTGCTTCTGAGACATTTTTGCTTTTAACATAAATTAGCTTGCAAGGACACACTATTTTTTATAATCAAACATCCACAGTTTTTACTTTCCCGTGTACGTACGTTTATACGGAGTATATACGTAGTATAGGGAAAGTTATGTAATGCTGCGCGAAAAAACCGCGGATTTTTGGAAGAAAAAGTATCATTGCCTGGCCCTGATAAAGAAAAAATGGATAAATCCAGTTTGCTAAAAGGAAAAAAATCCCCTAACACGTGGTGCAGCCGGAATTCCTATTTTACGGGTCTTTGATATCGAAAAACCAATTGAAAGCAAAACGTCTGTCCGTCTGTGAAGAACGCTAGCGACTAAACAGTTCAGCCGATTGTCTCCAAAATTGATATTCCCCAATCAATCTGACTGATATCGTGGCCCCTTGAATTTGGAACCGATATTTTAATTTTGGGGGTACTTTACGTGAAGCCCCTGGGACATTTTCAAAATTTTCAAAAAAATGGCGCCAATAATATTCACTAAATTTTGTTGTTGGATAGTCTGAAGGTGATTAAAGAAGAAGTAATCTACAATTTTAAATAATGCATTTTGGAATGTAAAATGCCGTGTGCTTGAACTGAATGAAAGTACTATATTGGAATGTGATGCGCACACTATAATTATCTTGCATAAATAGAATTAAATAAAAAACAAATATTGTTTTTGGAAGAAACCCCTTCGAAGCCGCTGCTGAATCACTTAGCTCATTGTTAAGTGCGTAAACATATGTGAAACATATAAACAAAAGTCTAGACATGCAGGAAGGTCAAAGATGGTCACTTTTTAGCAAAGAAAACGTAGCTCTCATAAAACAAAATTAATCATGGCATTTCAGAAATAAATTCACTGACTTTTAGACCATCCCCCATCATTATTGTTTGGCAGGTACAAGAACGCTAAGGGAACAAGTTGCTTTGTCAATTTTTTAAAGTGACGGCCGTGAGGTTTAATAATGGTGATGCATTTTCTAACGCAGTGAAAGCTCAACAATGAAGACAAAAATCTTGACACTGTCACAGCCTTTGAGAAGGTTGTCTCTCACATTCCAGTCAGCGAGGAATACCGCCACCTCCCGGGTACATGCACTTAAGAGCTAAACGACAGGAGCAGATGATTTGCCCGGAAACAAAAAATAATAATTCAACATATTTGATGTGGACAGAATGTCTTCATTTGGGTCTCTGGCTTTGAAGGACACGGTTGCGGAGCTCTCCAAAATCTACATTGCGAAATGAAGAAATGAAAGAGACATTTCCACGCTTTGCACTCTTTTAAAAAATTCCATCAAAATTATACGCCGACGGAGAGGAATATTTCAGCAAAATAGTCTTCCTGTACTTTGTGCATGTTTTCCCATTCAATACCACTTAATTATTTGCGGTCTTAACGTTCTCTCCCTTTAAAATGTACAATTTATGAATTCCGCGGCGCGTTCTTCATTTCCCATCGGCGCGGCGTCTGCGGGGGACCTCTTCGATTACCTCTTGGGGTCAGAGCGCGGGCGCCGCCTCCTTCGTCCCCCCTTCCCTTCCCTCCCATCCCTTCCCCTCCCTTTCGCTCGCCTCGCCGCTCTCTACCTCAGTCCCCTCGCTGCGTTCTGGAAGACAATGGGACTTGACAAGCCAATGCATCGGGGAAATGCGGTGCCTTTTCGTTGTCTGTTGGACAGTGTTGCAGCAGCCGGACGAGATCTCTTCATCTTTCTTTAGTATATTATAAAGAATTTTTAGAATAAATGTTACAAACTTGTAGTGCAATGATAGGGTGTCGTAAATCGTTGCGTTTTGCCAGTGAATATGTAAGGGAAAATTTCATACAACTGAGTTAAACGTGAGGCATTTCCTCCTGTCACTTTCCCCCTCTCCTCCCGTTTAGGCAACTCTTTATGCCGAGATGACCGGCAGATCACCATATGGCGCCGTCAGGGAGATTTGATGTTCTCGACGAATATGTGTGGTACGGGGTTTTCTGACAGTCATAGGCAAATGCCAATGTAAAAAATGTATGACTCCATTATATGCACTTTCCCACTAAATTATCATTGGGAAAAAGTGATCACTTTCAACCCATCTATATGCTCTACAAATTTGTAAGATTTATTTTGAGACACCTCTATTTGAAAAATTATTTAATTTAAATGAACAAAAGGCAAGAAGCTGAACAATGAAGACATTCTTAAATAATGCCAGGTGTGCTTTAAATATATCGCGATATTTACTTTACTTTCATTAGACAGCAAGAACTGTTACCTTTCTTCAAGTAGACTTGTGTGTGTGTCTGTGAGTGTGTCTGTTTGTGTGTCTGTGTGTGTGTGTCTGTGTGTGTTCCCGTGTGTGTTCCTGTGTGTGTGTGTGTTCCTGTGTATGTGTCTGTGTGTGTTTGTGTGTCTGTTTGTGTGTCTGTTTGTGTGTCTGTGTGTGTGTCTGTGTGTGTCTGTGTATGTGTCTGTGTGTGTGTCTGCGTGTGTGTCTGAGTGTGTGTCTGTGTGTGTTTTCGTAATTTGTATGCGGTGGGGCATTAGAACATGGCGCGCTCTGAGATCTGTAGGCTATTGCTTGTGATTTAAGGGTACGGATCAGATGAACTCGTTTACTTAACGCTCTTCGCGGAGCGGGCTCAATAGCAGTGCCGTTAAGACCAATGAGAGACGAAAATTTGTTTCACTTTATGGTTTAGCCTTTAGGCAAGATCTCATTCATAGATTGAAACTGTTGTGAATCTACCTCATCCAGACGCTTTTAGGAGAAAATAAAACTGAGATTGCGATCCGATAGTCGAAATTTAAATGTATTAATACCCCGATTAAGAATATCAGATTTTCTCTCTTGTTTCCCTGACTCACTCTCTCCTTAAAAGAGTAAGCGAGTCTGAAGAAAGAAAAAGCATTACTTTTGTAACAACTACCAAACTGTTTCGTAGAAAACCGAGGAAGAATATTTTTCGCCATACTTGTTAAGAAATTCATGAGTCTATTTCAGTTCGGAAAGCCACTCATTGTTGACTTAGGGAGGCACAGACGTTGCCTCCCTAATTCCCGTAGGAATTTCTCCCACACAATTAATAATTAATACAGTTTGAAAATGATAACGAATAACATAACCATCTTCAAAATAATATAGCCCCATATTTCTCCTTAATTCTACATTTCTTGAAATGACAACCTCTGCTCATACTTTTCTCATTTACGACCAACTGAAGTACGTAATTGCTTTTTTAAAGACCAGTCTACAGTAAATCAATACTTATTTATCCACAAAAAACAAATGAACAATAACAATTTCAACATTAACGATACTTTTGTTTATAAATTATTCTTAATATGAATGGTAGTATTCATGTTATCAAATTTTTTAAAACTTCAACTTTCTCATTTATACATCCGTTGATGTATTTCTCCACTACTGTCGAGGTCTTCCAGCCACGTAAAACTAAGTATATCTTCTGCATTATCCAAAAGGCGCTAAAAACCCCTAAAACTATGCTCCGTTCAGGATTTATCAAGTGCAAAAATTCTGTGATTTTGCTTGAAATTCAGGCCAAGGAATATTGGATTCCTTCAACTGTCTGAACTGTGCCTTTCCTCGCGTGCCTTATTGTTGTGTGTTACTCCTTCAGCCTGTCGTAAAAATGAATTTTTACTTCATATTTCTATTAAGGCATGCCATGCCTCTTCATTAGTAGCAGTAAACGTACAATCAATAATGATTTTTGGCCTCCAATGTCTTGTGTTCCCGTATTTATTAATTGTCTATCATGACATACACCTGAAATGCTTGGTAATATATGAACAATAATGAAATTATTGTTCATATAGTTCAAATTTCTTCACGAGGTATTCATCGTCATCTAAAAAGCCAATTCAGAAATGCCTGAAATTAGTGTTCAGAACTCTTGCGTTAAATATATTGGTTTATAACCAATAGTTTTCGATTCAGGAGTACATTCAACTTCGGAAATCTGAAACTGCAAAACATATTACTTGTATCATGCACGTACAAGGTTGAAATACATTTATCGGGTTGATACAAACCTTATGTTTACGTTTTCCTGAACTTGCTAATCCTAGAATAAATCGACTATAGGGCGAAAACTGCAAAAATATTGTTTTGAATGAGAAATAAACAGTAATTACATTTTCGTTCTCTGTCTTGGACTATTTTTCTTGGTCCATTTGCGAAACAAATTGTACTTTTTTTGTGTCTATTCTCTGCTTTCGTAGGAACTTAATTTTTCACAAGCTTCTCCTGCCAGTTGCAGTATTTTTTGGAGGAATGTATATATTTCTTTCAAATTTGTCATATCAGATGAACATTCAATTGTATGTTTGTTCCATAATGTATCAATACGAACTGGTAACTTTCACCAGCAAATATGATGCTAAACAAAATCACACAAAATGTTTTTGCAAAACGTATCACGCACACTGCTCGAGAATATTAAATAAAACGTGATGTCAGCTGCGTACGTAACCGTGACGCAGTGAGAATGAGGATTCATTCGGCACGCGCAATTCGCGGACAGGCGGAATATCACAAATATTTCTATGGTTGAGTCAAAATCGAAACTGTTTCGTTTTCGTTTTTTAAGATTTCCTGGGCATCTAAAGAAACTATAGATACCCTTTTCCATGCCGGAGGCTGCATACTTTTCTTTCAATTTCTGTTCCCATTCGAAATTAGTAATAAAATGTCACTTGATCACGAATTTATTCTCCTTCTTTCGGCCCAACAATCCGGCGTGGGTCTCCCCTGTTCTAGTATTTTCCTCCACTACAGTTTGTCACTTCCTTGTTTCTTCGGGTTCTTGCCATACAGAATTTTTAGTTCCTTGAAGCACATAGTTTTCCCATCCAATGTGTGACCTTTCTGATCGAGAATTTATTACGAAAGTTAAATTACATAAATTAAGGATATTATATGGAAGTAAACGTATACTGAAAAATAGTATACGTTGCACGGGAGAAACGTGTTATTTTGCTCTCAAATTAATTGTGTTCTCGGCCAAATGACCTCGAGACACCGTATCCAATCCTCGAGAAAAATGACCTATTTTTCGAACCTTGTACCACAATACACTAGTTGTGACTGGTATTTTCATTTCCTTGTTTTTTTCGTATGTGTAAATGTAAGTGTATGTGTAATGTATAAGTCTCTCTCAAAATAATCTTGTTTTCTGATAATTAAATCTAAAATTAATTTTTATTATCTTGAAATAATATTGAATACATCTGAAAATATATAATAAGGTGGCAATGTGCTGGGGAACAATTGCAATATTATGCTGTTGCATCTAGGCGTATTGCAGTTCTTTGGGAATTAGTACCGGTGTCAGGTTGCGATCAAAAATCCCTAAAATATTGTTTACGTCCCTCTCAATTTTTTTATTAGAAATAGCCAACCTCACAGATGAAGCTGAAGGGCTTCAATCATGCTATTGCGATGTTGGATAAGTAATTGTAGAAAGCAAAATGACCATGGAACTCTGGTAGCAGATTTGCAATTTTAAGATTCGAATAATGTGGTTCAAAATACGCACTTTTAATAAAACAGGCCTTTGTCACCGATGTAAGACGTTTTTAATTACACATTTTCATTTAACAATTAAAGTAATTAAAGAGTTTGCAGCTGTCTCATCGAGCATAATATTACAATGAACTTCGGTTATTTTATCCTAACAATTATCATTAATGATTACATGGCAATCATGAACATCACTTTGGGGAAAATATGACGGATCGCTTGAATAATATTTTAAGTATAGTATGTGTTTGCATTTCCTTTTTCTACTGTTACAAATGACTTTAACTTCTATTACCATTTGCTGAAGGCGTGCAGACAGTTTTAACATATGTAAACGAAGAAGACATATTCCATAACGTGAAAAATTGAAGACTTGGGTGCAGGAGAGTTGTAGCTGCAGAAAATGTAGTTCGTTTTATTAATTTTGTTGTATTTAATTTTATCTTGTTATCAGTTAGGTTATGAACAGTTAGGTAAAAATTCTTCCGCTAATCTCTTTCTCGGCTACTCATTCGAGTATAGGAAGCCATTTTGGCATTTACTGGAAGTTGTCATTATAATGAGAAAGAACATTTGTATTATAATTATGTGGTTATAATGTGATAAGATTCGTCATACGTGTAGAATAAGTGATTCTAAGCCTTTAATGGTATTTGAGGGAAATATTCCTACACGATATCATATTGTACTTTATGAAATAATCACTTGATTATCTTTTGAAGCGATCATTGTCGTAACAACAGTCGAAAACATCCGCCCTCATCGTGTATTTGACGTTGCTTTTTAAATCAGCTTAACAACGTTTTCTGGTGCATTGATTCAGTCTAAACATGATCAAAACTCTAAACGCATTAGTCAGTTGCTCATGACTCATTTTTGTTTATTGATTTGGTTCCGTGTACCAAAAAATAACTTCGAAATGAATTAATGTACTTGAATTACTTGAATGAAGTGTGAATACGCTGAAAAAGAAATTGGATAGATGTTCTAAACCAAAATCAAAATGTTATTGCTGTTCAAATGAGGAAAAAATTGGAATGAATTTGCCACATGCAGAGGAATTACCTTCCCTGACTTGATAATAATATCAGCATTAGACTGGACAAAAGTAGTTTCCGATTTCAAAGGGTTTTTTCTAGAGCACACGTGGTGTTTTATCATGAATCACATTTCTACTATTGTCTGAACTAATGTAATCTATTAAAAATAGATGATTTCAGAACAGACTAAGTTTTTCTTGTGCTCAGGATGAGATTGGTTCAGACACCGGATACAAATAAGTTAAAATATGATACACCTTGTAAATATTGGAAAATTATCAACAAAATTCTTTTATGCTTATCATCTGGTATAATATTAGAATTTTCAAGTCTCTTAGGACGCGTTTTGAATTATTTTTTGTCAGAATCGTCAGGGTATATCATTATTCAAGAAAGGATAAAGAAGTTGCTGCGATAAATACCCAGGAATTTGCCTTTTTAATGTGGGTTATAAATAGGGGCGGGTTTTAATGAAATGTCATTTTTCTTTTCACTTTAGAACATTCCTTTTAGTATAGACATTAATTTTATGTTATGATGAAAGGAAATGACCCATTCTTATTACTTTGTTTGCATTTTTCGTCGATTTCTTTTAATAAGTCATTTTTCCTTGTCCATCATTTTTAAAGCATTTTTCGCTTATTTAACCATTTTATTATCATTTTAGTGGTACTTGTTTCAAATAATATTTAAGATATGCAAAAAATGGTCTCCACCGAATTCCTGAGGAGACTATTCGATTTCTTTGCTCAGAAATAGTAATGTCAGCCTTTGTATGTACGTATGCTACGGTCCCTGAGACGCCTATCAGCGCCATTGTTGTTAGGCCGATTTCGCGATCACTAAAGACAGATATTTCTTGGTAAAGAACAGTCCAAACCAAGAGTTTGCAAGCTGAGTGCACGTGAACGAAATAAAGAAGCCTCGTTTGCATCAGTAATATGAGTTGTTCATCTGAACTGATTTTGATAAAATTTGTGGTCTTTTTAAGGCATTTTTAAAAGCATTTTGTTGATAATTTTTTACAATGTTTTAAGTCATCAAAATCTACCATTTAGTTATAAAATATATAGCAAGGTTTTAAATGAAAGATAAAAAAATATTGGCTATTTTATTGTTAGAGGAACAATGTGGATCCCCTTGTGCAAACGACATTTTATTTTTAAAACAGACATTATAAAAGAGCAGCGAGTTTAACTTCGAGACACGTATAGCTTTCATATGTGAAGGTAAAAATAAATAAATTCGGAAATATGAAGCAAAAAACATGACACATAATTAAGAATCTGTATGAACACAATTCGGTAACGATTGATGGCCGAAGCAGACAGTTGTCGAAAATAAAAACGGTCATAGTGTCAAAGTGTAAGACAGGATTGCAGCCTTTCTGCCATACTTTTTACTTTCTTAGAGAAAGTATCCTGCGCCGGAAATCAGACATTTTTGACAGAAAAACTGTTATTTGAGGCCCTGGTAACGAAGTGGATAAATCTTGTTCCTATATGTAGTAAATGACTTTCTCCAACACGTGTAGTAAGAATCCATATTTGGGAGTCCTTGATACCGAAGAATCGATTGACGACAAAACGTCTGACTGTACGTCCGACTGTGTATCTGTCGTCATCGCTAGCACCTAAACCATTCATTCCACTTTCTCCAAAATTGATATTCTTTGATCGGCCTAAACGAACTCAAGGCCCCGCAAGTATGAAACGGACATTTATATTTTTGGAAGAACTTTACAGGAAGCCTCAACATTTTCAAAATTTCCTCACAATATCGTACAGAACGCTTAAAATAATTTTGCAGGTCACATTTTGGTTGAAATCTCAATTTTTTTCGAAAATTGCAAAAGTTAGAAATAATGTAAGAGGACATGTGCTGGTGTAGCACCGCTAGTTAAATATTATTAATTATATAATGAAATACTATAAACAAAGGGCACCTTTAAGAATCAAGCTTCAGAATAAGTATATTAATACCATTATTTTTGCCTTTATCTTTATGAATAAGAAAATGACTTGCAAACATCCATCCATTTACTACAGCAGATCATAAAAAACATGGAAATATCCATTAAACAAAGACCAAGACATTTCAGGATAAATATATGTAAGAATGAATATTTCCTTATCAATTCTTGCCAAAAATGCTTATTTCCATCTGTATTTAGAATTCAGTTTCTAAGTAGGTTACAGTAGTGATTCCAGAATTTAAGAAAACCTGCACAGAATACACTTCTCACCATAGTACGTTACAGACAGTTTTTAACTGTTTTTTACGTTAAATAAATAAAGGAAGAAAACAAAAATAGTCGTACAGGGACACACTACAAAATAGATTGAGCACTTTAGACTGATTGCAATATATCATTTGATGAAGACGAAATTGTTCGTAATTACTGTATAATTAGAGATAAGAGCTTATGAAAGACAAATGGAGATCAAAGAATTTGTGGAACGAACAAGAAACCTCAGAAATAAAAAAGGAGAGAGAAAGAGAGACACTTAAGTTCTACAAGGTAATGGTTCTTAGTCTTCCTCTATGGTTCCTAATCTAGGCTATATAGAAAAGAGAATTCGTTAAGAATACAAACCTTACAAAAGGGCATTCTGAGATCGGTAAAAAGATGTTAAGATAAAAAGCGATGACATAAGGATATGATAAAGATTGATGACATAAAGAAAGATTTAAATATATCTCTCTTAACATCTCGAATCGTAAATAACAGACAATGGCATAAATATGAGAAAAAATTATTAATGCTAGATTGCCAAAACTAGCATTAATTTATAAACGTGGAGGCGAGAATTCCTGGGAGACCGAGAAGATAAGCCGAGAGGAGCCGGAACAGGCGCAAGCCTAATCCCCGGAGGCAGAAAAAAAATAAGAGGTTTTCAAACTAATTAGGAATAAAATGTATTCAGTTTTTTGTTAGTAGAAGTTTTGTTTAGATAATAGAAAAAATGTAGTTAAATGAAGACAGCAGACTATCACCTCGTGTATATTTGCCTTTAGAATGCAAACTGTGCCTCAAGCTACATGTACCACATGGAACTCCTCATCATGAGTGATGACGATATACGGGGCAATGTTATTGACAGTGATTAACACTTTACATGCTACGCGCCGACCGACAAGGAGTCACGCGGCTTGCGTCATGCTTCTCGCTGCAGGGCACGCTACGAGCTCAACTCGCCGGAGTGAACTTCCCGCGCTGTGCTAGGCATTTCCAGCTTGTTCGCGAGGAGCGCGTGGTGTATCTATCCTTCTGATCAGGACGACGGATTTTTTTCCTCTAATATTGACGAGTTTGAGCAATGAAAATAATATCGAGGAAGGCAATAATGGTGCAAATGATTCTATTGGTGAATATTCTCAAATTAGTTTTCATCTCCTTTAGAATTGTGTTGAAATTGATTAATAATCTCAATTACCATTGGCAAAGCCGGTAAAATTATGTTACCAGTAAATGAAGGCTCAACTGAACTAACTATATTCTTTTCATTTTTTGACCACAGTATATTTCTAAATAAATAGAAATGCAATTGAAGCTATTTCTGAACTTCAAAAAAATATCATAATTATATCGCACCAGTATTGTTTGCGGCTGACGTTCACTCCATTTCTCCCCATATTTTGTAACATTGTTGCTTACTGCAAAATCAAAAATTGAAATCAATTATTTCTTATTCCATTCTCACTATTATCTTATAATCAAATGACAATACAAAACATATAGACTTAAAGACGAACGTCAAAACTACAAGATGTTTTAAGTTTCAAACTGATATGTACGCTAGTTTTTATTATATAACGTTTTGAATAATAGATATATTGCCCAGAACATAGGAGTTAACCACATAGCGTAACCCTCACGATCGAATGTGTTTAAAAAACCGCTATTCTAAGAATGAACCAAAACGAAAAGCAAAGTCGAATAATGATAACTATACGCAGACAAAGAAAATACACCAAACAGTTCAAACACCACACGACAAGTAACTCCAGTCGGCAGAAAATCTAAGCGAGAGGAAGCCTAACGGGACAAGAGCCCCAGCGTTGCCCAGGGTTGACTAAAAACAGCGGCCGAAGTGTCAAAGCGGCCATAAATTTATTTTCGCTGCGCAGCCCTCGAAGGATATTACTTCTCAAACCATCAATGAGTTGCACTTTAGAGGTTTTTACAGGCTCTGAAACTTTGATCGTTCTCGCATAGAGGGCACTCAACCTAACACCCATATCCTTCTCGCTCGTATGCTTTCTGTAGCAAGACTTCAAATTAATAAAAAGTTCGATACCAGTGCACCCTAACAACCACAGCTACATCAAAATATCATTGTAGTATGCGAAAGCACACACACGACATCCCGCAAGACATCTCAGCAATCAGTAAGTTCTAGCCGAAAGTGCGTCTATGCATACAAGTACGTCCACGTACGTCCCGGGAACATGGCGTGTCCACGTACGATTACGTCCAGAGGCTCCCAGCGACAACCTCTATAAGCATAACAACACGTCCAGATGCCACCACGCACGGAAATATTTTGTATCAATGCGTCTATAACAGTCAAAGGTTTAAAATTCTCTGAAGAAGATTCCATAAAAGATCAAAACGTTAGCTTCAAAAAAAGAACGTACTTAAGCTAAGAGAAATGGTTCCGTCATTTTTAAATTGTGAAGTTCCAATATTTTCATTTTATCAGGCATGTATAGCGTAAGTTGTCGAGCTTCCCTTTAAGAGAACCTTCAAAAGATTATATTTCCGCGGAGACATTCGCAGTTGAGGATTAAACATTCAAAATATGACGTGTCCTCTTTGCCCTCTTCCAAGAAAAATGAAAAAAAAATGTAGAAAAAATTCTAAATTTAACTTCACTGCCTTGTATGATTGAATAGAGGACTGAAGTGAATGCATCGTAATACATCTCTTGATTTTTCTGGAAATAAAATTGTAGGAAAAAAACGTAGAACTCAATTTTTGCAAAGTGGATTGACAAAATGTCCATGACAACTGTGAAGACAGTGACGTCCAAAAGGTGTGTGGGACAGCTGAAGCAACTTGTCTCAGACCCCAACTTCTTTGGGCCCCCCGAAATCGGTTATCATTCAAAAGATAGGAAAATGTATTTATTTCTTATTCAGATTAACCTCAATAATTTATTTTTGTTCCTTGGAGCGATGAATTTCGTTTATGCAATGACGAGACTTTAGTGTGAAATAAGGGGCGCCGGTGAATTCACTTCCCCAGGCCTCTTGTTTTCTCTGGTCGCCCCTGCCTACTGAAGAGCGTGCTTCACACGCGTCGCTTCGTCTCTCAGAGGGCGGCAGCATGCAGGAAAGCACTGGCAGTGCATCGCTCGTTCCTTCCGATGGTTGCGTGCCACACCGCCCGAAAACTCAACCGAATCTGGCGGCAGAAGCGGGGCACAAAGCGGGCGAGAGATCGTCTTCTTGCGCCGCACGCCCCCGTCTCCGTTGCAGCCGATAATCAAAGGGAAACAATTTCCTGTCGCAGCGAGAGGCGAGGCGATAGCGATGACGGTGATAGAGGAGAGTTCGCGGACCGAGAAGGCCGTGGAGGTGATGATGAAAAGAAAGCACCGTTGGGGTCTGCAAATGTGAGCAGATGGCAGAGTGAGAGGGAAGGATCGATTGTACGAGGATGTGGAAGGGAAGGATTGAGGACGTAACGGCAGAGTGGCGGAGGGGTGGCAAAGGCGGCGGTAGCGTGAGGAAAGACAATGGATCCTGTGGGGGCATCGGGAGAGGCGGTGACGGCGGTAGCGGTGGGAGCGGGCGAGAGTTGGGGCCGGCGGGAGAGTGGGAAGAGGAAACAACGCGAGAGCAAAGTGGACAGGAGAGCCGAGAGGTGAGGGAAGGTAGTGGCCGTGAAAAAGTGAGGGCGCCGGGAGAGCAAATGCGATGATGCAGCAGAGGGCCGTGAAAAAGTTAGGGGTGAGAGAGCGCTAGAGGTAGGCGCGAAGAGAGTTGGAAATAGCGCGAATGGTGGGTCGGCGGAAGAGCAAACCGAGCGAAAAAAGGGGGTGGCGCTGTATATTGGGCACAGCGGGAGTGTTGGAGCATCGGAAGAGGAAAGGGGACGCTAGATTTGGACGCGAAAAAATTGGTGTTAGTGGGAGTGGTGGAGGTGGCGGCAAGCAAAGAGCGGTGGAGGGGGCGGTGGGGGAACGGAAGGGCTGCGTTGGAGCGCGGCAGGGGTGGCGGAGACCTTGTGAAGCAGAAGCTGGAACGGCCGTCGGCGTGAAACCGCGGCGTTCGGCGCTCGCGTGTCGGACGAAAATTTGGGATAAGCGCAGAGCCTCGAAAAGTAATAAATCTCTTTACAGAATACAGGGCGCCCAACACGAGAGTACAGGAAGCTACAGCGTGCCGAACAACCAACGTTTGTGAGAGAGATCTAATATCGCGCGGCTGCACCCGCGCCGACGACGCTGCCGACGCGGCGGGTGGCGGAAGGTGGGGGCGCGGGGAGGGGCTGGACAATGAGAAAGGCAAGACAATGGAGCAGTTACCACGCGGAAAGCGAGGGTCTTCGAGAAGTCACTCGGCGTCTCCGTTGCAAAAATACAGAGCGAGGTGTGAATAGACGGCGAGAATCACGGTGTCTGAAATAAAACAGAACGTCGCCTTCACAGTCAAAGACAAGAGAAGAAAAGCGAAATGATTCTTTTATTGTCGGGAGCTGAAAAGAAGCAACAGTATGAATAGGTAATATCGAATTTTGATTAAAGTGTAATGTAAATAACTAGGAACACGGTCTCAAGGTTATTCCAATATTTCAATATGTCTGTGTATTAAAATATAATAGTTTTTCAGGATTTTAATTGCATTGCATTTTGCACTGTTCACACAAATTGAATTTGACGAAACGTGATGTGACCGAGAAGGTAAATTAATAATGTAAATAGTTTTTAAATGTTAACAAGAAGTCAAAACATGTAAAGATGAGAACTAATGTTGGAAAGGTTTCATCCATCAGCTTTTATTTATATTTATTTGATTTCATCAACAAACTGTGTTCTGCTCGATTGACAAATAACTCATTACTCGAAGTGTTTCTTTTCTTTATGACACCATGTGAACATTTTGGAGAGTACGATAAAGAGAATTTCCTTATAACTATTTTATAATTATTTTATAATTATAAAATAAATGCTTAAACTTGCCAAGATTTCTCCCATTTAATAAAAATAGGTGATTGTGAATAAGCCTTGCACCCTGGTTATATCAAGATTTTGTACTTACATTCTGTTAATTTTGCAAGTTAAAAAAGTATTAAAACGACTAGAGTGAAACATTTTATGTTTCGTGAAGCGTGATTGCTTGGACGTAAAGCTGTATTAGGCTCACGTCCTTTTGGAATGATGGTCAATTTTTAAGACAGTGAATAAGTGCTACCAAAACTTTTGACAGAAAAAGCTTTCGCAGACGTTTTTGGTAAGAGGTCCTTGAAATTGTCTGAAAATTTGTTGAGAGATTCCCACAAAAACAAGAAAGAAAATCACCATAATAGATTTTTTATACGTTCGGATAAAAAAATAAAAATATGCTATAAAACTTTATTTTATTTCAATGTTAATATTGCAAACTATTGGTAAAACGTTTATAAAATTTCTTTGGTATGACTTTTATAATATTACGTATATAATTTCAGAAAAATGCCAAAAAGTTCGAAGGTCACCGATTGTAATAATGAATAAAATTTAATAATTTAATAATTAATGTGAAAAACATTTATTTAGACAGAAACATTAATTTCTCGAATACTCCATCACCAATTTTGGTTTTTATTGATAAATTATGTTTGAGATACCTAAAACTAAATCCTTTGAATTTTTAGCCATATTTTTGCGGTCATTCTTTTTTGTGGCAAATTTAAAATCAATTTGTATTTATTTTCATATAAAAATGCATTAAAAATAAACAGGTTCAGTATCATGTATCTAGTTCTTTGATACATCTTATGATGACTCACTGATCTTTTGGAGCAACCAAGAACCTCTTGCAGATTGTATTCTGACTATGAAAAGAATGACCCAAGCATAACCTTCAGATTTTTGGCAATTCAACTACTTATGTGTATTAAAAACAAAGTGTAGACTAGCCATAGTTGTAAAGAAAGCCTATTACATTAAAGCTTGGACCTTACAAAACATTTAAAACAAGTATTACGGACAAATATGCAAGATATAAACGGTGTAAAATATATTTTACAGGAAAGAAACATTTCTATTTTTTAACCATGCTTGTTGGTATATATATTAATAATTCAGCAACGTATAGTAAAAGAGTGGGAGAGTGGGGTACTCCGGTGGTGAAAATAACTTGTCCAGATTATACATCCACCACGTACGTCACAATGTTTATTGTTTTGACGATAAATCAGTGAAATGAATAGACCGCACTCCAATCACTCCATTGCCTGGCTCCGACACCCCGCTGCGGCCAGTCGCACCTGAACGCAGGCTCGGCCGCTCCCGCGTCCTCGACCATCATCCCAATAGCAGATATATCGCCGACATTGTAGAGTGACAATTTTGACCACAGCCCTATCACAACTAGTTCTACTACTTTCAAAACTAAGAAAAGGAAAGCTCAACAAAGCATGCGTATAAACAAACTACATGTACCCGTTTGTCCTGAATCAAAACAAGGGTCTATCTCAGCATTTGTTTGATGGAAAAGGAAAGAGATTTGATGGTTTAGGATAGAGGTCACAGAATTATGAAAACGTGCACAAAACTCACTTCTCCCCATAGCCCGTCACACACAGTTTTAACTGTTTTTGACGTAAATAAATAAATAAATAAAAGGCAAACGGGTCAAAATTCTGATCGAGATGGGAAATCATTGACCCCGAAGCTGAAGTACATTACTTGTTGCTATGTATATTTTTGGATAATAAGTAATTTCCCAAAACTTTTTACTTCAAGTGAAGGAAATGAACACACGTGTGATAATAAAACAGTACATATTTATTTCACTGCATTTCACGCACAATTACGCGAAAAGTACTCAAATTTTCGAAAAAATTGTACATGACCTTATTGCAAAATCTATCTTTAAGGAACAGATTTTATTAGGGAAAAATCTCTATTACCATAATTGTAGTTGTAGGAACATGCCAAAAAAATTTGGAACTTTTGCATTTTTCGAAAAAATCAGCGTTTTCCACGAAAATGAGATCTGCACCATTCTCTTAAACGTCTTTTACACTATATAACAACAAAATTTAATAAAAACGATGGAACATTTTTTAGTTTTGAAAATGTCCCACAACCTTCACATTAAGTATCCCCCAAAATTAAAATATCGGTTTCAAATTAAATGGGCCGCGATATCAGCCAGATCGATTGGAAAATATCAATTTTGGAGAAAATCGTCTGAACGGTTTATCCGCTAGCGTTGTTCACAAACGGACACACGGACAGACGGACGGACAGACGTTATGCAGTCATTCGATTTATCGGTATCAAGGACCCACAAAAACATGAATTCTCTCTACACCACGTGTTAGAGGATTTTATTTCTAAATTTAGCATTTGGATATACACTTTTCCGTTACTAGAGTCCTGTAAATAGTTTATCTGCCGAAACTTCGCGTAAGCGGTAGCGAGAAAGTAAAATCTATTTTTTCAAACACGGCTCTTCTTTTATCGATTAGAGCAATACACGCTTTAAAATTGGCCAAGGTTCCAATTCCTTTGAACTCTCTGAATTTTGAAAAATTACTAATAAGGTAAGAAAATAGGTGCTGTTGTAGCACAACGATATGAATAGGATCTCTCTTTTTTTCAAACTTGGATCAACGAAAAATAGTTTTTCCGAATTTTTTCTCGATTATAAAATAATATAGTCGATATAGCATACTTTTTAATTAACCTAAAACATCAGTTAAAGCATAAACGATTTATTTGTTTCTTTGTGGTTGCCACTTGCCGTCGTCGCTGCGTGCTACGTCGCTACGTAGATTACTGTTTCCAGTGAATCAGAACATTTGCTTTTTTCCTTTTTTCGACATTTCTTTCCAAGATACCTTGGAAACTCGGCTTTTCAAAGAAATGAAACAATATCAAAGAAACATGAAATGAAACATACCAAAAGATTATAAAATGAAACAATATCAAATCGAACATAAAATGTTGATATTTTCAGCTCATGAAATACAAGAGAATGTTTCAACAGAAGTTTTTAACCATTTTAATTAGAAAAAAATAACGATTCATTCGACATTATATTTATAAATTAATTGTTTTTCATTTTTCACCATCATTTGGTTCTCTTTGATGTCACACGCTGTGTCGGGTTCTGAATTTTGTTATCGTGTTAACAGATTTGCGTTCGTCGTCTGTTAAAACTCGTAAGCAGCAACTCAATTGATATTCAGCAAAAACAAGTAAATCAAGTTTCTACTATCATGTGAAATTAACGATTTCAAATGGAAATGCGTGATACCGTTAAGTTAATTAAAGATAATATGTAATAATTACATTGCAATTACCAGAAGCAATGTTTAACCCAGTAGATATTATTTACCTTTTGTATTAATGTGTGGAATATAAAACTATACTAATAAAATTAGGTTCTCTCTGAATCCTTGAATCAAGTTCGCATTTTTAAATAAAAACGTGCATGAACAAAACTCATAACTACGGAGCATACTGTCTCAGGGCATAGCTAAGTAAAATTTCTTGACTATTGGTTACAACAGGATACAATGTAAATTAATATCTAAGAGCATATTTCTGCATATTTGGTAGAATTTTTTTCTGGTTAGTGCTTATTCTTGTAATTATAGGTGCATATTTCGTTAAATTAAGTCTTAGAATTTATTTATTTATGATCGTTCATTAGAAAGTTTATCACAACGGAGTAATAATGCAGAGAGAGCAAAAGAAAATGCAACAGTTTTCGCGAATGTGATTAAGGAAGTAACGGGTGAATATTTCTCAACAATAGAACTATTTCCGTTAACGTCAATAATCACCATTCCAACCCTAGACTAATTAACGCAGGACTCCCCCAAGACTCACCACTTTCAGCCACACTATTCAACTTATACGTTGGTGCTCTTCCTAAATTAATGAATATTCACATAGCCCAATTTGCGGACGACACAGCAATATTTTCTTCTAGCAATTATATCATTTAAATCAGAAATAGAATATAAATATACCTGGAGGGAGAGATACAGTATGAATGGAAAGGTTTAATGTGTGTGCTGGAATATGTAAGCATCTAGAAATATTTTAGTTAGTTTTTCTGTTTCTATATATTTTTTCAGTATTATCTATTTATTGTTTTTTGGTAAGTTAAAATTTGAATTTATGTATGTACGTTATATATTCCAGTTAATACAAATGTTATGAAGGGAATAATTTATTTTAATTGTGGAGAATTAAAAACATTTTAATAAGGAGATGATCAAATTGTAATTGAGGAAGTGAAGATTGAAAGCATTGCAGATTTACATTTTTTGTAATCATTGTACTTAAAGTATCTGGTATAATATAGTTATGATTAGAGTAATAGTTTGGTTCGAAGGGAGTATGACTAAATTATTTTGAATGATATATTTGTTGAAAATCAATACCTTGAAGATTTGATGAGTTGCATCCCCATGAAGTGTTTTGCGGTTGAAATCTTCCAAGAGTATCATTGGATTAGAAGATTGGAAAATGACATTAAAAATTTGAATAGGAAAGGGTTTGTTTGGGGGTTTATAAATGGAATACAGGGAGAAGTGTGTTACTTAATTTAATTTGTAAAGCTATACATTCTAAAATGTTAGATATAGACAAAAATATTTGTTGATTAAATATAATTCATTATTATTATTATTGTTATTATTATTATTATTATTGCTTCTCCTCAGAAGCATGCTCAGAAATTCTATCATTTCTATAAATGTTATAATATTTCAAGCACTGTTTTCTTTAGGGATTAGATGTGTTTTAGAAATACCAAAAGTTATAATTTCCCTTCAGTTCCTGATTGGTGCATGACGGGGTTGTTGTGTGAGTGGATATTAAATGGCGGCGGTTGCGCTACCCTCTGTATCTAGGGACTCTAATCCTTCACTGCTGACAGTGATATCTAGCGATGGTTTCGAAAACTACTTTCTCTAGACCAAAATATGAAATTAAATGTATTTGATTGAGAGCGTATAACATATTACAATGCCCATCAAGAGTTAACAGTAGTAATACAGACGTAAAAGACCTGTGATTTCTGCCCACGAAATTAAATTGACATTAATTTTTGTACAAGTAATGTTGCATTCAAATTTCGTAAATTTAAGATGCGTTGTTATAAGAAAAGTAATAGAGCAGCGAATGGACAGCTCAGTGCCACGTCTTTTTACAGAAATGGAAAAGTGGCGGGTTCGATTCTGAGTCTACGTAAATATTTTATTCATTCTACATTGCTACAAGATCTTCTAAATTACAACATTCTACATTTGTCTTGTCAATGTTATGCTTAAAGCAGCCAACATTCGCATTCGCGAACAAGATGAATATTTGAATTCTGAAGAAATTACATATTTTAGAATTATATAATTTCGATTTAGTAAAACGATTTCTATAAAAAATTAATGTAAAATACACCTGCATCTAGTATTGTTTTACGACCATGTTAGGGATAACTTTTTTGCTTGCTACAGTTTTGTAGTTCAGAAGAGATTTGAATGAACTCATCTCTTTTGTTGAAAGACATTATAGATTTTCTCTCTTTCTAAGTATCAGCCTCAGAATTTCAATTGTCCTTGGCAGGTTCGACTCCAGAGCAAAATGTAATAACGATGAAGCGTTGCCACTTGGTAAGAAAAAAATCAATATTTTCACACAGCCAAGCAAACGGAACTTATTCAATTTTTGGACTAGGCACACCATGCCACACGAAGAGTTATCCGCATTAGTGGGTGAGAGACATCTATTTGTCTCGGAGATGGCTTTTTTGGTTTCCTTATTTTCATATATTTCCTAGAATAAAATAAATATCACAAAATAGGAAAATAAAAAATAAAAATATTTCGTAGAAAGATAAATACCTCTTTTCAGGACTATCATTATTTAAAATAAAAATAAAACTTTAATTACGCACTGTGTATACGATAATTTAGCCACTCATATTTTTGACACATTATAATACCTTATAAACAACAAGATCTGACTTTAAAGACCGTTTCAGAAAAGTATCTTCAAAATTGTAGTTGAAGAAAACTACGAAGAATGTTTGAAAATCAAAATATACGTTTCAAATTCACAAAACCTCGAATTTGGCTAGATAGATTGAGACTGATTTTCGAGAAAATCGTCTATCATTCTGAAGTTATTTGGTTATGACGATTTATGCTGTAAAGAATAGGCGAGAATATTTACACCAAAATCTATATAAATCATAGAGTTTGCCTTAAAATGTCCAATAGAAATATAAATACTCTCAAAATTAATGTTGTGAAGGAAAATTTGTGAAGTTTCATTTCAAACAAATCATAAAATGGACAAAAAACGAAAGCGATCTAATATTGCAATATTTATTTTGCAAAGAAAATAGTGTAGAAAGAAGATTGGGGAGCCTAACAAAGGGTGAAACACTGCAGTAAATAACAAACAATCGATAAAAATATTTCGATTAGTGAATAGTGTGAATGGTACGAGAGCCTACAAAAATTATGAAATAATTTGAGATCGAGATGGCAAGAAAATATTTTTCATTTATTTGGGTTATTTTATCGCGATTTTTGCCAGTGTGAATGCACACATATTGATTTCAATGCGTCCCTATTATTAAAATGTATGCCATAATGAGAAATATCAAGTTATATAGTGTACTTAAAAACGTAATGTTATAACTATACTAAAAACTTTCAAACATAAAAGGGGAAAGAGTCTGTATCCCTCTTCTACGTGACAAAATTTTATACCATGTTCATACATTATCATATATTCACCATAAATATGTCACCTACTCAAATTTAAATTTCACCTCGACAACAACTCATTGCCACCTCTGAATGCAACAAAAACTAAGTTAAAAATTCCCTATCAACGTTCGATGCAAGCAATTATCGAATAAATATGATTTCACATTCCATGTATATTTTTCGCTTAATCAGAAATTAATTACTACTTAATGAAGTGCAAATTTTACTCATCACCGTGAAGTGCACACACGCGTGTGAACAAAACCAACTCACACTCTCATCGGTGACTTTGAAAACGCCCTGTGTGCAGCACTGAACCCATTAAAATGTTATAATCAGGACTAATTCTCAGAATATTAATCATATGTTTCTGGGGAAGCGTATCAATATGATATTAGTAAAATTCCGTTTAGTTTTCTTTTTTCTTCGCCTTCCAATTTTATTTTCAAATCAATAGCGGTTGCCTCTGTCAGCAGACTGGTACGTTCAGGAAAATTGGTTCGTATAAAGGATTCCCTCTTTTACGCCTGGCACGAACGTTGAGTGCCCCACTTCTATGATGTTCCCAGCAAATTTGCCTTTTCGCCCGCTTAGATTTTTTTCTGGGAGTCTTTTAGATTTCCGCCTCGGAGGCACGGATGGACTGCGACGAGAGGGACGGCGAGTAAGCGCTCGGGGCGCCAAAAAAGGAAGCGCAAAAACGAAAATGGAGCAAAAACACTGCGAGGAGCAGCACAAGTAAGTGCTTTGGAACGTAACAGAAGGAAGTCCAAAGACGAAGACGATCTAAAGTGCTGGACAAGGCAAGCGGAGGACGGACAGCAGTGGTAGGAAAACCATGACAACTTGAAATGCTGGACTTGACGGTAAAGAAAAATGCCACCGGATGGGCAGTGAGAAAAATACGTAGGGATAATAAGAATCAATTGCGAGCTTGGATCATAAGCGAAGAGGTGTTACTAGAAATCGAAGGCGAGGAGGAAAATGAAAAATACACAGGACGAAGGATACATCGAGTGTAGTGCTAGAGCCGGAAGCGACAAGGGAAATAGGAACGAAGAAACAGTAATAAAATTACTATTACAGCCATGGCCATTAAACATTTTATAGGATGTATAGGGTCGCCTTAACTCCTCACGTCGCTGGATATTTTATTTTGTCTCGACTTCATGGACATTCCATGCCGGATTATATGTCCAGCAGAGTGTTTCAGTTTGACTTTACTAATTTATTACTAGTTCCATGCTAACGATCGTTCACAACACGAATGACAACTTCTGAGCGGGAAATATTTTCACCTTATTTGAACACGACATAAAACGTGACGAGGTGAGAATCTACGACAAGTCTGTCCTGGCATGCATTTAGAACTTGAAATAGTTTGCCATTACGATAAACAATCATTTAAAAACCTGCTTTCTGTAGTTTTATAATTAAAAAGATTGAATAATATCATACATCGTAGTTTTAATTAAGCAAAACTAAATTGGAAAATAAAGCGGAAACACGGGAGGCAGTTCCTAATTTAAAGAGCTACGGTACAGATTATAGAAAATATTCGGTAACTTCATTGTGCAAATCAGAGAATCTTAAAAAATATGTTCCTGGAAAACTGCATGAAAATAGATGTTTTCTTCTTAAAGACGAATTGGGCAATGTAAATAGCGCACTTTGCTGGTGATAGCACATAATTTATCAGATAGTGTGGCAGGTGTATTTATTGTTTTCTATCTAAACTTTCAATTTCTGCAAGCGGCAATGTCGCTATGATGTAACAGGAGCGGCAACCAGGCTTTTTCCTCCATCACTCTCCTTGTCACCTTAAAGGACAAAATTAACTTTTATACATAAATATTATTTTCTACATTCTCGCCTACAAAGGCTTCTCTTGTTACAAAACAAGAGAAAGTATTGTAATCGTGGGCCGGAAATTGGCGATTTTGCAAAGGAAAAAATATTCTTATTGCCGGTCCCTGATAACGAAAAACTGGATAAATTTTATTCCTATATGTAATAATATACTTCCTCTCACTCACTGTGTAGTCAGAATCCTTATTTTTTGTGTGTTTGGTACTAAAAAAATTGAATGATAGCACAATGTTTTGAATTAAGGCCACGTACAATTTTTCGAACATATGAGTGGTTTTCTCGTAATTTTGAGTGCAATATAGGCAGTTTATTTAACAAATCAAAATATCAATTTCAACTTCTCAGGCCCTCGAGTACGTTCAAGCCTATCGGGGAATATCAATTTTGAAGAAAATCGTCAGGCAATTTAGGCGCTAGCTTTGGCCAAAACAGACAAATGATCGGACAGGCAGACGTTTTGCTGTCAATCGATTTTCCGATTTCAAAGACCCATAAAAGCTGGATTCTGACTACACAGGATGATAGAGGAAGTAATTAACTGCATATACGAGAAAGATTTATCCAATTTTTTGTACCAGGGCTCGACAATAAGAGTTTTTCAATAAAAAATCGCCGATTTAATATCGCAAACGATTACAATCCTTTCTCTTCTTACAAAGTAAAGCCAGGAAGTAAAACATTTAAAAAATTATGCTACTTTTACAAAAATTCCGCTTTTTCAATATTTTTTAATGTCATGAACGTGTTTAAAAAATAGAAAAAATATGAACTTTAATCATAATAAGGTATTTGCCGACAAAGATCACATTGAACACTGCCATCTGCGCTCGATTGACAAACCGGTCGCCTGATCTTGGAGGTGACAACATCACATCCAATCCACCAACATTTCCGTCAAATATAGCCTTATATTTGTTATGTACTTAGCCATATATTCAGTATACATTATATCAAATACGCATTTGATTTCTCTGTTCCCCCCAAAGACGCCTATATTGCATGGATATATTACAACGTATGTATTAAATTCCACAATCATTTCTCTTTATTTACCTCTCATTTTCAAACCAGGTTATGCAGTATTAGTTGTAATGTACCTTAATAATTGTTCCGCTTTTAATTTTGGTCATTTATTAGTATGCCAACTGTTACATTCTGATGTCGCAGACAGAAGTAACACACGAACATTACAAACGTACACGTACAAATAACAACAGTAATCGCGTACATTTTTTAAAAATTTCATAATAACTACGGAAAGTTTATTATTATTATTATTATTATTATTATTATTATTATTATTATTATTATTATTATTATCTACCAAATCGTTGAAGCAGAAGAATAAATTTTAAAAAAATCTATTTAACTTCCCTGGTGGTAGCCGATATTTTGTTGTGATCCGATATTTTGTGGTAATAGTTTGTGGTAAACTTATATTTTCTATAGCAGTACAAGCTCGCAAGTATGTATGCAACTCAAACTTTAACGAAGATGGCACAAGCGCAAATCTATTGGTCGGCCATAGGAGCATGTCGTCTCTCTTTAAAGAATGAAAATAATTAAAAAATATTAGAGATCAATTTTTGCTTCAAAATAAAACATTTTTCAAGCTTATTTTAATAATGTTAGCAATTTAGAGATTTTAAAAATATATATAATTGTTATCGAGTATAATATTAAAATATATTTTTCATAAAAAGGAAATTCTGGTAGAAATATTAATAACAATCTTTTTAGATGATTTATTTTCAAACCGGCTTTATGTTAAAATTAACAAATTGAAAGAAATGTGTATCATTAATTGTTATACTGAGAAATAAAAGCCTTTTTGAAAGATACGTTTTTCCTTTAAAGGTTGAAATTGTCCGCTGATATGACTGCCTTGTGAGAGCGCGGTCTCTGGAGCCTACTTGCGACTCGTGGCCCCGCAGGAGCGGAGCGGGAGCGAAGTGCCAGGACTGGCCCGTGGAAGCCGGATGGCAGGCGGGCGGGCGGCAGAACCGTCGTCCACGGGCGAAGTTCAGGGGCGAGCGCAGAGGATGCGGGCAGCGGCGTTCCCCACGTGACGTGGGCTGGGTCGGGCAGGGCGGGCCGGGGCCGTCGGGCCGGGCGGGGCCGGCCGGCGGCGAAAGCGGGCGCAGGACGGAGGGCGAATGTCGCCACCATCTGCCGGCCGCGGCCGCGGTCGCCGCTGCCCCCGTCACCTCGACGACGCGCCCTCTTCGTCGCTCTTTCTCCTTCGCAACATTTCTCTCGCCCCCGCCCCCTGCCCCCCCTGCTCCATGCCCCCTGCCCCCTGCCCATCGTCCCCGCCGCGCGGCGCGCGCGAGGCGCCGGCGCCGGCCTAGGCGTTGGCGGGCCGTGGCCCCGGGTCCTGGGTTCAAAGCCCCCGCCGCCGCCCTCAAAGGCCATCCTCTGTGGCCTCCCCTCGCATACCTGGCGAAGAGGCGTTTAATCAATAGACCTCCCGCTTTCCAAATCCGTCCAATGAAAAGAGCTAGCGCGCAAACCCTGATACAATACGCACGCGATCCAATTCTACGGCGCAGTACAGACGCGTGGTTTATAGCCCGACGATCAGAACGACCCATCATGGGTTCCTAACAATAGATGCGTCTAAATGGTACTGCAAAACTATTATTTTCATTGATGTAAAAACAGGAACAACTATTTCTTAATCAAGTAAGAAACGTTGTAGAATGTAATATATATTTGCTATTTTACTTTGGTTTAGGTATATTTTAGAATGTTATATTGACGGCAGTAATTCGGTACAATTCAATTGAAATCATATGTATTTACATAAAAGTATGTGCACGTGATTATATACATTGGATTGCCTTGATTATAGACCTTTTTCTATTACAATGAAACTGTTGAACGGATTTCTGCTAGTAGAGCTCATTGTGCAGTATGGCACGTACATAAATTTTGCCTATCAATTATTTGCCCTTTCAATTATTTAAAACTGGATAAGCTTTCGCTAAACGTAATCAAAAGTTTTGTTTGGTTTGAATAAATGAATTATAAAGGAATAACGAAATGAATCCTGAGTCGTATACATCGTAACCTGATTACAGTGAAAAAGCACGAATTGAAAATCAAAAGGCCACTGAAAAATTTCGTTTGTGGTTTCAAACAAGACAATACATTCATAAACAAATGTTGATATGCACTTAGATTTTATTTTACGACATTTTTTTTCTTTACTAGTGGTATGATGCAGCAAATGTGCAGCTAAAAGATCACAAAATTGTTTTCCCAAAAGTAGCATGCACACTGCTAAAGAACAACAAATAATAGATTCTAATGTAGCAGTCCAACAAATTAAATATTTAACCTTTAGGACTCTAAAAATTATTCACATGGCACTGATGCCAATGGTTATCAAATTCACATGACACTGTCCCTTTTGCACCTAACTCTTCAAGAATAGTAAAATATGTTCAATCCAGAATAGGATAATTGATGGTTTATCAATGGCCACACTTGCTTTCATTGTAAGATTGGCTGTATAAACGTCGCAAGTACAAGATTTTACCAGAGCGCTCGATTCCCTTCCACACAGTAATGTATAATATGACTATAATATAATGTATGTATGGTGGTCTCTAAACTCCATTAATCGATATCTTGAAATGCCTCCAGAAATAAATTTTCTTCAACTTACTTGCTTCGAAATATCAAAAATTCGTACTATCGAACTTTGTGTTATCCAGATTTGACTGTATATTCAAATTCAAATTTCAACAGCGGATCAATAAAAAGTATTTTTGCATTTTGAAAATACAAAATACTATCAGAAAGTATTTTCGATACAAATACAAAATACATGTTCAAAATCTTTTCGATACAAAATGCAAATTACAAAAGTATCTAAAACACGTATGCATGTATTTTCGATAGTACCCAACTCTCTGTGTAGTTACAAGGATACGCTGCAATGTTTTTTCTGGAAATATTATTCTTGTTTTTATTTTTACAACAATATAATAAATGAAGCAAATAAATAGCATCATCGAAATCAACATTAGATGTAGGCTCCCCATCGTAACAGTTATTGTTGCATAAAGCTTTTTCGGCCGCATTGCGGCCATCTTCAGTGCTATCAGAGGCGGCTGTGGGCCTCAGTCCAGACAAGACAGCGGCCCACAGACTGAGGCCCACAGCCGCCTCTGATAGCACTGAAGATGGCCGCAATGCGGCCGAAAAAGCTTTATGCAACAATAAACTGTAACGATGGGGAGCCTACATCTAATGTTGATTTCGATGATAGCATCGTAAATGCCACACCATTTCCTACTATTACTAAATAGCATCATTTTCTTAATTATTCCAAATAGCATTCGTGCATGAAATACAGGTAAACTATTGGGTAAAAGGTGTGGAGTCAAATCTCACCCCAGAGTCCACGTAAGTAATTGAGAAACAGAGTCGAAGGGTTTTAGCCAAAACGATATTCAGCTGCATAGTACAACAGTTTTTTACAATTCAAGAATACCAAACAATTGCCGTCCCATAATGTGTGTAATTGGTGCTAAATGTTACTATTTGAAACATTTGAATGTGAGATACGTTCCACTATTTTACTCTACTTGTGTACGGTATCCTATCGTTTTGGCAATCGCTGAAAACTAATCCAATCTCCAAAAGTGCTGTGAAAATGACGTTTATATTGACAGATATAACGTTCGTTATTAAAATAAAAAAACAATTTTTGACATTCAATTTGTGACTATCGACTCCAAAAACTATATAAAAAATATTTTCATAGTAGAACATAGAAAAATAAGGATGTTACATGAGGGTTGGGGCAGAAGTCATGGCAACTATTTTTTTCTAAAACAAATGTTATCGGATCGCAAAATTTCGTTATATCTTGAAAGAAATGCTGCAGTAGGATCTGCTTACACCAACAGATAGAGCTCTGCAAGTGTATAATACTTAATACAACATGTGTTTCTTTCCGCAAAATTCCGGAACGCATAAGGGGCTGGTCAATGCAGACCGACGAAGCAGCGCGAGATGGGACGGGATGGGACGCGGGGAGAAGCAGAGCGGGATAGGCGGCCAGAGAGGGTCAGGCGGGGCGTGGGGAGCACTGACAACTCAAGACGGAGTTGGATGGTGGTGGGTGGAACGGGGGCGGGACAGGGCCGAGGCGGGAGACATGGGACTGTGCGGTGCGGAGCGGAGGGGGAAAGCAGGGCGGGGCGTGGAAGAGCGGGGTGGAGAGAAGGGGGCGTGTCGGTGATGTAAATAAAATTACTTCCATTTTGCACTGTAGATAGGATTAATTCCTTTTCCTGTCTAATAGATGATTGTGATAAGTAAATGTCTGGGCAACGCCGGATTGCGTCAGCTTGTCTCTCCTTAAACTAATGATGTTTGACGGCTAACTCCTCCTAGATGGCTCAACTGATTTTAATCAATTGTGAGACGTAAGTAGATGATAATTCAACTCAAGATCTTCACTATTTACCTAGATGACATCCTTTCATCCTTATCTCTAACTCAACTCTTTATGCTGACGACGTGGTCTTATTCCATTCACATAACTGTTATGGTATATTGCGTAACAGAATACAGAATACCCTCAGCAAAATCAACGTTTGGATTAAAATGTGGAACTTAAATGTCAATATCAAAAAAAGTGATTCCAAATGCTTTGCCTCACAGCCCTATCCTCCAGACCCTCAACTTTAGTTCAATAACCACACCCTTTTCTTTTCTCGAAAAAACAGTCAAGTACCTCGGAGCTCAACTAGATAATAGATTAATATGGACCACGCACATATTTTTTTGGTTAGCAATGCAAAACAACAAGTTGACATTCTTCGACGTATCGCTTACCCAGCATCGCTCCCCTGTTTAAACTCCTTTCAAAATACTTTTATGGAAGACTCTGATTAGACCTATTATCATACATGCCTGCCCAGTATGGGGCAGAGCATCACGAATATCATTATCAAACATCAAGTTCTTCAAAACCAATATCTTAGTTTAGCAGTTAGTGCACTATGGTATGTTCACATCTCCCAACTACACACACTCTTCCACATAAATACTTTAAGTGAGCAAGCTATTCACCTAGTGCATAATTCCTTTTTCTAGCTTCATTCTGTCTCTTCGTCCCCAATTTGCAACTTAAGACGAGACCATCCATCACCTACACGACGTCTTCACACAAGGCCCCTCTCACCCAACCTAAAAATATCAGATACTTAGCAGTAAAAAGCATTGCTGATTGAGAAAATTTCAACACCCAGAAGAAATGGTCGGAATCACTTAAAAATTGGTGGACGTGTGGAATAGTGTGTCCATAAGAAGTGATTAAATATGCTTAGAGATGGCGTGCACGTTGGCCTCGCAGCGTCTTTTTTGTGGAACAGTTCAGGTCAGTGTTACGCCACACCTGGTTGGTGTAGAGCCGTCAAGACGTGGAAATATGCAAGCAAGTGCCAGTATGCCTCGTCGACGCCAAAGGGCGCACTATCAGCACCTAAGCGAGTTCGAACGGGTCAGAATGATCGATCTTCGAGAAGCGGGTTTGTCCTACTGTGACATTGCGGCTCGTACCCGGCTCGCTGCTACGACAGTGATGCATGTGTGGAACCAGTGGATTGAGGAGGGTCGTACACAGCGACGAGCAGATACAGAAACACACAATGTGACCTCATCGCGAGATGTCAAGCATCTTGCCCGCATGGCCGTAACCGACAGATCGGCGTTGTCAACAGTGTTGGCTCGACTTTGGAGCAATGCAACGAGTGTGGTCATCTCTGCGTCAACGGTTCGACGCCGTCTGCTGAGGGCTGGATTGGTAGCATCCATACCACTGCATCGTATTCCTTTCTCTAGAAACCACCAACGCCTCAGAGAGCTATGGGCACGTGAACTTGTTCACTGGTGTGCTGAGTAGCAAAATGTGGTGTTTTCGGACGAGTCCCGCTTTAAATCTGTGGTACACTGATGGCTGCGTACGTGTTCGACATTATCGTGGTGATCGCACTCTCCCAGCCTACATTGTTCCGCGCAATAGCGAACAAACGCCAAATGTGATAATTTGGGGTGCCACTGGCTACAATGTGCAATCTCGCGTCATATGTATTCAGGGCAATCTGAACAGCAGCATCAGGGAGGTTTTAGAGCCCGAGGTAATGCCCCTCCTCGCATCAGCTCCACATGCCATATTTCAGCAGGACAATACCCGACCGCATGTGGCGAAGAATGTGCTAGCTTTCTGCGAAGAATGGCGGGTACCACTGCTTCCCTGGCCCGCACATTCGCCTGACATGTCGCCCATCGAACATATCTGGGATATGATCGGTCGGCAACTTATTCGTTCCGGTCCTTCTGCAGCCACTGTCGATGCTTGCTTTGTGATCATGGTCATGCATAGAAACTGCGTGGCAGAGTTCCCCAGCAGCATATCCAGGCTTCTCTTTGAAGCTCTACAAAAGATAGTATATGACTCGTGTTTTCAGTCTACATTTCCAGGACATGTGCTCACATTTAATTATAGAAGCGAAAGAAAATGCTCATAAAAAGAAAAAAGGAGATAATATTGAAAATCTGTTTACAAGAAACAAACTAGTTATAAATATTTTACTCAGGAAAATCCCGATTCAATGCCTTCTACTTTTACATGTTAACTTTGTAATCGTAGCCTCAGCAAATGAAACGGGTAGTGCTAGTTTGCTATAAAATAATAATGTTCGGTAGAAAAAGAAAAAGTCAGATTGCCAGACAATAATACAGGAATGAAATGAAAGAATCTCCAACATCAACATGGAAATCAGTGGAATCGGTTCAAACGTTATAATTTGCTTCCTTGGAAGCCTACCGGTATAAAAATAAACAATCCAATATCAGTTCTAGTGTCTGGAAATCGAAAATTATTTTTTATCAAGAAGATTAAAATTGATATTTTTACTCCATGCATTCCTGATACATAATTTGCATGCAGTCCTGTTATTATTTCCGAAAATGATGTGAAACTAAAAATATGCTCAGTCTCTGATTTCGGTTGTGACGTTCGTGACTTAAATGCAAGTACTCATAGGTAATTTGCAACGCGTGGTGTGTATACTCGATTCACGGACATTACGAAGTCTATTAATCACTCTAAATCGACGAGAAGTGTTGAATATAGAGTGGCAGTTGTCGCCAACTCTGGACGTTTAGTCGCACGAACCAGTCGATTACTAATTTTTCAAAAAGTGTTATGCGTTTCACGCACACTATCATTTCCTCGGTGCTTCTAACTACAAACACGAGGGTTCGTAACAAAGTAGTGGCAGTTCTGCTGTCATGTCAGATATATGAGACGCAGAGCCGCTGGGGTTTGCTGATTATGGAATGCGAGACGATCAACTGTAGTCAATGTTAATGACAAAGAGCTACTTCAAAGCAGGAGACCCATGAAGCAGACGACGAGAGTGAAATCGTTCTAACAGTTTGTTTAAGATATATTAGCATCGTGCGACAAATCAGTATTACATTCTTCACATTCCCGAGTTTTACAAAATTTCTGCTCATTAGATATATAACTGAGATGCAATAGAAGCATCGTTACTCAGTTCCACAGGAATACCTGAATCGCTACGATAGGGACGGTAAAGGCTTCTTTGAAAGAAAAGACCCTACGGATGACTCATGTACCCGCTCGTGTAAACCATCGTTGAAGCGACAATGCAGTGAATGCCAACACCTATGTTCTTATCGCTCAAAGAACGTGCGCACTACAGAATCAGTGTGTAAAAGTATTGTTTATTTGGCTTACGATATCCATGGGGTAATTCTTTATAATGCTGTATCTCATATGCAGACGCTCGATACATCTCACTGTTCTTACTGCCAATTCTTGCCACATCATATTCATCCCGCTCAAAGAAGATCTGGCAATGACTCCACGCAACACATTCTTCACGACAAAACACGTGTCAACCGGTTAAGAGTGTGAAGGAGTTCCTGCATAACCGGCAAAGGGACTGGAACATCCACCATATTCACTCGCTGTGAGTTCGTGCGATGAAGACTGTTTCGCTAAAATGAAGAAACAATTTGCGGGTCACTAAACCACAAGAAAAGCCATAATTCCCTGGCATATCACACAAGAGAAACCATAATTCCCAACTTAAAGCGGCCTCTGCTAGTGAACTAGTGGCGTTACAATACATACTTTGTCGCATTATTTCTAAATTTGCAAATTTTCCAAAACTCAGAGAGTTCAACGAAATTAGACCTGGACCAGTATGTTAAATGTTCCTTGTTCTATCTGTGGAGAAATTTGAAAAATGTGGAGATGTTTTTTGACATGTTTTTATAAATTGCATAAATTAGACACAAATTCAGCGAAAAATTATTTTACAAAAAACTGTACATGATCATTTTTAAGAACTGATTTTTTTAGTACAAATTTTGTTTAAGGCAGAATCTTCATCTTCAATTTTGCAGTTTTAAAATGTTAAAGTTTTGTAATTATCGAAATAGAGATTTTGATAATTTAAAGAAAAATTGGTGCCGTTTTTCAGAAAATATTTTTTTAACTTAAATATTACCTATGTTTCATACAAAACTACGCAAAAGCTCCTCATATTTTCGAAAAATTGTACATGATCTTATTTCAAGACCTGTCTTCAAAGAATTTACGAAAAAATCTCTATCTTCAAAATTGTAGTTCTTGAAAAATCAGGGCTTTCAACGAAAATAAAACCTGCACCGTTTCCTTAAGCATCGCTATCCGTGGACAAACGTTAATAAAAAAATGTTGAAAGCATTTTTGAGAAAATTTTAAAATGTTGAAGCTTTATATAAGGACACCCCAAAATCAAAATATCCGTTTCAAACACAGAGGGCCTCGAATGCATTTAAATCGAACGAGGCATATCAATTATGGAGAAAATCTGCAGTAGGGCCTACGGATTAGGCGCTAGCGTTGACCACAGACGAGCGACGGACAGATGGACGGACGGACGGACGGACGGACGGACGGACGGACGGACGGACGGACGGGCGGAAGCACAGGCGGGCGGACGGACGAACGGAAGGAAGGACAGACAGACGTTCTGCCGTCAACCGGTTTTTCGGTATCAAGGACCCACAAACGTGGATTATGACTACAAAACGTGTTAGAGGAAATACTTTATTATAGGAACAAGATTTATCCATGTTTTCGTTACCAAAACCTGGCAATAAAAGATTTTCTATCGAAAATTCGTTATTTTCCCGGGGACGATTACAACAGGTTCTCTTCTTACAAATGGCGACGAAGTAAAAAGAAGTCTTAATAAGTAGTTAATTCTTTATAATAATTTAGAAAAAGTTTAAGAAAATAGGTTTTCTTCTGAGCTCTGCACAGCACAGTATGCTTTCTGGTTCGTACTTCGATGCTCATATTAGAACAGGTTTCTGGTGATAAGGAACAATATATTAGGTTGCAATCTGCTGAGCAGAAACGAAGTTTCCCAGCAAAAGACTTAAGAAACTTTTTTTTTATTTTATTGAACAGAACACGCTACCAACTGTCCCTACACATTATCATCCGCTTTTCCAGTACCTACCTCTCTCATTGCAGGCTCTTGAGACGTACTCCCAGCACTATGTCACTTTAAAGTCGTTTCACTTGGAATTTTTCAGAAACAAATGCTTTGTGATTATCTTAGCGGTATTGTACCCAGGACAATTGACCATTCTGTCTCTGACAGATCGACAAATTTTTGCAGTCTTTTTTTGTCTACGATCAATTCTCGCAAGGCCTGGCAGCTCCGTGTCTGAAAAGAGCTCGAAAAAATTCAATAGCTGGCGAAAAATGGCTGCCAACGCCCTACAATTCGCAGACTAATTCCATTCTCTACGGACGTTCGGTGCCCTGGCCGCGTTTCCAGACAGTCAGCACGCACGGCACGGCTACATCTCATTTGCATACGACTGTGCGTGGACGAGCGCTGATGAAATGACTGTGGGTTCCCGTCAGAATCCCACAAAGCCGAACAGAGGTCCATAGCAATTACTACGGTGGTCCTTTTTTAGAAGCAGAGGATATTAATAATTGTGCAATAATTATTAATTTTGTGGTATTGATGAAAGAAATAGTAAAATGTAAATATTCCATCCAGTATATAAGAACAAATGGTGTTGATAAATACACTGGGTATTAATAACTGACACAAAGACTATGGTATCAACGGATCGCTTGATCGCCTCAAAAGCTTCATTCCAATTTACACTTAAGATTAGTAGCTATTCGTACCAGGAAATGCTAATGAGAATATGTCTAATGTTCGAGATGAGAGCATTCTGTTTAAAAATTTAAATATCTTAATCAACCAGAGGTAACAAATATATAACAATCTAACAACATCATCATAGTATTGGTCAATCTTACAAGGAAGGCCAGAAGCCTCCGCCGCCTTTCCTCCCCTCTCTCCCCTCCTCCGACCACCCTGCACGCGGTCGGGTCCCGGCCGGCCTGCGGAGGGCCGACTCGCTCGCTCCCACGCTACGCACTAGGGCGCGCCCAGATGCGGCCACCGCCGATTGCCGATTTATGATCCACTTTACAAAGAAAGATAGGGAAGCCGCCCCCGCTTTCTCTAACCGCCTCCGAACACCATGACCCGCGCCGCGCCAGGCCCGGTCGCTTTTTCACACGACGCTACACACACACAGACGCACTCTCACGCAGCCCCCACCGTTCTCAGCCGCCGAAAGGCACTTATCTTCTGTCCGCCGTGCCGGGCACAAGCGGGTTCGTGCAGCCAAACTATCTTTGTCGCGTTCGCAAGTGAACGAAAACTATATAGGCACGAACACTCTAACCTTTCAATCAACTGATCCGCTGATCGTAATCCAGTATGTGCCGTTCTGATACGGCCGCCAACTTTGTGGTGCGCACGCGTAAATACTATCGTAATCCAGCATTGTGCCGTTCTGATACGGCCGCCAACTTTGTGGTGCGCACGGCCTACATCAGAATCTAAAACCAGCAGTGCCGGCGACATTCCGCAACTTAATTATGTCGCGCGCGCTTCCTGCGCTATTCGATTAACTACACCGTTCCTGCACGGGCCGTCAGTCGGGGACAACGCAGAGTGTTCTACAGGGAACTGCCAGATCTCCGAGTGCACCTTCAGGACTGCCAAATCATCTATTAACGACGACCGAGTCTACGGAGACTAGCCGCCTGACGTCTCTTCACATGGTTGGACATCTACCTGCAGCCAACAGATGAGTGCCCTAATTCACAAAAGCATTGCTATGACATTACTAAATTCTCACGGCAATTTTAAATAGATTTATTTCAACCTAAATTCATTTCAAACTTCAAGTTACTTGTTATCAACTTCAATCATTAATTATCATTCTCCAGCTTATGTAAATGTTAATTACCAAATCTATTCACAATGGGCAAAACTTTGCTCAGCTAAACCAATTGTATAGTGTACATAGTCATAAGGCAATCATTCATCTTCATTTAGGTTAAGATAATCTTAAGTTCATGTATTGTTTTGCTGCAAAATACAATAAGTGAAAATCACAAACTATTTACTGATCTACCAGACCCCACTAGCTCCTCCGCCTGCAACCAGGCCCGCTGCGCAGAACAGCTGCGCAGGATAAATATTTGGTCGCCTCCGGGCCGAATATGAGCTCTACGTACTTCCCCTTTAATCCACTTTGTTGCCTACATCAAGGACATAAACTTGGTTTACTTCTTCTCATTTAAATAATTCTCATTGGTCCTCCATCATTACCGGGCAAGTGATTTTCACACTCTTTTTAAAATTCATTAATTATAAGTCTACTGAACCAAAAGATGCAAAACAAACATGAACAAATTCTCAAGGGTTATTTATGTGTCTACTATTTAGCAAACATCACGTGTTTATTCCAATCTAGTGTTGTTTAAATGTGTATAAATGCCAATTTCAGCAAAGTGTAAAGTGTCGGTGAACTGTGAAGTGTTAGTACTATTTGTGTGTTAGTTACAAGTCAACTTACGGTTGCTGTGAGCAATTTAGCTAATTCATTTCTAAAAAGTTTTGCAAATTTTCAAGTACTCCTCCCCGGAGTGCCCACCGGGGGCAGCAAATCCATTTTTATCAAACGATCATAGGCAGGCAAGATGTCAAACGCAGAACGTAGAACTCTTAACAAACAATTGTCAGCTCGCGATTTCGCGCTACGTCAATTCAAAGCTTACGGTGAAAGAATTCAAACTCATGAAATAACTGATTTCACTATCTTACAAGCAACTTGTTAGAAAACAAACAAACTTTGAATCACCTATTGGAATCAATATCGGTCAGCACTAGAGGCATTAGGCCCAAATGATGATACTCAACTAGATGACTTATTTCAAATAGAGGAAGACAAAAATAGAATAATTGCACAAATTCAAATAAAACTAGAATCATCTCCATTTTCACCTCAAATGTAAATAATTCATCGACCATGCAGTCATCGCAATCTTAATCCTCTTTGTATAAATGTAAATAATGATACTAATAACATTAGATTACCAACCTTACCAGCTCCAACCTTTAATGGAAAATTCTCCGAATGGGAATTTTTTAGAGACTTGTTTACAAGCATTGTGGTTGAAAATGCCCATTTAACTGGCGTTGAAAAATTTCATTATCTCGCCCAAAGTTTGAAAAATGAAGCGCGCTCAGTAATTCAAAACTTAACAAATACTGCTGAAAATTTTCAAGTAGCTTGCGTCCTTGTTATGCCAAAGATACAATAATCCTAGACAGTTAAGCTTCAAGCTACATCAATAACTTAGAAAACTCCTCCTGAAATCAAAAGGTCACACCCTCAGTCGATTAGAAACTTTCATAGATCATTATATGCGCCAACATCAAGGCACTCAAGGCTTTGAAACTCACAGTACCCACACTAGATCTAATTATTCTGCCACAGAATACTCGCTCATTGCCCTAGCGATATTGTCAAAGAATGGGAGCGACATTCTGCCCTTCAAGTGAAGCCCCATCTTTAGAAATCAATGTATGATTTTTTGGAAAAAACCTATCGTATTGAAGAAAGTTGTCAAAGCAATCCCGTTTTAATCAATGCCACCTCTCATCAAACCTCCAATCAAAATTCTAATAAAAATGATTCTATGCAAGCTCTCTCATGTCCAATTTGTAAAAGAACCACACACAATCTTTAAATGTCAAAAATTTTAAAGCCATGAACCCAGCTGAGAGATTTACTCACTTTAAGACAAATAAACTGTGCTTTAATTGTTGTAAAGTAAATGTTCGAGGTCACAAATGCAGTGAGAAAACATGTCTAGAATGCGCACAAAGGCATCACACCCTATTACATCATAGCTTTGTAAAGAAAGTAAACTAATACAAACTTAACGATTGCGAATCCTAATCAGAGGAGTAAAAACTCACTAATTGTCAACAACTCAGACCCTCAGATGAATGAAACTTCTAATTTAACACTCAATACCCCAGAGTTTCACCCATCCAGTGTTAATAATTCAGAAAATCCCTTGCATTCCACCCAATTTGCGGCACAATCATCGAGTAATACCATAGTAAATGCAACTTCTTGGCCGAACAAATGATGAGTTGCAACCCGTATTACTCCCCACAGCCATTATAAGAATTGCAGATAACAAAGGAAATTTTATTCAAGCTAGAGCATTATTAGAATTCAGGGAGTAACTGCAATCTAATTTCTGAAAACTTAGCCAGCAAATTATGCCTTCCTACAAAATATTCAAATATCAATATTAAGGCTATTTGTCATAGTAACTTTCCCGCTAGTATAACTCTTACTGCCACAATAGCTTCAAATTACTCAAATTGGAAGGCAGTAGAAACCTACATTGTTGTCCCTCAAATCACAGCAAACATTCCCACAGCTCAAATTGATGTTCAAGATTGGCAAATTCGTACAAATTTAAACCTAGCTGATCCAGATTTTAATCAGTCTAAACCAATTGATATTCTACTGGGTGCTGGATTAACTTCAAAAATCATTCTACCCGGCATATTGAATGTTAATACTAACTTCCCTATCTTACAAAACAGTGTTTTTGGATGGACCATAAGTGGATCCTATCCAGCCTCAAATGCCTATGCTCAGACTCAAACCACTTTAAGTAATTTTATCAATGCAAAATCAGAGGAGGATCATTCATTAGAAAGATTCTGGCAGGTTAGAAGAAATCACCCCCCCTTCAGAACTTTACTTCAGAAGAATTATTCTGTATAAACCACTTTAAAAACACCACCACTAGGACTCCAGATGGAAAATACGTCACTAAGCTTCCAAGGAAAGCAAGTGTAGATATTCTAGGCGAATTCTAGATCGCAAGCTATCCAAAGATTTTATTCCATTGAAGCACGCATGTCACGTGATCCAGATTACAAATCATCTTATCAAAGCTTCATGCAAGAATATGTTCAATTAGGACATATGTCACCGTCCCCTAGGCCACCCCCCAATGTGCCTACTTATTATGTACCTCATCATGCAATCATCAAAAGGGATTCGTCAACCACAAAAACGAGAGTAGTATTTGATGCTAGTGCAAAAACTAGTACAGGAATTTCATTAAATCAAATTTTATGTGTCGGACCTAATGTACAGCCAGACTTATTTAACATACTTCTCAATTTTCGAACCTGGCCTGTTGCTTACGTAGCTGACATTGAGAAAATGTACCGCCAAGTTTTGCTAGACCAAAATGATAGGGATCTCTTAAGGATCATTTGGAGAGACAACCCTCAACTTCCTTTACAAGAATTCACGCTAAATACTGTAACATACGGTACGGCACCTGCGGCTTTTTCTCGCCATTCAGGCACTTAATCAATTAGCTGATGATGAAGTCCCCCACAATGATCAACTTAAGAACATTGTACAATCATCCTTTTACGTAGACAACTTAGCTCATGGGTAATAATTCTACCCATGAAGCCATCACTCAAGTAGAACAAATCACTCAATTGTTATTGAAAGGAGGCTTTCCCCTTAGAAAGTGGATGTCAAATTCCCCTGATCTAATGAAGACTATTCCCGCTCATCTTCATGAAAGAAACGCATGAAAACAACTTATTGAGTCTGTAGATTCTCATATCAGTACCCTAGGATTAGCTTGGAATACAAACAAAGATGTTTTGTCTCTGACTTACAACGGTCCTCAAGCACAATCGAAGCTCACTAAAAGACAAGCTCTATCATGTATTGCTAAAATATACGACCCCCTAGGCCTGTTTGCGCCAGTCACTATATCGGCAAAAATCTTTCTTCAAAACACCTGGCGTCAAAATCTAGGTTGGGACACTGAACTACCTGTTGACTTATCTAATCAATGGCAAGAAATTGCAACTCAATTGCAGAATCTTAATTCTATTCAAGTTACTCGTTGTGTACGCCCCTCACCCATTGTAGCTAATGTAGAAATACATGGCTTCTGTGATGCATCTTTCCATGCATACTGCGCAAATCTGTACTTAGTAACTACTGATCAAACAGGAACTATCAATTCACATTTATTGTGTGCCAAGACCAGAGTAGCTCCAATCAAAGAACGTCCAATCTGTCATCTAGAGTTATGCGCAGCCCAATTACTTAGCAGATTACTTATGAAAATAATTCCCTCCCTACCATTGCAAATTAATGAAGTGCATTTGTACACTGATTCCACGACAGTGTGTGCGTGGTTGAAAACTGTCGCTCAAAAGAGAGTCCCGTTTGTAACCGCTAGGGTTTCAGAAATTCAAGAGAACACACGTAATTATTCATGGCATCATGTAGGAACAAGATCAAACCCAGCTGACCTTGCCACAAGAGGAATTACGACAGCACAACTGAAAGACTCAAAAATGTGGTGGCATGGTCCTTGCTTTATTCAAAACAAATCCCAACAAGCGAATTGTCTTAATTTAGTTACTACTTCTCAACCTAACTTGGAAATTTTAAAACTGCTCTCAAATTATTTACTTCTTCACCGTCCCAAGCAACTAGAATTATTAATTGAAAACTCATCCTCATTCATGAAAACTTTAAGATCAACGATATGTTTATATCAATTTCTGTTAAAGCTCAGATTTAAATCCTATGAAAATGCATTTACTCTCATTCAGCTACAACATGAAGCTGAAAGGCTATTAATCAGATTAGTACAGGCAAAAACCTATAAATCAGAAATATGGTCTCTACAGGACAAAAAAACCATTTCTCCCACTAGTAAGATTTTCAATTTCTGTCCAACTCTTCAACATGATGACATTCTGAGAATAGGAGGGAGAATCAGTCAATCTAAATTACCATTTGAAGCAAAATTTCTAGCCATTCTCCCACCTAACCACCCACTAACCAGTCAAATAATTCGTCACACCCACTTAAGATTACTTCATGCAGGTACCCAACAGGTGATGACGGCAATCAGACAAAGGTATTGGATTGCATCACTCAGACGCAATGTTAAGAACTCAGTTCGAAAATGTATACCTTGCTTCAAACAGAAAAGGGACGTAGCCCAACAAATCATGGGTCCGTTACCCCAAACCAGAGTGACCCCATCTCCACCCTTTCAACACTGCGGAGTTGACTATGCAGGACCCTACAACATCAAATACGGGAACCCTCGATCTAAAGCCCTTACCAAAATTTATTTAGCATTTTTTGTATGCTTTACTACCAAAGCAGTAAGCATAGAAATAGTCACTTCCCTAACTTCTATCGCCTTTCTAGCCGCCTTCCGACGATTTGTAAGTCGTCGCGGAATCCCCAGGCATATTTACTCCGACAACGCAACCACATTTAAAGGCGCTGACAATGAACTTAGAGAATTGTCAACTCTACTCTCCAATCCCATCTTTCAAAACAATGTAAGGAGACAAACTCAAAAACTAGAGACCAATTGGCACTATATTCCGGCTCGAAGCCCAAACTTTGGCGGATTATGGGAATCCACCATTAAATCATTCAAAGAATTTTCCGCACAATCATGCCTAAATCCCCCTTGACTTATGAAGAAATGCTAACTATTGTCGCGGAAATCGAAGCTATCTTAAACTCTCGCCCATTACTACCCACTTCAGAAGATCCTGAAGATCTTAATTACATCTCACCAACTCATTTCTTAATTCAACGATCATTGACCACCCTCCCTAATGCCCAAGGAGAAACGATTGTAGACACTTCAACTAGGTGGAAAAGAACTCAACAAATCCTCAATACTCTGTGGAAAAAATGGTCGAGTGACTATTTGCAATCTCTGCAACAAAGAGCAAAATGGCATTCCTCAACTCCTAATCTTAAAATTGGTATGTTAGTACTCATTAAGGATATTAATACCTCACCTTCTATGTGGCCAACGGCTCGTATCACCCAGGTTTTCCCTGGGAGAGACAACAAAATTCGTGTGGTAGAACTCCAAACCTCAAAGGGTCGTTATAAAAGGTCAATTCATTGCATATGCCCCTTCCCAACTGACAACTAAAATCAGATATCAAATTCTGTCAGCTTAATCAAAATTGCTAATTAGCACTTCATTTTGTCGACTCTACTTGTTCCTTCTTCATGAACTCAACTCCAACAAGATTGACCATCATTTTCTATTTTGATTTCCTCCAACCGGCAACTCAAAACGGGGGCAGTTTATGGTCAATCTTACAAGGAAGGCCAGAAGCCTCCGCCGCCTTTCCTCCCCTCTCTCCCCTCCTCCGACCACCCTGCACGCGGTCGGGTCCCGGCCGGCCTGCGGAGGGCCGACTCGCTCGCTCCCACGCTACGCACTAGGGCGCGCCCAGATGCGGCCACCGCCGATTGCCGATTTATGATCCACTTTACAAAGAAAGATAGGGAAGCCGCCCCCGCTTTCTCTAACCGCCTCCGAACACCATGACCCGCGGCCGCGCCAGGCCCGGTCGCTTTTTCACACGACGCTACACACACACAGACGCACTCTCACGCAGCCCCCACCGTTCTCAGCCGCCGAAAGGCACTTATCTTCTGTCCGCCGTGCCGGGCACAAGCGGGTTCGTGCAGCCAAACTATCTTTGTCGCGTTCGCAAGTGAACGAAAACTATATAGGCACGAACACTCTAACCTTTCAATCAACTGATCCGCTGATCGTAATCCAGTATTGTGCCGTTCTGATACGGCCGCCAACTTTGTGGTGCGCACGCGTAAATACTATCGTAATCCAGCATTGGGCCGTTCTGATACGGCCGCCAACTTTGTGGTGCGCACGGCCTACATCAGAATCTAAAACCAGCAGTGCCGGCGACATTCCGCAACTTAATTATGTCGCGCGCGCTTCCTGCGCTATTCGATTAACTACACCGTTCCTGCACGGGCCGCAGTCGGGGACAACGCAGAGTGTTCTACAGGGAACTGCCAGATCTCCGAGTGCACCTTCAGGACTGCCAAATCATCTATTAACGACGACCGAGTCTACGGAGACTAGCCGCCTGACGTCTCTTCACATGGTTGGACATCTACCTGCAGCCAACAGATGAGTGCCCTAATTCACAAAAGCATTGCTATGACATTACTAAATTTCTCACGGCAATTTTAATATAGATTTATTTCAACCTAAATTCATTTCAAACTTCAAGTTACTTGTTATCAACTTCAATCATTAATTATCATTCTCCAGCTTATGTAAATGTTAATTACCAAATCTATTCACAATGGGCAAAACTTTGCCTCAGCTAAACCAATTGTATAGTGTACATAGTCATAAGGCAATCATTCATCTTCATTTAGGTTAAGATAATCTTAAGTTCATGTATTGTTTTGCTGCAAAATACAATAAGTGAAAATCACAAACTATTTACTGATCTACCAGACCCCACTAGCTCCTCCGCCTGCAACCAGGCCCGCTGCGCAGAACAGCTGCGCAGGATAAACAGTATGTTTCATAAAGATCTGGTATTTTTCCATCACAAAGATATGTCAATAAACATTCAGAAGTACAATGAAATTTCAATAAAATTACTACTAATTTATGCCAACAGCAACGGACGACTGACATCCCGCCCCGCGTGGAAATTTTGTAAATTGCCCAGCCGGTTTCACGGGCTCCATTGTAGTGCGACCACGATGAAAGTCAAAACATGCACATTTGGTGGTCGATGTAATCTTCTTGGCATTGCAACACGCACTGTGATCAATTCGCAACGAAATCTCACAACCAATTCCCATCATCTTCTTACCTGACTGCCAGCAATAAGTAATTTCCATTTCCTATACTAAAGAAAATGATCCATCAAAATTAAATACATTAGTCACAAAATGAACTTATCAATTGAGAGAAAATTAAATACTTTGAATCGCAGGGATCTTGATTTCGTTTATTTGAAAGTGTAATAATTCATTAAACTCCTTTGTTCAGTTACATCTTGTCTATTAAGAGTTGTCCACCATAATAAATCCAAGATAAAGTTTTACTAAAAGAGAGATTAACTAAATACTTGTTACAATAATTTATTTCCTATAACTGCTTTATAAACAAGTAACAATTGTTGAATAAAATACAAAACAAACGCTGTCAAAAATTATCTTTCAAACTTACCCTGCCCTTTGGCAAAAATTGTTATATCAGGCAGAATTTAAAAGAAAATAAACATTAAAAGTAATTATCATTTCAATATGTTAAAGTAATTCAAATCTCGATTATTGATAAAAAAAGTGCAAGCAACCATGTTGCCATATGAGGCAAACATTCACCTTAAATTTCGAGTATGCATACTTACCTTCTCCTCTAAAACTTCCGCGTATAGTCCTCTTTCTGGATTTGGAGGCGAAATGAGTGTGGAGTCAATGGAAGTTCCCCTTGGCCGCAGAAGCTCCGTGTTTCCCAAGCGAGCAAGGAGCACGTGCAAGCACATATTGGCATGCCTGCTCAAAGTTTTGTTAAAATATAAAAAATAAACATACATTGGAGGACAATTATTCTTCTTTCGGCCATGTGAAATGTGACAATAGTTTCGATAGAAGCCCTGGAACTCCAGGAAAATAAAAAAAAAATAAAACAGGTTCCCTTTTGGCTGAAAAGTGCAAACATTTGATTGCGATATTGCGCCTATTCTCAAACTGTGTGGACCAACACAATTCGAAAACTCATTGTGTCACTATTTATGACACACCTGACGTCGTGAAACACCAAAGCTCCAAGGAAGAGGCCCTCGACATTAATGTTTGGCATTCACGTGTTGCGTTATAGAAACAACATTTTGATTTTCTTTGTGTGTAAATAACTATTGTACTATGTGTTTGTATATACTGTAATATGCTCAGTATTCGTGAAGAGTGTTTTTGTTAATATATTTCATTGTAGTGTTGTATGAGAATATATTTATTTTTTGTTCTTGGACAGAGTTCTTTCTACTTTTTGAATAATCATTTCGGGTGTTTTTTGTTTGCATTTTCTACACCCACGCCTCAGTGAGCTAGCGAGTGAGTCTAGGTGTTGCATAGGACCCTACGTTAGAAAGGTATGCAACGGCTGGCCGGCGCACTTAAATAGGCATACAGCCCAACGGGTGATGTGACGAGTCTGTGGGCCGGTAAGCCAGCTCAAAGGCTGAAACCGTTACAATGTTTCTTCGTCTGTGACGCTGTCAGGATAGAGTACACACTGAGTTTCTATTTACACTTGAATAACACTATACATATTTGCAAAACTCACAAGGGATTTATTCTGGCCGCAGCCTTAACCCCTGAATCAAGCCGACTCTGTCGAGGTCTCCATCGTACACACTCGCACTGCCCTGGTCTCAAAGATGCACAAGAACTCGCAAAACCAAACTTGCAGCATCACACCCGCATGGGTAGAGAAATTGCACATTCGTAAGGAAATTGTACTACTCACGAATCCCGTGACGCGGCAGGCCCTGTTCGCTTAAATCACACGACATCGTGCTCGCACTCGCTTAAATCACAGATCATTTGGCAACGTGCCTCTCCCGCCTTTTGGACTCGCTTGTCGGTCCATACACTCGCAAGATTGGCTGGTGTGCCCGACTAGGCACGCCGGCAAGTTGTTGAATACTGTTCCCATCGTGAGGTCCCGTGCAACCCCTAGACTCGCCCATCCAGGTCACCAGTGTGCGGACGTCTCCACGTAGCCACTGGTTGTTTCCGTTCTACCCTATTGTGCTGGGTGCTTTCCACCGGACACAGAGACGTCACCCACTAATTCGCCACCTCAAGGCTAGAGCTTACCACCAGCTGGCCGCGCACGCCCTAGGCCACGGACCCTAGGCCACGAACCCTAGGCCACGAACCCTAGGCCACGCGCCCTTTGCCAAGCGCCCTAGGCCATGCGCCCTAGGCTCTTGCGTCCGAATGACGCTACAAACTTGTTGCTGAATAAGTGAGGTAATGAAGATACTAGAATACTCCTAATTCCCCCAGAGTGCAAGAACATTTATGTACCACTCGCAGCTCATTTTCAGTTTGAACACTTGAAGTTGATTTTTTGACAAAATTCTCACATTTGGAAGGAATTGTAACAAACGATTGTTGATCAGAAGGATCAAATTTACATGTAATTTAAATTTTACTCGTACTCTTCTTATTGGATGAGAATCAGACCTGCAGAATTAATATTTTGTACGTCCTTTTCAGTTCAAAATCTTACATTCCTTATCAAATGTGTACGTACACATTTTCAGCAAAATCTCCATTCTGGTGGTATAAGAATGGAAAATGACACTGTAGAACAACGTTGCTAAGAGGTTTCTCTAAAAGAGGCAGAGAAAATAAATTTTCAAAGGAAGCTCTGCACACTCCGTAAAACGTCTGAACGGTGAAGAATGAGGAAACGAGGGAAGTAAATTATACGTTCTCAAGACGTTGGTGGTAAAAGCTAATGAACGTAATAGCTAATGAACTGACTGAAAGATTCGGTGTGAAAATATTTACCCATAAGTAAGAATTGTTGCGTATTTATAGAGTAAATAAGAAACAATAGAAATAATTTACCATAAAAAGCAGATTTCGAAGAGAAGTGTGAGAAGTAACTTATTATTTCTAGTGTTAATCATAAGGACGTATTACGGATCAAATGGAACATAATAGATTTGTGAAATTATTGTGTATGATTGTACGTGTATTGTGTATGAGCTTGAAAGATTTGTGTATTACGATGAGTTGCGTAAAAAGAAATTCTTATGCATCTTGTATACTTACCGTTTAAATACTGCATTTTGTTAAATATTTTAATAGCAAATAAAATATTGGAAAAAAATAGCTTGAGAAAAAAGCCCATCTAATGCGTATCAATACATTTATGAGAAACTAGGTGCAAAACTTAAAATGTACAGCTTACATATATTACAATGTAGTACGTTATTAAAAAAATGTGTGATACAATCTCGTTTTACCAATACTAATGCTTATGGAAAAGATATTTGCATTTTCTGCCGTGCCATTATCAGTGAGAATTTTAAATTCGTATGTAACGTGCATAACTACAGAAAATAGTTTCTTATATTTTCACTATTATCGTACTTGGCATTACCTTCATTACTCCCTCTCCCAACCTTCCGCTCCGCCTCTTCCTTCTCTTCCCTCTTCTTATTGTTCTTCTCTTCGTTCCTGCTTTATATTGTTCACCTATAATTCACTTATAACTTATTTGAAAGATATCTCCATTAATGAATGACGCGATCCATTCATACTTACATGTCGTAACTTATTTTCAAGATTGTTGAAAGAGAATACAATTACTAACAATGTACCTACAATTTGTAATATATTCCTATTTGTGATATTGCGATAAAATTTAATTTCATTAAATTAAATTTTATTAAATTAAACCATTCAATTACCAAACCCTCAACAGATATAATCAATGCAGAAAATAAATTACACTTCATAAATGTTTCTTACACATCCATATGTCCATAAACACAAGTCAAAAGGTCTGAAAATGTGCATAGATTCTCTGAAATATAATCTACATTTTCACAGAACATTTTTCGTCACTCTCGTGTAAGCATGTGTTCAAAATATTTACGCTTTCAGATTGTTGATTTAATTTTCGTTATTATAAACGCAGGTGAACGGAATGGCGTATTGGGTCGCCGTGGTTGAGAGGTATGTTTTAAAAGTTATTTTTAGAGTAAGACTTATTTTAAACTGAACAAATATTTTTCCATCACCTCATTTGTAAATATCACGTCCGAAAAAACGCGCAATCAAAATCAATTGATCTCTTAAAAGCCGCAATGCCGATCCAATAACACAACATTTGGTTTGATGTTTTAAGATTGATAAAGTGCAGAAATGAAAACAGGGTTTTTGTGCTATTGACAAAAGCACTGTAATGAATAAATTAGAACCAGTTCAACACAATTTTAAATTAGTACATTAAAAGTAATTATATTATCGTAATTTTATCCTCAATGTCATTCCACTGTAAAATGCAAACAAATGTAATCTATGTGAAAGACACATATCTAAGTGACACATATCAAAAATCGTCACATTTACTTTCTCGCATACTTGTATAGAGAAAACTACGCAATCGGTATCGTGTTTTTCATGGAAATACACATTTTGGAGGTCCTTTAGAAACGCTTTTTCCACTTCTGTCCGACCGTGGCTTCGTCTGTCCGACCGTCCGTGAACAACACTAGCATCTAAACCATACATAGGCTTTCTATCAAGTTGATATTCCCCGACTGATATGACTAATATAGCTACCTCTTGAATGTGAAATGTGTATTGTAATTTTTGAGAATTATTTACATGAAGCTTCTACGAAATTTTTTCAAAAATCGCTCCAAATGTTTTCTTTAAATTGTTGCTCCAATAGAAAAAAGTACACGTATAAAAATGCCACAGACCTGGTTTTGATAGAACTTTTGAGATTTCGAAAATTGCATTTTTTAATTGTACCTCATAAAATTGGAATAGTTAATGATAGACTTTTGTTTTAATGAAATCTCGAATTCAGAATTAAATCCTTAAATAATGTCATATACATTTTTTTAAATATGGGTAGTTTATCGCATAACTTTGCGAATAAAATTGTAACAATTTTTAAATATACTAAACAATATTTTCTTAAAAAAGGCTTCAAATTTTCTTCAAATACTTTTCTGAAATACACCGGAGTTCGCTTAACCCTGGAGAGGTGGCGGTTGCCGGAGTTACGTCAGAGGTGGTGCGGGGTCCTTTCTGACCCCTTTAAGTTATTTCTTTATAATACATTTAGCAACAAGTAAGTATGAAATTACTTATTTTAATAATCAATCATTTATAAGAAAGTATTAACATAATGCACTATTATAGACGAACATGCAAATGAGGAATTGAAAAAATAAAAGGACAAAATTATCATTTATCTTTAATTTTATGTAGTGACCCCATTTACATTTTCCTGACTATTTCAAAGACAAAGATATAAGAAAATTCAATAAGTTTCATTTTGTAACATTGTGTCACACAAAAATAAGTAAACAATTAATTAAAAATGGTTCTATGTCAAACAACACAACGTAGAAAAAGTACGAAATTTAAGATGTTTGTATTGGTGTCACAAATATTTATAAATGAATTATTGCATCTAAAATTTGGAAAGCATCCAAATGAAAGGAGCATGTTGCATGTCAACATTTATTACTCTTCTCACTGAATTACATTGTTTATACAAAACATCGCGATGATCTTCACAAACGATTTTTCTGCATTTAGCACAAAAAGTTAAGTTTTCCTCAAATTATTCCTAATGTCAAATAAATAAACAATACATTTCACGCTGACACATTCTATCATTGTACCGGCACGACTGAAGCACTGCTGCAAGCTCTTCGTACTGCCGACGGAAGTGGTGGCGCGGGGTCAGACATCATTTTGCGCGACGGCTCGACTGTTATCGCTCTTCCAGGAACCCCTCGCTCTGTCGCAAAGTGCTTATATCTTTCAAACAGAAGCTGAAGAATGTGGTGAAAGGTATATGAACTGTAAAACTTCTGACTCGCAAAATTAGGCAATTGCAGCTAAGCAAAGATACGTGGGGTCACAGCGACCCTGCACCACCTCTCACGGGTTAATAATCTGGAATAGTTTGATTTTCATATAACTCTGAAATTTCGCAAATTCCAAAAGTTTGCGATACCCTACTACAACTACATTAAGAAAGAGAGAGATTTATAACTTCATACAATCTGTACCTCAATATTAAATATCTAAATTGTAATATTTATAGTTTTTCAAAAGATGAATAATTTTTGGGGGATTTGGGGATATATAGTAAAATCTTTCAATTTTTTTCGAACCTGTCCGTTACTTTCAATATTTTAGATATATTTTCTTATCTCCTAAATCTTTTACTTGATTTTATATCTCTATATCATTTTTTAAATATATTTTTTCAAATATTAGTCATTTTTGCATAATTTTGAGTTTTATAATTAGATATTTTCAACGGACAGCAGAAGCGTTAGTTGGATGGAGTATGAGAGAATATTTAGCGTTTCTGAGCGTATCAAATACAATGATAATTAGTCTCGTAAGTGTAGTTCATGTCATATCCTGGGAAGTGGTGATTTTCCTCCTATGTTGGAACATGGGATCCAGCGTCAACTATAATTTGAAATAACTTGAATGGGTTTTTGCTCTCCAGGTACATTCCCAAGAGGGGAAGCCGCCCAAGCCAGGACAACCTCTAAGCTTCTGAGGGGTCTCCAAACATTTGTGGATGTGGATGTGTACTCGTAGTAAGAATTAAGCGTGTGTGTGTAGAGATAGAAAGGGACAAGGATGAAGAAGGAATGAGCGCGCATGGCCCGTTTGTTGAGGTACTTCTCCGGCATTCTCCTGTTATTGAAATGAAGAAAACATGAAAAACTACCATTTAGAACAGCCGATCACTAAAATTCCTCTCCATGCAGTGGTTGAATTCGACCCAGCTGTTTAGCTAGTGCCGAAAATCCATCACCCTCGATACACGAACCCTAGAGCTTTCCGGTCAACGGTTCCGAACCACTGAGTCTTCACAATCTGTGGATGGAAGGGGCAAAATTATATTACGTAGCCATTGTTATAATACACGGGAATGTGTGTGCCGTTTTAGCATCACCAAATTAGTGAATAAAAGTTATTAGACAATAGTACGATTTATTAGTAAAAAATTCAATAAAGATTGTTCATCAGAGAAACGGACTATAGAGTAGAAGACACCTCATATTTTTAATTTTCTTCTTCATCGACAATATGTAAACACATAAAATAAATTCCAATTAAAATGAGCCTAATAAATTATTTCGAAAATATTTCCGTTTTACTACCTTCGAAATAGTGGGTAACAAAAATGTATTTACATGGAGATCGCATTTCCAGTTAAAATTAAATAAATGTTTTAAATATTCCGTTTATTATGTACATTCGAGTACTTTACTAAAAATCAGGGAATTTTTCACAAATTATTGTGTTTATATATAATTCCTAAAACTTGTTACATATGAACCATCTTAAAATGCACTCAACTATGATGAATTTATTTTTATCAATATAAAAGCAATACTATTTGAGTTGAATTGATTTGGTTCGTATAAATATTATGCAATACATAACAACTTTCTTATGAATTACACCTATTTATTTATTTAGCGTATGGTAATTACACATGGTCCCCAGCACAAGTCACAATCTAATAGGTAGCCTCTCAATCCCCTCGATCGCTGAGGGAGGAAGAGATACACATCTGATCCATCACCCTGATATGCCGTTAGTTCCCATTCTTGAGCAATGTGAGTGATTGTTTGAAACTCCGCATCACACTCGCAACCGGAAGATGTCACTTTGTTCCACTTGTATAGTGTATTTGCACAAACACCATGTCCTGTAAGTAGTCTGTTAGCTGTCTTCCAGATTCTTCTCGGCAGCTCAAAACCTGCAGGAGCTTCACTATATTTTAAAGGTGTATTTGTAGGGGCATTTTCCATCTAGTATTCTCCCATTCCTTATTTGCCGAAAAATTACTTTCATAAAGATCCATCGCTGTTTTCAGGGGAGATTGTCTGTATTTTAGTGAATTACAGCTAATTTATCGCCATAAATTTATTCTTGTTTAAAAATAGGAAATTTATTGAACTATTCACTAACTGAATGAATATCCCAGTGTCTGGAGAATTTACAAAAATATATGCCATTTTATTGGCATTGTCAATGCAAAAAACAACAAAGCCACCAATCCATTATGTTTTTAGAAAATACATTTTAGATTCCTTAGTTTGTTGTATCCATATTATTTTCCATTGTTTTTTTATATTATAGCTATTTCCGACACGCACGCAATTTGAAACTTAAATGTTTTGAAGGTGACAAAACATCGATGTCATTGAATGTTTTATCGAAGGTTATTTAAGAGAAACATTACGCACAGGAGCGCTGAAATATAATTCAATACCGTAGATTTAATTCCTACACAGTGCGCATTTCTAATTAATAACACTAGTTACAGAATATCACTGATGAGAAGGACAAACAGAAGTTACCACTCTACACCAAACAGGAGTCCAAATGTAGGGTGGCGGTAAGTCCTAGGCCTACTTACTTTTTGTGGAAAGTAGTACACTTACGTGAGAATCTAAATGCCTTTTTAGTACAAAATGCAGGATGTAATAAAATGTGTTACGCGTAAAAAATAAATGAACATTAAATTTCATGTATAATAAATTAAAGAAAAACTCAAAGACAAAAGTTATATCTAAAAGCAACAAAATGCGACAGAAGCGTGAAAACTAGGTGCAGCCAAAGTAATGAAACAAAATGAAGTAGCTAAAAGTGAATTTAACAAACTTCAATTGCCCATGAAATTCGGTGAAGCAATGGTAAAAGCAAAATATAGTTATTACTCGGTAAAAGTTACCAGCTCATCATGGACGATGGACAACTGTACAGAAATTACTGACGCTACAAGAAAAGTAGTTATACAATTGCACAATAACTGCAAATCTTTCAAAAGATTTCTGAACTTTTAAAGAAAACTCATTTAACAGTACAATTAACTGATTAATTAGTGATTCTAGGATCCTCAACTGCTCAGATAATTCCCGTAAGTGTAGTGCATTTTCCCCTCGGGAGGTGACGGTGATCTTCACGCGCTCAATGATGAGATCCGGCGCCGTCCGCAATCGCGCGCAGTCCGTGAATAGTGAATGGTTAAATAATGGGGGCTATTATTCCCCCATTGCGGGAACAATGGCCACATTCGTTGACGCGCCTAGAAACACGAAATAATCAAGCAGTCCCTGTCGCAAATATTGTAGGCAATAATCTAAGCAAATGCAAAAAAATTCATGGTACAAAATGATGAAATATTTTGTTAAACAGAACCCCGAGTGGCTCATGGATAGTGTGCTCGCTTTCCGTGGTGCGATCGCGGGTTGGATTCCTGGTTAGGGCAAAATAATGTGACAAAAGAAAGGCTAGCGCAGGCCAGTTGTACTCGATACAGTATTGGGAATGCGTCACCCTCGCCACATGTCTCCCTTACCCCTAACTGTGAAAAAAATAAAAACGTAGCCCAGGTCCTGAGAACACCGCTGGCTGGCAAAAGTCCGACCCTAATCCAACCCTGAAATACCAAATACACACACACCGTTTGTCCACATGAGTGGACAATGCATTTTTTGCGTTCAAAATAGGGGTTTTATTTTTTTGTTTGCAAATGTCAAGGGGCTTGTAATATTTTGACCTTTTGAAATATGAGGGAAAAGATGTAGGTATTCAGTAGTCTTAATTCTGTTGCGTATGTATTTCTCTAACACTGTTCGTATTCTAGAGAGGTTTTTTTCAATTTTTTGGTGTACGATCGCTTTCTGCTTTAACTTGTACGTTACGTACGTTGTAATCGCCCGTTCTCGCAAAACGGAAAGGATGCGACCGATCGTTGGGCCACTTACTGCCCGGCGGCACACAGTGGGGTGAAACGGGCCGAAACGGGTAGGAAGAAACAAATTCTCTGAAAAGCAAATCATGTGATTACATATTATGCTATTTACTGAATTCAATTTGAAGTTTCATATCACCTTCTGATTGAGAATTAAATGAGAAACGAGAGGTGCTAAAACAGCACCTACTATAATGAATCAACCGAGGTCCGGTTGTTTGCACAAAGCATCTTACGCTGTCGGTGAACCCCCTGATCGCGACGCTCCGTGATACACATTTAGGGACTTCCCCAAAGCAGACACTGACGGAAGATATTAGAATTCCCTTCACTGGACCTGACATATGGAAAGGGGAATTCCTTAGACAGATGCAGCACTCGGGTATGCCCAGCGGCAAAATTCCGGGATTCACCTTGCATCTGACCAAAGTGACGAAACACAACAACTACACGAGACAAAGACAAACGAGACTGACGAGACAGAACACGTGACGTCTAGTGCAGGCGAAGATCGGCGAGACGGACTGAAAGAGGCGGTGTGACACTAAGGGAAGCAATAGGTAGGGGACGTAGTTAGCGGGTCGGATGAACTGGGCGCGTGTGTGAAAGACGTTGTGAAATGCTCGGGGAAGAAAGATCGGGGAAGAGAAGAGCGGCGGAGGAGCCGGGTGCGAATATAGGAGACGTGAAACGCTCGAGGAAGCCAGATGTAGGGGACGTGGAGAGCGACACGGTGGAGCCGGGTGCGAGTGTGGGAGACACGAAACGCTCGAGGATGCAAGATGTAGGGGACGTGGATAGCGACTGGGAGGAGCCGGGTGCGTATGTGGGAGACGTGAAACGCTCGGGAAAGCAAGACATAGAGAGATTTAGCGGAGCCGGATGAGTGTGTGAGAGACGTTGTGAAACGCTCAAAGAAGCTCGGAAGATGTCAGAGAAGTTGGACGTTGTACGACGCAATAATTTGCGAGGAGAGACTAGCGTACAAGTGATATGTGAAAGAAGTTGTGCGACAAAAACGTCAGATACTTGACCCGTGTCCACGGAACTCAACCCGCTACAGTTATCACAATCTCCGTAGTTCGCGGCACCGCTCGACGATACGGACTAATATCATAGTTTAATATAACAGTTGCAAAGTTCCCTGTGATTTTTTTCATCCAATGCGACCTCAGCGCTCCCAGTGGCGAGCAAGAGCTAGCACCAGTTCGTTGAGGTGCAGCATTCATATTTGCCCGCTGTTTACGGGTGATTTGCTTGATGATATGCGATAGCAGGGCAGGATTTATTATGGTGGGGGCACCTGAGCAAAAATTGGAAAGAGAATCTCAGAAAAAATATCAAAAACGCTTTAAAACTACTTATATTCTTTCATTTTCGGTAACCGTATTATCCATGCATTTAACTGTGTTGGAATTATTAATTTTTGGTTACATATAACACATGCATTTTAATACGTTAGACACTTTCTTTGCCGCAAAATCGTTAATCATATCGTCAAAACTTATTTCTCTCGTAATATCGTTATTGCTTCTTAAAATAGCGAGATCGTTCAGACGTTGTCAAGTCAATGACACTTGCAATCTTCTTTTAACTACTTTTAATTTTGAAAACTATTTCAGCTGCACAATTAGTTATCATCAAAATAATTTAAATTTCCAAAATTATTTCTACATTAGGAAAAGCATCCTGAACTTGTTTTTGTATTAATACATTGTTATTACGTGTCATAGAAAAAACAGGCTTTTTGAAAATACAAATGTGGTATTGAAATTACAAAATATACGAATTTGATTTACATTGATCGACTTTTGTCAAAATAAGATTTTTCCTGCAGTTTTCCTTGATTCACAGAGGAAATTCTGAGATGGTTCCTTGTTTTGCTTTGGCACAGTAAATGTAGATTTTATCTTCCCCACTCTTTGAGAGTAATACATTTTTATTCTATGATAAACTTGGAATGAGCGTTTTGTATGTTTATGTATAAACCGCTAATTTTTAGATGTTTTGCACACGCCTACGTGCTGTTTTAAAAGTGTTCTAAACTTTAAGCATAAACAATTATGAATTTCCTCACAGTCCTCTATTATCCCTTGTCGCCTTAAAAGCAGACGCCACTTGCTAGCCACCAGGAGCGCTAATGTCAAACGGATGAACTCTCCTCCATTACATCGTGGCAACTGGTATACTAAACTGTGCTAATTTGATGGAAATCACGAGGCGCCGGTGCGATACCTCGTGAGACAGCGAGAGAAGCAGAGCGCGAACCACGAGCACCGCGCAGGGTCGACCCGCCTGCAACCGACATCTCGAGGGACCGCCCCAGCTGAGAAGGGCGTTGACCTTTATCGCGTCTCCCGACCGACACGTCGTCTGACAACCCCATCCGACAAGTGTAACTTTTTTGTTTGGCTATTTAAGGTAGCATCAACTACTAGGTCATTAGCGAACACTATTGGATGTAACGTTATGGTATGAGGATAAAACGATATGGTAATGATAGGGGTGAATGAACGAATACATACAACCATGCCCTAGGCGGAACTCGAATCCGTGACCCCACGGTCCAAGGCACTACTGCTTTAGCGATTTCGGCCACGGGGCCGACAAGTGTAACTTTGGAGCGTCCGCGCGTTTCGCGAAAAAAATGTGCTCTCAATGCATTTCATGAAGTTATTTCAAAGGCAGTAAGCCCTTTGCATTTCCCTAGCCAAATAACTCCGAGAAGTAAACCCGCCTCGATTCGACACGAATCCTGTAGTGGAATAGCCTCTTCTGGCGGGGACTATCCGAACTGGTCGGGGTCGTTCCCACAATCACACGGGAGCCGCTAACAGGTAAGTCGCCGAAAGCGGCGATCAACAGGCCAGCACAGCGGTTGCGCGAAGTCTCACCGGAGCCAGGGGCCAGTACCTCGATTGCACTCAAGGTGATCGAACTGGAACCCCGAGTCGGCGGTCGCCATATTTAATTTGCAATTTTTCACAAAACTTCATTACATTAAATATTCTATTATAATAGATATACTACATATTAATATTACTTATTGTATAATATATTATATAATATTTTGATATTATATTGATATATATATATATATATATATATATATATATTTCAACATTTCGAACGCGTTATTTTCACAGAAAAATACGTGAAACCCAACGCGAGCGTTGCAACCCAATCCGACCCACTGTGTAGCGTGTCTTTCCTCTCCGGAAGGTGCGGCCGGAGGCGGGCGGGAGCGGCCGGGGGCGGCGTTTTTGCGGCCGCCCCGCAAACTCTCCCGCAGCCCTAAATTGGGGCTCGGCCCCAACGCCGCCGCCTCCGCCACCACCACCACCACCACCACCACCGTTCGATGCTCCTACTTCGCGTTCGGACGACGGGGCGCGGCGTGGCGCCACTACTAGTTTCTCGCAGCCGGCACAAATGGCGATATTCCCGCGTGTAGCATTGGCGCACATGGTGCCGCGTTCAATTGGACCGCCGACGAACGGTTGACCTGGTCGCGGCTAACGAGTGGACGCGCGCCCGCAACACGGAAACATTTGCCCGCGTGCGAGGGGAACGGGCGTTCGGAAACCGCATGGAGAGTGGAAATAATTGTCGGTAAATACTTCAGCGCGCTTCTTATAAAACGCTTTCTAGTTTTAACACTGGTATAAGCTGTTACATCTATCGATATTTTTTTTTTTTTTTTTTTTTTTATTTTCCACAGGCCAGCATAATTGCTTTACAGGGATTGTTTACATTTAAACCAACTCAAACCACAAATCTTACAAAAATAAATAACCAACAGACAGTACAATTCAATCATCGAAGGAACAAGGGATAACATTCATATAATACATTCATTCTTTAATAAGTAGAATTAAGGGAAGCCCAACAGGTTCCTCATTATTGTTTATTATTTTTCAGATTTTGTTTGTTTGTTTATTATTGTTCAAATTCTGAAAGATTTATGGGGGGTCAGCAAATTGGATTAAATATTTGTCATATGGGAATCTGTTTTTGATTCGAGAAGTTGTTGCTGATTGACCAAGGTTATAATAGTCAGTTGCTGGTATATTATGTAAATATGTGAAAAAAGAATGTGAACGTTTGAGCATTGTTTGGTGGATAGTTTCTGTTTTTAATTCTGAGTGTAATTGACTGTTTCTAATGAACCAGGGGGCGTTTACAGCTATACGAAGGATTTTGTTTTGGAAGGTTTGTATTTTCTTTATATTAGTTGCGGCAGTGTTGTACCATATCGGGCATTCATACATTATAATGGGAAGAACTATTGCTTTGTAAAGCACTAATGTACATTCTGTTTTGAGGGCGCTTTTTCTGTTAATTAATGGATATAATTTATGTAGTCTTCTGTTTGCTTGTATAATTTTGTCATTTATATGATTAGTCCATGTTAGTCTGGTATCCATTAATACACCGAGATATTTTATCGCTTTGTTTTTTGGTAACCAATCAAGTGTTTTATCAAATAGCTTTAGAGGTTTGGGTTTCGTGGTTATTGGACATAGTGTAAATATTTTTGCTAAACATTTATTGGGATTTAATTTTATTTTCCATTTATCTGCCCATAGTGTTACCTTGTTTAATTCATCTTGTAAATTTTCTATAGCAGTATTCAGGCATTTGTTGGAGGTTAATATTGCACTGTCATCGGCAAATAATGCTACTGTGGTGTTTTGAGTTGTTGGGAAGTCAGCTGTGAATATGTTGAACAAGGTTGCAGATAATGGGCTACCTTGTGGTACTCCTGCTGTGATTTCTTTTTGTAAAGAATAGGTGGAATTTATTCTTACAGAAAAAACTCTTTCTTTTAAGAAGCTTTGTATTATTTTCACTAGGTAATGGGGTAGGCCTGATTCTTGTAATTTAAATATCAAACCCTCGTGCCAAACTCTGTCGAAAGCTTGAGTTACGTCCAAGAAAACTGCTAGAGAATGCTTTTTTTGTTCAAAACTTTTGTATACTAGTTCAGTGATTCTTAAAAGTTGGTGTGTCGTTGAGTATTTTTCTTTAAATCCAAATTGGAAATGTGGTATGTATGATATTTCGTTTATGTATTTCAGAAGTCGTTTAAGTATTAATTTTTCTATTACTTTAGCTATTATAGGGATTAGGCTTATGGGTCTATAGTTTTCTGTATATGCTGAGTTTTTACCAGGTTTTGGTATTGGAATTATTATAGAATGTTTCCATTTTGTGGGATAGTACCCTATTCTTAACATTGAATTGAATATTGCAGTTAAGTAGCCTATAGTTTTCTTATTTAGTTTTTGTAAAATTATGGTAGGAATTTGGTCTATTCCAGCTGATTTTTTCTTAGGCAGGGTGTTTAATTGTTTGGTATGTTTCATTTGGTGATATATATTTTACTGGATGTGGAACTGTTATTATTTCATTATTAATAATTTGGATTGTGTTGTTATTATTTGAAGTTGGATTTAGAGCAAAAGTTTCTTGAAAATGTTCCGCTAATATTTCACACTTCTCTTTTGTTGTTGTAGCTTTTTTATCTAATTTCTTTAACTCAGGTATAATTGTTGGTTCTTTCAATATTTGTTTTGTAACCTGCCATAAGTTGTTGTCTTTAGGGTTTATTTTTTTAATGTGATTTTTATATTGTTGGATTCTGTGTTCATCTAGTGCTGTTTTAACTTGGCATGTTAGTTTGTTTAGCACTTTCTTTAAATCTGGGCTTCTGTATTGCTGCCATTGCCGTCGTATTCTGTGTTTCTTTTGAATTAATTTTTCGATGTTAACAGGTATGGTTTGTTGCATTAATTTAGGTTTATGATTAGGATTAGTATTTGCCTCTTTCGCTGCGTTTTGGATAATTTTAGTGAGGGTATCAACTGCAAAATCAATCTCTTCTTTGTTTTTTCATGAATCTGTTTATGGGAAGGGCGTTTATCAACATTTGTTTGGAATTTTATCCAATCTATGTTTTTTGTATTTATACTATGGGGCAATTCTGCTTTAATGTAGTACATATCTGAAGTGAGTATTACAGGACAGTGATCAGAGTCTAATTCAGGTAAAGAATGAGCATAGAGGGTATGAGTTAGGTTTTTAATGATGGCAATGTCTAAGATATCTGGTTGTGCGTTACGATTTTTCGGGTAGTGAGTAGGATTTGTTGGTGCTATGATTTGAAAGTTTAAATTTGTTGAAGCTTTTAGTAATTTTCTTCCATTTGGTGTGTTCACTTTGCAGCCCCAATTGATATGTTTGCTATTTAAATCACCCATTAAAATGGTAGGTTCTGAACTTTGTAATATTTGCTTTAATTCATTTATATTGATTTGTTTTTTAGGAGGTTTATATGCTGATATGATATTTAGATATTCATTTCCTAACGTTATTTTCACTGCAATCAGTTCAAGATCATTCAATTTTGGGATAGAAATTAATGACTGGTCCAGTTTCTTTTTGATTATGATGGCTACTCCTCCTGCTGCATGTTGACATATTCTGTCTTCTCTGTAGCAGTTATATCCTGGTATTTTAAATGTTTGTCCTGGTACTAAGTGTGTTTCTGTTATGCATGCAATTGTTATTGAATGATTTTTTAGGAAGTGAATAAGTGTGTTTCTTTTATTTAATAATCCATTTGCATTCCAATTTAGAAGTGTTATAGATTTTAAGTTGGGCTGCTTATCCATTTCTTATTATATTTGATATTTGGTTTGACACTATGCTTTGAATTTGAGGAATTATTGTTGCTATTATTTGATTAACTATTGTTGGTAACATCTGCATCAATATTTGTGTTATGTTTGATTGAATATTGTTTTGTGAAACTGTTTGAGCATATGTGGGTGTGGGTAAGTTTTTGTCTGTTATTAAATGTCATTGGTGTGTGTAATGGATTGTGATTAATATGTGTTTGTTGTTGGTATGTTTGTGAGTTGGTTTTATTTTCATAAATATTTTGAGATTGTAGAGTTTGATATTGGTTATTGAGTTGAGATTGTTGTTGCATTTTCTTTCTTTTTGGGAAGTATTTGCATTGATCTGATGTAGCCATATGATTTCCTTTACATAGAGTACAGATTGGGGGTGGTGGGTTTGTTGATAATAATAGATCACAGTCTTTTGTCCAGTGGTTTTGTGTGCAGTATCCACACTTTGGGGCCATTGTGCAATAATTTTTTGTGTGTCCATGAATGAAACATTTTTTACATTGGGGTGGACCTTGGGGTTTTCTTCTTAATTCTACTTTCACAATACAGTGAAGTAATTTATCTAGTTTAAATATTTCTTTTCCTTCTATTGAATTTGCTAGTTCTAATGCAACTACCTTAAAGGGTATTTGTTCTCTGTTAGTTAGTCTAGTTACCTTTTTTATTGGATAATTTAGGCTTTCTAATTCATTAAAAATCTCTTCCTCAGTGAATATTAGGGGTACATTTTTTATTACAACTGATAAGTTTTTTCTGATTGTATACAGTATGTGTAATAAGGCACATTATTTTCATCACAATATTTTCTAACTGTACGGTATTCAGTTACATTTTTAGAAATATTTTACCGAATCTCCTGTGGTTTTAAGTGTGAATCCATTTCCTATTAATTGTGTGAGATCTTTTGTTAGGAGTGTTTATGTTTCCTGCATTTCTAATGCATATGGGAGGTATTTTTACACTTTCATTTTGTGGTTCTAAATTAATTACATTGTCATTTGGTTCTTCAATTGTTTTAAGATTGAGTATTTATTTGTTAGAGTAAGGTCTTTTGTTGCACTATTATTTAGCATTCTACGCTTTGCGTCACTATAGTCACTTACTTTTGTGGATCCTCTTTTTTTGTTATCTGCTGATGTGCACTTGTTGATTGTTGTTCACTGCTGTTTCTTCCTGAAGTATCTTCTGCATGGTGTTGGTATTCAGGCGTTTGTGTACGTTCCACAGGTGCTCGTGGGACATATTCTGCTGCTGCCCCCTCGTTGTTTGTTGCACCGGACAGAGAATGTTGAAGTTGTTGTTGTAGTATTTGGTTTTTGTTGTTCTAATTTTTGAAGATGTTCTTGTAGCATATGATTTTGATGTAGTAGATGTTGGTATTGTTGCTGAATATCTACCATTTGGTTTTCGTGTGTGAACTGCGAATTTGCAAGTGTTGCATACGAGTCACTTGTACTTTCATTGTTTAGTAGTTCTATGGAACTGCTGATATGTCCCCCTAGGGGGACATCTTCTGATAACATTTTAGATATTTCACTGTCTTGTTTAGTTGGATTGTTTATTCTATTACTTACTTTTTAGTTCTGTATTGTCACGAAACTGGAGATAACCTCACTTTAAGAATTTGTCTATGTGACGGTGCACTTGTCTTGATAATATAATTGTTCGTATTATAGTTTTGCCGCAATGCGGCAAAAACGAGCGTGGTCTACGCCTATGCAGAAGAATTATCGATCGCACAAGCACTGATAAGACTTTGATTCAAGCACTGCTAACTGCACAAGCAACTCGGCTCTAGGTTACGTCCGTCCCGCTTGGCGGTTGAGAGCAGACTTATCGATTTATCATTCGTATTACTAGAGTAAAGTAAACTACCTATCCATATCGGGTTATAGCAGCCTACTATCCATGGAAGGGCAGTGCGATTGTTTGCCTGACTTCTGATAAAATCGTAATGAAATGGTTTTAATACAGTTTTTTTCCTTTTTATTTTCACCTTCGTAATTAATGAGATGAACTGGTATTTAGCTACATTCCAAATGAATGTTAAATGGCTGAAATAATAGTGACTATTATTTTTTCGAGCGTATGGTAATATAAATAGACCCTACAATCACATCCCTGACATTTCAAGATCCAGACTTTGTGAATTTAATGGCCAAATTCTATTTAATGCAATAAGTGGTTATAATGAGGTTAAATAGTACACTTTATACAGCGCATAATGAACACATGGCGCCCTCGTAATATGTCATTTTGTTTGACGTGCATTGTTCATGGCTGTTTATTTCATCACGCATGAAAATATTAACCCATCCCGTTATCAATTTCTTGTATCGACCGTTATGTTCTTTCTCTTGTTTGTGTATAAGTTTGTTCTATTTCACTGACACCATTACACTCATTTATTTCATTTGCGGTTTGTGATAAGTTTACTCAGTTTTTATATTTTCCTTCATTTAACATTCCTTTTTCTGCTTCCGTCAATAACTATTTAAATCATTAAATGCAATTAAATAATACGTTTTCCTCCTATCTTTGCTAGGGATATTTATTTAACTCGTTTTATCAATTTTTCTTTCAAACCAGCGTCATTCCGTTTGATATTCAGCATCGCCATCTGAGGTTTTTAAGAAATAATTTCTCTCAAATTATTCAAATCACACAATTAAGTAACTACCAACATATTTTGCCATTATGCAGTAATGAATTATTTCTCCTGTATATCAATACTAATAATAATATCTTCTTTCTTAATTTCCCCACGTTTTTCTTACCGGCTGAGGTGACTCATGACATCAACTGATGTCCCTGCAGTGCCTCTGACCGGGACGTTTTTCTAGGTTTGGATTCCCGACGGTCGCAGAGTTTTCGACACCAGCAAGAGTGCAAGATCGGATTCAGGCCGCTGTCTGGTGGAGAATTTTAGAAACCGCGGCTGCTCTCGATCGGTAGTTTTTCGTGTTGTTTTTTCCGATTAACTCCAATGCATAAAATTAACCTAACAAACGGGCCATGAATCGCGCACAATCTTCACATTCACTACACTACCAAATGCACTACACGCACATGCACTACATTACCATACATGTCAGGCGCCCAGTGCGGAAGCTAATGCAATATTGTTTACAATTTGCTGGAAATGTGGATACTTAACGGCGTGAGAGATATGTCAACAAAATTAATTGGTCTAATTTTTTGGAAAAACAAAAGAATTCGCAAAATGAACTTTATATCATTTAAACAGGCAATCGGCCTACTCGTTAGAAAAACTTTTGAAGAAAAAATTTGGAGCCATTTTTGAGAAAATGGCGTTTAGGCGTTTTTCTCTTTTCTCAGAACACTATTGAGTTTTCAGAAACTTTTTAGAGAAAAATGTGGTGTATGTCATCTATTAAGCACATTTCGCACTACTATTCCAAAGATCAAAGAAAAAAAAATGCGGAAACGTTTTTTAGAAATCTGGTTTTTGTGATTTTTTTTAAATTGCAAATATTGCAGGCAATAATGCGCAAAACTACAAAAAGTTCAAAAGAAAGTAAATGACAATGAACGAACTAATTATAGACAACAAAATTTAATTTCAAAGGAAAACCTCTATCTAAATATTTTTCTTTTCTGCCTATATTACGTATTATATATTAACAAGTTGGTCCATCATTCATAAGACAGAAATCATTTAATCCAGCTTTATATACAAATTTTTTCACAACGTTTCGGAAACATATGGTTTCCATCATCAGGTGAGAAATAATTATAATATATTAAAAAACAATTGAAAAGTGCCAAACAGAAGAAATTACAAGAAAATTAAAATTAAATATATACACGAGTCAACAGAATGCACCTTGTTAAAATCTTTAGAAAATTTAAAGACATATTACAAACAGTATGAAAGAATTGGAAAAAACAGACAGAAAATTTAAAAAAATAATAAGTTAAATATCTTAATGTTTAGAAAACAAGTTCAATAAACCATCATATACTTTTGTGAATTGATTTGATTCTACCTGTTTAGAACATAAAAGGAATATAAAAGATTTAGCATGTAAACAAATTCATTAACGCAACACAGAATTGAAACATCACATCATGTTGATTTTAATGATATAAAAATTTTTAGCTCAGTGAAAATTTGTCTTATCCTAGATTAATATTAGAAACATTATTCATCAAAACTTCTCCGAGCTTAAATACACAGGTATTTTTACTCCCACCTTTAAAGGGTAATTTTACTCTATTCTTACAAGAATTTGAAAAGCAAAAAAATTGGAACCGTTTGGTGAGAAACCAAAGTGCTAAAAAGTTTCTCAAAACCGCATCACCTCAAGTTGAGCCAGATCGACGGGGAATACTCAATTTTGGAAGAAATTGTACGTATGTTTAGGCTGTAGTGATATTCACAGACGGACGGACGTCCTTGAAAAAAACCTATTTCGATATCAGAGGAACCCAAAACGTATATTTCCGTTGAATTCCCGAAATCAATTTTTCGAAGCATTTCATAACTTTCTCTACACCACGATACACTACGTATATGAGAAGGTAACCAGCGATGCTGCAGAATGGCACAGACTTTTCCCGTATTTAGTTTTTTCTATTTCCTTTGGTCTCGGCTAACTATCGGACTTCCCACATACTCTTGCCAGCTGTCCATCCATTAAAGCCCAAAATACATCTTTTTGACATTTTCTTAATTTTTCGTTTCCTAATGGGAAATATTACTTTAAAAATATTTAAGAACAGTAAAATTTCGTCATAAATGGCAATTTTTCTTTTAAAAAAATTGGAGCTGTTTTTTTTAAAAAATGACGTGTAAAGCGATACGCAAACCCGAATTTAAAGATACTGTAAATCTCAAAAAACTTCATTAGCAGTCATTTTAAGCACATTAACTCTCAAATACAATAGTGGTTTGCAAATTGCTGGTAATGTGCATATTAACGGTTTGAGAGATCTTTCAAAGAAATAACATTTGTGCAATTTTTGAAAAAACAAAAATACCCTAAAATGAACTTTAAGTAATATTAAAGAGGACAATTAGCACTATCCATTCCAAAAGTTTGAAGAAAAAAATTTGGAGCCATTAATGAAAAAATGGCCGTTCGAGCGTTTCTGAAAATGCGAAATTTTGAGCTAGTTTTCGAAGAAAAACGGTTGAGTTTTCGAGAAACTTTTTCTGACATTATTGAAAGCAAATGTACTCATAAATATAATAATGTGAACAAGTTGCCACTAATGTAAATATTAAGGACAAGGCAAAAAAAATTACATTTTAGTAATTTTTGAAAAAACAAAAGAATAGAGAAATATGGCGTCAATGTAAATATCATAGAGCACATTTAGCATTATCAATACAAAAAAATTAAGGAAAAAATATAGAGAAAATCTGTTTTTTGTAATTATTTTTAAAATTTCAAATATTGCGCAAAAACTACTAAAATTTTTCTAAAAAATGTACATGACGTTAATGAAAAGAACTCCCTTTGGACAACAAATTTTGTTTGAAAGGAAAAATCTCTATCTTCAATTTTGTAATTCTAGGAAGACGCCGAAAAAATTTCAAACTTTTCCAATTTTCAAAAATTCAGAGTTAACCGTGAAAACGGGACCTATGCCACCTTAATAAGTTTATTTACTCTGTTTCTAACAAGAAATTTAAAGAAAAAATTTGGAACCGTTTTCGAGAAAATTCCAAAAATGTCCGGGGCGCTTCATGTAAAGTACCCCCAAGTTTTAAAGAAAGTTTTTCAAAATTGCGGCGCCTTGAACTGAAGAAGATTGACTGGAGAATATCCATTTTGGGTAGAAATCGCATCCATAGTTAAGCGCTAGTGTTGTTCACAGATTGACAGAGACGAACGGAAAGACAGACGGACGGACATTTTGAAAAAAAAATCCACTTTTTCGGTACCCAGGGGACCCCAAAACGTGTATTTCCGTTGAAATGACGAAATCGATTTTGCGCAGCATTACATAACTTTCCCTATACTACGTATATTACTCCGTATATTACGTACGTATACGGGAAAGTAAAAATGTAACCTAAGATATGCTCGACAAAACAAAGTCATTCAGTGAAAACCACATCGAAATCGTTTTCGGCCGTTCCAGATAACTCAGACAAACAGACAGGCGACAATCGTAAAACAATTGAATTCTTTTTTATATCATCTAAATAAACATATAAGATTATAAAAAGGCAGAAAAAATAAAAAGGCAGCATTGAAATCACAGAGACACTCCAATGTTTTTTTACATAGATATGTTAATTAAATGTCGTGACTTGTTTTAGTACTTGTGTAAACGTAAGGTGAGATACGGCCGGCACGCTGTGTGACATCGTAACATTACGTTGTCATGTCACTGCTAAAACTTTGTCGATCCCAGGTGTTTTTATAAAATCATAATGGATACATACTGGAGAATTAACTTTCGTTGAACTGTCGTTAAGTGTTTCCACGCCCCCCAAATTGCCACAATAAAAGTTGACAGTTAAATCTGTGCTGATAAATTGTCTTGTAACCTCTAAACGATTCGACATTTGTTTTCCGTCATGTACTACACCAAAAATGCGAAGGATGAATGCCAAAAAATTGCTTTAATTATTCTCTCTGTATTTAGGACCACAAAGCTAAATTGATACATTGAAAACGTATCTCTCAATAATTGCATTTTTATACACGCTGTACCATACAGTGTAACTTAGTACATCATTAGTATTTCTATTTCTTATTTTCTGTTAATAGCAAAAAAATGCATTCAAAACTTAATGTTATATGTATTAAAAAATAGTGTTTCTGTTTCTCTAACACAAAGCATTCAAATAAGTTTAATATGCAAGCCGAGTAAACTTCATCGTCTAAGGATATCTGCAATAATTTTACGTATTTATATTAATGGTCTGTTTGTCTATTTATGTTTACGAATTTAAATCATAAGCTATCTCAACTGCCGGTCAGCTTAAATTCAGCAATCCAAGTGGCAAGATTAATTACCGATTATTACTCTTGCTAGTACGCAATGCGGGAAGCGAATCGTGTCCTCTCTGGGGAGACTGGCCATTTTCCATTGCAAGGGAGTGGGAAATGAGTTTTGCTCGTAAATACAAAATTGTGAATTGTGATAATATGCAAGGAAGGAACGGAAGAAGTCATACAACTGTTGCCGCGCGAAGTACTGGAGTTGTTTAGTTGAAGCACATCTTTGGTATCTAGAACATTAGATTTCTACATTATCTTCGTGAGTGCTGAAACGAATGTACTTCAATACGTGTGTCAAAAAATGTGTTAGGTCACCTATATTAGAGTTTTTGGTCTTTTAAAAAAGCATTTGTTTAGGGAGTCATCCTAAGATTTCTATTTTAACGAAGGCGATATACAAACCATTTGATTTATCACATAGTAGTGTTCGAGCCAATTGTGTATCATCCATACTTGTATGTCGGTAATATAAACGCCGACACATTCATTATAAGAAAAGAAACAATTATTAAATTCAGTACATTAAATGGTTTTCACGTGAAGCAGTTGCTATCACTAAGATCTTCTTTAGTGTGTTATGTTCATGACTACACACTTTCCATCCATCAAAATAAATTCCAAAGAACAGTTGCTAATGCGCCTTGATACATAACTAACAATCAACTCCACAATGAATTTAACTTTTTAACGAGCGAACCCAAAGGTCAGTACATCAGGTGTATGGCCACTAAATTTATTACGAATTATAACCTACCTCAAATCCCAGCCTTATCACTTTTTTTTTGTTATTTAAGATTGTATTAACATCAAGGTCACCAGCGACCTCTATTTGGTTTAACGTTATGGAATGATATGGTGATGACGGGGATGAAAGGACGAACACAAGTACAACTATGCCGAGGCGGGGACTCGAACCCGCGAAGCTTTGGGTCCGAGATCGTTACTATCTTAACGATCTTGGCCACCACGGAATCGGCCCTATCATCTTTCAATCTTGCAAAAAAGGCCAATTACCAACACGAATTAAAAATAAATATCCTTTTCACGTATTCCTAAAAATATGCAGGTTTAGGTCCAGACTGAGGACCTCAAAATGGGATTCCCTTCTCATAAAGTTTCATATTTTACATTAGCAACTAAAAAACTGTACATACATACGGATAATTATATTACTGAACTATGTAATAGTCCTCAAAAAACTATAAAAAAACACATCCCTCTCCCCCTCCTCACAAAAAATTTGCTAATGTAAAAACATTCTAACTTCATCAATTTAAGTATTTTGACTTCATCAATTAAAATATTTTTGACTTCATCAATTAAATATTTTGACTTTTTACATAATACTAATATTTAATTATACTAATATTTGTAGGTGACTAGTACTAACGAATACGCGATAATTGTAAATCGACGTAGACACAGAAGACACAAAAGAAATAATAACAATGCACATATATGAATTAGACTACGAACTTGTTTCTAGAAAGCATCTCAACTCTCAGAAAGCCATCAACCAAACATTCATCATAACCCGTAATATTTTAGTTAATCGTATTCGCGTCCCATTCTACTTGTAACGCTAAGAGTGTATAAAAACTGTATTTTAATAATTACTCCGGTTTTGTCAGCTCGTCTTAATCTGATGCATATTCATCAGAAGTGCCTCATTTGAGTTACAAATTTCTTTCAATACAAATAAATAACGGAGGGTGAAAAGTAAATATGCAAATTCAATCTGGGAGCCAGGGAAAAATCACACAAAGTGGGCGGCGACCGGTGTGGAATGTTTGGGGAGCGTAGCGCGGCGGGCGCGTTCCAAGCGTTGCGTATATAAAGCCATACGCCGAAAACCGGCCGAATAATTCCCCGCGGTCCCCGTTCTTCCGCGGACTACTGCAGGCCCAACAAGCTCTTTCAATCAGCGGATGTTTATTGGATAGAACGGACGTTTTTGTAACACCCGTGCCTCAATCACTGAACGCCGGATAAAACAGGCGAAAATGGATGTAAATATTTAGTTTTCACGAGTTTCATGCTCTCATGTCTGCATGCCTATATGCTCGGAACGCTGAAGAAGTGTCGACCGTTTTGGCTAAACGGTTGAAAATAAATTAATAATGATGAATAAAGACCTCGTTTAAAGGCAAACTAGAAAATAATTAACTAAATAGACAGTGGTGATAACCAAAAGTCAAGGAAGATGGTTAGACTAATACTACTATAAACCAATAACAAGTTTAAAAATATGGTGCAAAATAAGTTAAAAACCAGGATTACAGTCCTTCTCTCGGTTCTCATACAACATTGTTGTAGGTTGCGTAAATATATTGGTTTCTACATTTGGGTTAACAGTGCTACACATGTTTATGTTCATTGTTTTCAGATATTAGACGAGGATATTTTCTGTCCAATTGAATCTCGAACATCTAATACATTTTGGTTCCTGTAATCAAAATTGTGATAAAATGTAATTGTTTGAATACAGAGTTGATTTTATGAGCAGATTCTTTTATGTGTTTTGAATGTTCCGTCATTTGCATTTTCAATTGACGCTTAGTTTACACGACATAAACAAGAGTACAATTCAAACACAGAACACTGTAAACAACATTTTCTTTGCTAAGTTAAGAGGAACATCGGCATTCTTAATGAAATTATTTCTACAATTTTCAAAAATGCCTAAATATTTCATTGACATTATTTCAGCATCTACTTTTCAAGAAAAGATTTTATTAAGAAAAAAATTATTTGTCTTTAATACGGCAAGACTGAGGCTTAGGGGAATTACGGCTGCATCGTTCCAGTGTCACAGTCCGCGCCTACTACCTCAATATTACCAATGCTCATAACAATTTCAAAATTTTACGGTTTCCTACAATGGAGAAAAGGTCTGCAGAAATCGGAACTGCACATTTTAAAACAGTACTTAGCTCATTTTGAGAAAATAATTGTCTTAGATTTACCTCTATTTTATACAAAATTATTCGAAAACTACTCAGAATTTAAAAAAACATTTTACGCCACCTTCTTTAGACATTTTTCATAGAGAATAGATTTCAATAAAAATATCTATTTTAAATATTCCACTCGTAGGAAGACGCAGAGGATACCTCAAACTTTCGCAATTTTCGCAAACTCAGAAAATTCGATGAAAATCGGACCTGAGCCATTTTTATAAGCGTTCTCTAAGAAAAAAATAAACTAGTGACATACAGTTTCCCGCATTAGTTTCTATTTCTGTTGGTCTCGGCTAGCTTTTTTGACGTGACATATATTCTTGCAAGCCGTCCAAAGTACATTTATTAAATATTTTTTTTAATTTTTTCGGTTTTCTAAGAGTAAAACGGAAATATTATTTTGAGAATATCAAAGAACAGTAAAACTTCTTCCTAAATGGAAATTCCCTTTGAAAAATGTGGAGCCGTTTTTAAGAAAATGGCGATTCAGCGCTACTGTAAATTCGACATTTGTAGCTCTTTTCAGAGACAATGTTCGAGTTTTCGAAACACTTCATTAGAAGTCATTTGAAACTCATTAACACACAAATACAAAAGTGTTTAGTGTTTACAAATTGTTGGAAATGTACATATTAAGGGTGTGAGAGATCTTTCAAAGAAATTACATTTGTGTAATTTTTGGAAAAAACAAAAAATACTCGTAAATGATCGTTACGTCATATTAAAGGAGTGCTATTAGCACTATCCGTTCGAGAGGTTTGAAGAAAAAAATTGGAATCATTGATGAGAAAATAGCGTTTGAGCTTTTCTAAAAATGCAGAATTTTGAGCCAGTTTTCACAGAAATTGTTTGAGTTTTCCAGAAACTATACATGACACTATTTAAAGCACATGTACTCACAAATACAATAATGTGAACAAATCGCCGCTAGTGAATATATTAACGACGTGAGAGACAAGTCAAACCATTTTCATTTTTATACTTTTTGAAAAATCGAAAGAATAGAGCATCATGACGTTTATATCGTCTCTTAGAGTGAATTAGTCACTATCTCTACAAACAGTTTAAAGAAAACATTTGGAGACTTTCTTGAGAAAATCTAGTATTTGTAATTTCTTTATAATTTGCACATATTGCACAAAAACTACTAAAATTTTCAAAACAATGTAGAAGACCTTATTGAAAGAACTCATTTTGGAGAACAAATTTTATTTGGAAGAAAAATCCTTATCTTCAATTTTGTAGATGTAGGAAGATGCAGAATAAAATTCAAACTTTTGCAATTTTCGAAAATCCACAGTTAACCGTGAAAATCGGACCTATGCCTCCTTAATAAGTGTATTTTACTCTATTCTCGCAAGAAATTTCAAGAAAAAATGTGGAGTTGTTTTTGAGAAAATTTTGAAAATGTCCGGGGCGCTTCATGTAAAGTACCCGCAAATTTTGAAGAGTGTTTTTCAAAATCGCGGCGCCTCGAGTGGAATCAGATCGGCAGTGGAATATTCATTTTGGAAGGCATTGAACTTTTGAGAAAGTTTTGAAAATGTCCGGGGGATTTCATGTGAAGTACCCGCAAATTTTGAAGAATGTTTTTCAAAATCGCGGCGCCTCGAGTGGAATCAGATTGACAGGGGAATATTCATTTTGGAAGACATCGAACTTATGGTTTAGGCGCAAAGGTTGTTCGTAGAGTGACGGACGGACGGACGGAGACAGACAGAGACGGACGGACGTTTTGAAAAGAAACACTTTTTCGGTATCAGGGGACCCGAAAACGTGTATTTCCGTTGAAATCTCGGAATCGATTTTCCGCAGCATTACATAACTTTCCCCATACTGCGTTTATTACTTCATATATACGAACGTATACGGGAAAGTGAAAATTGTGTCCATTTTTGAGAAAAAGTTTGAAACGTCGATGAATTTTCAAAAATATCAAAACAAAATGCTTTTTTTTCAAATTCAAAGCGCCGCGATATCATCCAGAACAACACGAATTTTGGTGAAAATCCTGCCTACGGTTTAGCCGACAACGTTGTTCACAGACGGTCGTAGGGACCAACGTTTCGCCATATACCTATTTTTCGGCATTAAATACCCAGAAAACCTGGATTATGAACATACAGTGTGTGAGAGGAAGAACTTTGCTACTTATAGAAGCAAGAATTATCTGCTTTTCGATATCAGGGGCCTACAGTACATATTCTAGCAAAAAGTCGCCGTTTTCACTGCAGCATTACATAACTTTGTCTGTACTACTTGAGTAACAATCAAAGCACTAACAGTTGCAGAAGCGCAGTAATGTCCCGTGCCGCAGAAAAACTAAAACATCACTAGCAATCACCATAATGCCAGCGTGACTTGTGTGGATTCATAGCGGCATTCTCTATTAATCTACATTTAGTGTTCTACGCAGAATTTTTTAACTGGGTTGTGAAATTTACGGGTGCTGTAAATACTAGAAAAGTTCGTCTGAATATCTAAGTAGAACCTTAGGGTCTTCAACAGGAACATATCAAATGAGCTGTACCGCATTTTTATAGACGTTAATGCATTAATGAAATAGATGAAAAGATATCAAGTCGACTCCTGTTATAGTGAACTCGAATAGAGTAAACACTAGGATATAGTGAACTTAAGTCACTGGTGCCGTTTCACATACATTACAAATAAGCATAAGAAAATTCTATTGTAGTAAAACTGAACCTCGGTTATAGTGAGCCTAAGTTACAGGAAAATTCAACGACAGGGAAATTAATTCCCTCTTGGAAAGAAATGTGTCGCCTCCGGGCCACAAATTCCAACATTACGCAGCTAGAAAACAATATCGACCTAAGGTCGTAATAAACAAGTCTCCCCTGAGGTGAAGGTAGCGGGCCCCGAATGGGGACCTTACTGATGACCTCATGCCTCTCAATTTCACTGCGTAAACAAAGAACGTGTCCTGCGTAGGATACAATTGCCACACAACTTCCTGCCACACATCTCTGACAGTTACGTCTCTCCAAGGTTATTCATTTTCAAAACGAGCTAGAGAGCTAGGTCGAATTCAGTCGCTGTCTGGGCAAAATAGTAGTGGTCGGTTGCTCTGATCGATAGTTTGTGTAGTTTCTCAGATCAAAATCAGGCGAATGCCGGAGCAGTACCTAAATCATCATTAACGCTTCAGTGTCTTGCTTGTTTGCAGGCGTGGGCCTTTTTCAACGTCTGCTGCCGGCTCATTGTCCCGGGCCGGCTGGGGGGGCTCCTGAAGGCTGCGGACTTCCTTGGGACGGTCCATGGACCGCGCGCGATCTTTCCTTCCCCTTCTTCGTCCTACCCTCGCCCCTTCTTTACACACACTTAGACTTACATGCACTACACTACCAGAGAAGTCGGGAGAGCAGTTGGGAGCTTAGAGCTTTTCCTGGCTGAGGCAATGCACTGTATGGGAGATATCTGGAGGGAAAAATCTCCCTCGAGCCGACGTGTAGGTCGGTGCCGGATATCACATTCCTACGGGGGAGGAATACCGACACATCCGGGAATAAATCATTCACTTCACTAACGAGACTATTGACCATAGCAGTTCACGTGCCCGGAAACAATCAATAAAACAATCAATTCGTGTTCTACGCAGTCTACAATTACAAAATCTTCAGCACGCCGCCAGGCACTCGCTCATCGCAAACGCTCGCTTTGTGCTAAAGCAGAAGTTTCGTGCCGTCACCCAGTGCAACCGCACTAAACAACCGGCCAATTGTGCTCCAGAACGAGCGCACACAACAAGAGTAACTGACTCCGTGTATGTATGTTTATGGCGTAGTAATTGAACTCCAAGCTGTACTTATTATGTTAAATACTGATATCATTTTCCCCTCGCATTATTTTCAATCAAAGTAGTTTGGTGATTCGGTAAAGGGAATAAAACGCGTAATGGCTGCAATCTTTTCAACAACATTGTCGCTATCATGCCACGGCACTATATGCGTAATTGTTAATGGAGTGACATTTAATTCGTACATGGAATATCACTGATATTCGGACACCACTGATATTCGACTACATTAACATTAATCTGCATTGTATTACAAACTTTCGTCCGCACGTATTTTGAAGAAATATTGAAATCATACGAAGGTAGGAAGAGTACGAAGGGTTAAATTACCTAGTTTAGTATAACCGTTTGTGTAATAGTAAATATTTCATAGATAAAATTCCTCGTGTAAGAAACGCAGCAAATAAAGTTACCTAGTAATAGTATCCGGTTGTGATATTTTTCAAGCAATGAAAATGAAATTAGGTAAACAACAGAACAACAATATTGAAAAGACGGGCATAAACCGATTCGAAAGCGCTAACTTTCATATGTATGAATTTAGTGTTCAATCAGCTTTCCATATTTATGGTAAACATTGGTGCGTGTTTGTATAACATTCAAATGTCAAACCCTGACATTCAAGAAATTGTTCATTTGCCCTTTTTGGAGCCATCAAAACAATAAACCTTAGCAAAGTACTTTCGTGACATTTTGACTCACTTTCAAAGGGAATAAACATATTTTATTATTTTAAATATGAATTTCTGTGAAAAAACTTCGACCAGCGAATTTACTTCATCGCATCAGTCATAGATCAGTAACTTCGCTTGTTCAGAAGATATTATTCACAAGGCTCTATTGTGCATCGTTTTCAATGAACACATCAGTATTAAAAATTTAAAGTGAATTCATTAGAGCAACACATATGGTAATTCACTCAATAATTTAAACAAAATGCAGGAAAAAAGTGTGTGGTGATAGAGAGTGCCAGACATGAAGACTCAGAGGTCTCTGAGCAGTAAACAGAATCGAGCCACTTGATATACTACCTAACGCGAAATTGTTTTCATGTAAGATAGAATTGTATAGTGTAATAAAATGTACCCTTAATGAACATTGCAGAATGCAGTTTCATGACGTTCTAAAACATTCGTGAAAGTTTCGCATAGCATTCTAGCACATTTGACAACTTTTCAAAGGTTTCTAATTATTTTTACAGGAATGCATCATTTTCATATATGACAGAACCTTACAGTATACATGTTCACTACTGGAGTACCAGTCAATAATCATTCTCGTAATATTATTCAATCAGTTCTTATTTCCGTACAGTACAAAAAGTTATAAAATGAAGCCAGGTGCGAAAAGAGGTGATGGATGAAAAACAGTACAAAAGATGCAGAGAATAATGGCGAGTTGTCCCGACGACTCGACCTTTTTAAGGACTCTTCTGCAGCAAGATCTCAGGCTTCTAGTATAACTCCTACCACAATGGGGACTACTGAGTTTGGGTGTTGGGTGACACCTGTCATATTGTTTGCGCTCTGGACATACTCATTGAAAGTCGTATTTTTTGTTCTTCGAAAAGAACCACTCGTCTCCACAAAAGGGGATCAGTGCATCTAATAATAGTATATTCCTTTTTTTTTTTGTTCATTTAAATTAAAATTTGTGAGAGTTTTGTTACCGTAAGAATCCTTTTTGTATTATTATTACACATTATAATCCTATTGCAAGTCCACTCCTGTTGTTGTTGATTCTAATACACTGTGTTGCATGAATAGACATTGCCCACCTATGTTGTAGATTACATTATTGAGCTCTTTTAACTTTCTCCGCATATTTCGTAAGACGAGAAACTATTGTAATCGTGCGCCGCAAAACAGCGAATTTTCGTGAGCAAAACTCATATTGCCGGACTCTGACAATGAAATATTGGGAAAATTAAGTGTGTGTTTGTGTGTATATATATATATATATATATATATATATATATATATATATACATATATACACATATATACATATATACACATATATATACATATATACACACATATATATACATATATACATATATATATGTATATATAATATTACTCTCTCTAACATGTTATATAATCAGAATCCACGATTTGTGCGACCTTGATATCAAAAACGGCTAAACACCTGTCGTTCTTTCCCACCGTTCGCCCGCCCGTCTGTCCATCTGTCTGTCGGTGTGCGGTCAACGCTAGCCATTCCCCAGCATTGATATTCCCCAACTGATCTCAGCAAATTCACGGCCTTGCGCGCTTGAAGCGGATATTTTTAATTTTGGGGGAACATTTCATAAAGCCTCAACATTTTCTCAATTATATTTTCCATTATATTAACTCCATTATATTTTTGTAAATTTTGTCTTCGGATACCGTAAAGGACGCTTAAGAGAATTGCGCTGGATTCGTTCTCGTTAAAATCCCTGGTTTTTCAAAAGTTGCAAAAGATACAACAAATTTCGGCGTCTTCCTACAACTACAATATTGAAGATCGAGATGTTTTCCTGAATGAAATCTGTTCCTAAAAACAGATCTTGAAATAAAGACGGGTACAATGTTTTGAAAATATGAGTAGTTCTGGCGTAATTTTGGGTGAAATATGGGCAATTATAAATAATTATTTTCTTAAAAACGGCTCCAAAATTTCTCTTTAAATTTTCTCTTAGTAAGTATAAAAAACGATAAGAAAGGTGGGTTTGATCCCGTTTTTTCCAACACGATGTTTTCGAAAATTGCAGAGTAATAACATTGCGAAAGTAAAAATTGATAGATATTTTTGTCTAAGATGAAATCTGTTCTAAAAAATCAGATCATTACAAATGGGCATGTACGCTTTATTTAAAAAGCAAGTTGCTTTCGCGTAATTTTTGCCTGAAATTAATGTAATTTATAAAAAAAATCATCTCAAACACATCTCCAATTTTTTCTGTGGAGAGCAAAGGTCATTACAAACAATAATGCAGCTCTGATTTTCGTTGAACTCTGCACTTTCAAAAGTGGCAAAAATTAAAAAATACCAAAAAGTATTCACTGTTGTAGTATCACTAATTTTGATATCACTTGGCCTCCCAATGTTACCAACTGTTCTTTTTCTTTCCATGTTCTCCATCAAGGTAACGACACAACAATGGTCTTTGTCGTATAGTATATCCATTTCATGTGCCGTTCCTTGACAGAAGGAATTTAGAATTTGATTAGGATGGAAATTGTCGAAGGATTTAATTTTGCCAGGTATTTGGGCAGGATTGTTTTTCATATCATAAGCATGACTTGGCAAACTTGGTATTTTCCGCCGTGCGAATATCCACGGCCCTCAATGGATTTGCCAACCAGCACATTACGTAGTCAGTCACCAATCTCCATATCACTGGAGCTGGCTTGCAACATTTTTATAACCTTGTTATAACTCGGTGTTAATGCAAATATGTTTTGATGGAGTAGATTCATGAGTCTGATAACAGTGATGTAAATTACTGAATGCTTGTTTCAGGAATTTACTTGTCTTTTGACTAAATAAAATTCTTAAGTGCATACAATTGACGAACACAATTATCTAAAACTGATGTGGCTACATTGAGAGGTAGGTTTACAAATAGAATATTGTTGACGTACTCGTGCTCTGTCAACATGGTCATTACCCCGTTTGGCTCGGCTACGATACTGACTCAGCTAATTTCTCAGCATAACTGAGAATGATAAATGAGAATGATTATTTTCCGGGCACGTCAACTGGAATGGTCGTTAGTCCCATTAGTGTATGGAATGTGAACAACACCCAGCCAGGTGAAGACGTTGCTCTCCCCCTGGATGGTAATATCTGGCGCCGACCTACACGTCTTTGCGGGGAATGCCTCCTCCAAGTATCTCCGGAACACCGCCCTAACCGGAACAAGCTCTAACCGACTGGTCTCCCGCGGTCTTAATCTAACTAGTCTCCCGTGGTAGTCTACTGCATTTAAGTGTAAGGGTACGGAAAGAGAAGGAAGAAGAAAAAATCGCGGCCCATAGCCAGTTCGTTAGGTTACTGCTTCGGTATTCGCTTAGTATTGAACAGATAAACCACAGAAAAATAGCGATCAGAGCTGCCGATTGCTAGAGTCCACCTCCAGATAGAGGCTGAATTCGACCTAGCGCTAGCTAGTATCGATAATCCGTCACTGTCGGAACTGAAATCCTTTGACCTTCCGGTCAGTGTCGCTGCAGAGAAAGCGTCAGTGCTGTCATTGAGCGAAACTCAGCCGGTATAACATATCTATAGAGACTCGTACGGATTGTTAATTGAATAATGGATAACAAACACCAAATTTTACTAACATGACGGTTTAAGAACGTCCATAGGACATGGCCTATAGATTCCAGAAACTTTACCCGCAACCTTCGTGTCTGTAAAAGAAAAGAGATGAAACATCTTTAATCAAATAAATAATATGATGGTATACATCATATGCTGTCCAAATTGATCCGAAAACAGTCCTCCATTGATCCTGTACCCTTCCGGAAATGTACTCATACAATCACGTACAAATGCGATAACAAATTCAGTGAATGAAAGATCATGAAGTATTGAGTAAATAAATAAATGGCTTTATTGATGGCGAGGCTCAGGCCCCTCTTCCACCTGAGCACTTAAAAAAGTTTAACACAACATATATTAAAAATATATTTCAAAGAAATATGTATGCAATTAGTGGATATGATTTCTCACAAGTGCGATAGGACTGTAAACGAGCGAGGAGAGAGTTAACGGGAGAAAAACAATAATAGGTAGGGAACGACGAAAGGAAGGGGCATAATTTTACCTGGCAAGGCAAACGAACTTACAGACAAATATTATGCATTAATGGTGTTGAATGCACTCGGTGCAATGTGTTGAAAACAAGTGTGGATGCCATATTATGGAAGGACAAATGCAACTAAGCCTGCAACTACGGCTTGCATCAGCATCCACCAGGAGAGAATGCGAGATGAATGAATCCTATTGGACAAAAGGACATGTGATTAATATCTTCGTGACCTACAATTTGAGATGGCCGAAATATCTAAGTGACCGTCATTGCCTGGCTGGTAAATCTTGTTACAAGACCTTTTCCGCTTATAAAATACACACTTGTAACGAGTACGAAAACTAAGTGATTTTGTACTGGCAAGTATTAGAATGATGTTATAATATAGTATAAATTTCACTGAATGACTTTCTTCTATTTCAAAGCGTATTGTAAAATTATATTTGGATGAAGCATTTAACTTATTTGCAATATAAGCTCTTAAAAACTAAGTATGTCTGCTCCTCGACCTGTCAGCCTAAAGTTACTGGTAACGAGTAGAATAATCAAAAATTTTTGAATTCTTTTGTATCATGGTATTTATTTATACCTCTCAAAAACGTGTTTTATTTTCAATCATCCAAAATATACAATAATACTTCTAACAAAACAGTTATTGATTTTATAAGTAATTGTATTTCTGTTGTGTTAAGTCAAAACATGATATCTTCAAAATCACATTCAGATGCAACTCTTGCTATTCCAAACCATAACTTTTTTAAATGGATTGGAAACTAACTTGGTAACGTTCAAATAAGTACTTCAGAAAGCAAAACTCAACGATCAGATCTACCAAGTAATTTTTCAATCCGTTTAAAAATATAATGGTATGGATTAGTCAGAGTTGCATCTAAATGTTGATTTGAAGTGATCATGTTCTAACCAAACACCACAGAATTCTACCAATCGACATACCCGCTGTTTTATATTTGATTAGTGGTGCTAAAACAGCACGTAATTTTTCGCCCGTATTTTCACGCAAAATTACACGAAGAGCACTCAGATATTCGAAAAATTGTATATGACCTTATTTCAAAATATATTTTTAAAAAATAGATTTCGCTAAACGGAAAAATCTCCAATATTTTAGCTGTAAGAAGACTCCGAAAAAGTTTGAACATTTACAATATTCGAAAAATCAGGGTTTTCAACGAACATGAGACCTACACAATTCTCTTAAACGTCCTTCATACTACCCAACAACAAAATTTAATCAAAATCGATGGACCCATTTTTTTTAATTTTGAAAATATCCCAGAGACTTCATGAAAGTACCCCCCAAAATTCATATATCGGTTTCAAATTCAAGGGGTCGCGACATCAGCCAGTTCGATTGGAGAATATCAATTTTGGACAAAATCGACTGAATGATTTGGCCGCTACCGTTGTTCACAGACGGAGAGACAGACGGACAGAGAAACGGAGAGAGACGAGCGGACAGAAGAGTGGACAGACGGACGGGCAGACAGACATTTTGCCATCATACGATTTTTCGGTATGAAAGGCCCGCAAAACATGGATTCTGGCTAAACTACGTGTTAGATGATTTTTTCCTAAATTTAGCGACTGGATTTATCCACTTTTTCATTACCAGGTCCTTGTAATAAGAGCTTTTCTACCAACAATTTGCTGTTTTTTCGCGCAGCATTACATAACTTTCTCTCTACTCCGTACAAAAAGGAAAAATTGGCGAAGGGAATATTGACCAAAACGCGTGTAAAAAAAGATGAGTTGAGCTAACTTCGTATGATTCTGAATTATCGAATTGCGCATGTCATTTTTAAAGATATGTAATATATTAGACATAATTAGTAATGTATTTTAAAAATATAGAGAGAAATATTTTTCAAGTGAGAGGAAGGAATTACCTCACACGTGGGAGTGATTGTAGTATATTTTTTATGTATCATTATCCTCATAAGTAATATTTTATTGTATCGTATTTTATTAGTTATCAATAAATTACAAAACAGGGTCATCTTAGGTTAAATAGTTACCGTTGCTGCCAGAAGAAGCTGTCACAAAAGTAATTTGGAAACTAGTGGTACTACATCACACAAATTCCCATATCCTTCACAACTAGTACGTAATATTATAATACTGCAATCTGAATCTTTATTTTCAAATTGTATCCTACCAATTCTTCAGTTATCTCGTGAAACATTCTTCAACAAAAGGAACGTGGGAGATTCGAATTTACAATTTTCAAACGTTCACGTGTTTTAATGAAGCTAGATAATATTTAAGATACAACTGATGTTGGAACTGAAGAGAAATCACACAATTTAATTCAAAATTACTCCAAAACTACTATTTTGAAAAACTCAAACCAGGAATAATTTAACAATATTGAGAAAGCGATTGCATTAAGAAAGAAATCAACAGCTTCAATTTTCAACGTGTAGGACTCATTTTTGTAGTAATAGTAGTGGCTGACTTTGAGTCAGCAATCACGCAACTGAACTTCCCCAAGACTCCGAACTCCCCTGCTAGAAAACAATTTGAACTTTAGCAGTCTTTCAGAATCTATAGGTTTTCATCGAAATCAGTCCTGTCATATTAAAAAGCAAAGTTTTCTCTATTTGAGCAATAACTTCAAATAAGATCAAATTTGAAGCCGGGTTTGAGAAAATAGTGTTTTTTGTAACGATTTCACACAAAATTAAGAAAATTTTACATATTTTCAAAACATTGTTCACGAGATTAATTAAAGACATAATTTTGAAGAACACATTTCATTTAAAATATCTATCTTCAAACATGTAGTTAAAAATCTTGAACTTTTGCAATTTTTAAAATTTTAGAAGTTTCAATGTAAATCGTACTTGCATGACTTTTATAAGCGTATTTTGCTCATTTTGAAAAAAATAAAGAAATTTGGAGTTATTTTTGAGAAAATGTCGAAAATGTACCAGGGGCTTCAATTAAATGTTCTAGGGGCTTCACAGAAACTGAACTACCCTTTTCGAATTCACAGGGCTTTGAGTGGGGCCAGTCTAGTGGGGGAACATCCATTCTGGTGTAAATTCTAAATACGATTTAGGAGCAAATGTTGTTAACAGATCCTCGGAAAAAAGGCAGACATGTTTTGAGGAAAAATCAAAATAATCAATCAAAAATATAAAAATCAAAAATCTTCAATATCAAGATCCCATAAAACATGGATATTTATTACCACTTATTGGAGAATGTAATTTTCTACCTATAAGTGCAAGAACAGTTCACTTTCTTGTATCAACTATAAAACGTATATATGCTGTTGAAATATCGACGATTTTGCTACAATAATACATCACTTTTTCTTACTACCTTGTACATACGAGAAATTAATATTATCACCCGCAGGTGATAAAAGAGAACTTATGGAACATAATTAACCATTATGAAATGTGTCATGATATGCGAGGTCCTATGGTTATGATAAGAGCATATTTATTTCTTATGAAGAATTCATATATAAGAAATATTGATCTTTCGTCATTGTCTCTTTCCTTTGATCACTTCAAACACAGATTCTATCTTGAATGGAACACCATTTATAATCAAACACTCCATGGAAGTGATGCACCTATTTTGCTTCACTACTGACAACTACGTATTGTGTTATTTCGCGGCAATACACATAATTACGAAAATGTAAGTAGGATACGCACATCACTAAAAATAATTCTGTCATGAAATTAATTTAATTTATTGCTTTCTCTTGCATCAGAACACGTGCCGAACAATGTATGGTTCACTGGCACAAAACTCTCAGAAGGCTGTGAAATAAACAAAGATATCATCCAAATTAATATGAAAACTGTATTTACAAGCACTTTTTGTAAAATTGTGAACAACATAAAATTCAGAATAATACAGAAGAACTTTCTCAGTTAAATCAGCATCAATTGCAATGCATTTTGTCCGCAAGTCAAATACAGGCCAGGGACACAAACTAGATTTATTTACATTATAGTGATCTGAAATTGTTGGCTGTGTAACCACCTGTAAGGGATGCGCTTATTTCGAAAGTGACGTATCTCCATTATAAACATTTTAGGAAGTAAAAATATTGACATTCAGTCTTCTAGTTAAAGATAGGAATACCGTTCATCTTAAGATAAACGTGATTTTCGAACACTGTTTTTGGGCATGATGAAGAAGAAGCATCTTCTTGACATGTAAAAGTGCAAGAGAAATGGAAATCGAGACACAGTTCTTGGGAAAAGTTACTCATTTGTATTCAGGGATGTATTGGTCTCAAATTTTAGAGAGAAATTTTTCGAATTATTTTATTATTATTCGTGGCATATCAAACGGACGAAAGTATTTTGTGTCAAGAAGAAAAGAAATTACGTTTTGTAGGTTTCCACCACGGTATACTACGAGTTTGTGTTGGAATAGATGAAGAAAATATGAAAAATATTACGGTATAATAAAATATTGAAATATATAAATATGTGTCTCTCAATCTAATTATTATTGATTACACTCGTACCCACAGACAATTATTTAAAAATGTAGTATTTTAAATAAATGCAAGTATTATAGTTTTGTAACATTATGCGAAAATTTTAATTCAAATGAACGAACAAACATGGATGAATCCACGTACAAATCTTAGCCCTGGATATAAAATTGCCTAGTCATCTCACGGACACATACGTAAGGCACTAAACTATTTTATCATTTCAGTAATTCGGTGACTCGCCGAGGTGCCTTCCCCAGAAGTATTGAAAGATGACATCATTTCTCTGATTCGTCAAATTCTTTGTAAATATTGAACAAGCCAACAGTTTTTACTGATTAAAAATATTGATTAAAATACAGTTTCGTAATATTAGTTTCAATGCGTATTCAACGTAAATATCTAATGTTGAAAGAAAGAAAAAAGCAAGCAATTGATTTCATTTTGCAATTGTAATGAAAGAAAATAAAAATAAAGGTGTAGTATGAAGGCAATATTTGTATCAATGATGCAATTCATTACGAAATATACCAAAACTAGTTTGATTACCTCACTATTGGGAAATAAGTTGTTGCGGCACGTAATACAATTTATGCTTTGTTGACGCTTATGGAAGAAATACCCACCATTTAAGAAACATATTTTCTTGAAAATTAAGAAAAGATTTTTTACAAAGAGAGTCAAATAACGTCTTTTGAAAACCATTCCATTCTTAAAATACGTACCATTAACCTAGATTCAAAAAATAATTATCTTTTCTTAATACACATACTTAAATAAATCATTAACTTTTAGGTATTTGAATACTTAAGCAAATTCATTTAAATACAACGAAAGATTCTATGAACGTAAATGTTTATGAAATGTTTAGAGATGATTTCCTTAATTGCATTTTTCAATGCCATACGCTCTTTGAATCAAACTTTTAGTGACTCGATCAGAAGAGTAATTAAAATATATGAATGATTCATTACGCCTCTAACAGTTCACTAAAAGATCCAGGTAGTTTTTCCTGCCTGGTGACTTTGAAAGAATGGGTCAAAGAAAGGGTAAATGAACACAATGCAACATGTGTCGCTGATTCTGAAAACTATCCAGATGAATATGAAGGCACAAAAGTTATTCAGATTTATGATTTATTGAATTAAGTACGTATTCGGCAGCATTGTTGTCATCTAATATATTCAGAAATGATGTTAACTCATTGTCAATCATTATTTACTAATTTTAATGTAACATTCGTTTAATTTAAAATGAAACTCCAGTTGACCACTAAATTTTTAACACTCCCAGTTCCATTACATTAATGCCTAACAACAATCACCGATTTTCCGTAATCAAGTGCTGACACCACTTGCAAAATGTGTGAATGATCAAAGCTTGCAGAGAACGTTGATGTACGGTAACTGAAACTTTCGATACATGGTCTTTGAAGTACTCAATGCACGAACCTAATGTAAATAGATTGATAGAGCTTTGCGTGTACGTTGCACAGAAAACAAAATATAAAGTGCTTTTAATGACGCTTGTCATCAGTTGGCAACATTTACATTTACAATTAATGCAATTTGAAAATTAATGTTTTCTTTAAGATCTATTTTTTATAATAATATTATTTTCTGCAGATTATCTTCTTAACCAAAACAAATGTGTCTGTATCGTCTGATAAGAAACAAATGCATATTTTATACATTCCTAGTAATTAATTAAAGAATTGGGGCTTGCCTACAATCCTCATTTACTTTCATTTTATTGGAATGCACTGTTCATCAAGGTCGGAAAATGACGGGTAAAAATAAAGTACACTTTTCTAAAGTGGTGTCTCATACATATTTATTTCTGTAAGTATGGGATAGACAACGCCAATGGTACATTACAAATATACATTTTTATTTCACCACTCAGTTAATATATCATTTACAAATTAATTTATGAAATTCAGAGTATGAATTGGTCATCACGGTTTTTAATTCCATTGATAATACAGTGAAAGATATCTACCAAACCATTCAGCTTTCTGACAAAACAAAATGCACGAAAGTAAGACACCGTATATTTTGTATATAGTAACGTACAAAATACATCTGGGAACTTCCTGGCCCACACGGATCAGTCACAGCAGTCGCGCGAGATATGCATATGAAAAATCGATATAGAGTAGGCGTAATTCTGAAACCTCACGTATACGCACCTCAGTCGTCTAACACTCAAATATTTGCTGTTTCTGTTACCGCATGTCCAAATTGGTTTTCTTAACTCTACATTTGTTAACATCAACGTATTTAGAATATTATTATTGAATTTTGTCGGAATAGTTAATTGGTTTGACTGAATGTTTTGGTCTCAGCTTTTTTTCAATATAAGTACAAAACTACCCTTTTGTCTCTACAGTGCAATCGCAGGCTATTTACCCTAAATCCGGATTGCACCGTGCCAAGGATATGTCATAAGGGTAAAGTCAGTAGTTTCCCTACGGAAGAAGAATTTGCATGAGTGTTCTTCGAAAAATTGGTAGAGTTTCACAGAGTAGCGAGATCTCGCCTCCGAGAACACAAGAAAAATTCCTGTTGAGTTACTCAAAATTCTACCGAATGTTGTCTAAATATTTCAATATGTATATATAATTTTAGATTGTATGTATTTAAGTTTCCTAATAAAAGATTTCTTATAAAGTTAAGAATGCGTGGGGATATGAAGGGCATTAATTACAAATTTATCAAAATCACCAACACCTCGAAACGTGTGTATATAACTAGGATATTTTCTCTCGTTCTGATTTATTAGTGAAAATATTGTTCAGTCAAATTGTATGATAGCACCGCGTTGTGGAGACCGATTTATGCTACCGTTCAGTGCAACGTGATCCACCATGTGTAGGCCTGTTGTTAAGAGAACATCACATCAACTGCGTTCCAACATTTAGAACAACAAACATCACGGATGTGGGGAAAACGGATTGGATGGACCTATGGATAAAAATGTACATCAGGTTCGTGGAAGCAATGTCATGGGACACAAGAGTGTAAAGAAAGAGGTAAAACGGTATTTGCGCATGGAACATGAAAACAATTAGTACGTTTTCCCTGGCGACATCACATCACAACAGGTAAAGCCGCGTGTACATACATTTATTAAGTTTCTATTGTGTACCGACGTTTCGCTCAAATCGATAAAACGACGAAAAATTGCAGCCATGTTCACATCAATTTTCTGAAACAAAAAACAAACCAATCTACGCGCATCTCGGTGAATGAAATGCCGAAAGGACTAAATGAACGGAGCGAAACATCGCCATGCAGAAACGCCAGCGACTCGGAAGAAGTCTTGAGAGGAACACCGTAGGCCTGCAGAAGCCGCCGTCCGGCCGGGGCAGGGCCAGGCAGGGCCGGGCAGGGCCGGGGCCGGGGCAGGGGCGGGCCGGGGCCGCGAGGCGGAGGGCGCTCAGTGGCCGGCGAGCGGCGCGAGCGGCGCGGGCGGGCGCGAGGCGGCGCTGCAGAAGATCGGGCAGCGGCCGGCGGACACCGGCGTGGCCGCCAGCGAGGGGGAGTGCGGCGCCGCCCGGGGTCACGCGTACCCCATCAGGTTGCTCTCCGTGCTGTGCTCCGCGAACAGGGCCTCGTCCGTCAGCGTGATGTACGTGATGAAGGCCATGTCCGAGTGCGTCGACGACGACGGCAGAATGGACCTCCCCGAGTAGCCCGAGTCGCTCTTGCGCAGTTGCTGCGCCTGCTGCTGCAGCTTGAGGCGTTGCCTCCAGCAGCGCAGGCCGCAGAAGCCGATGCACGACGCGAGCAGCACGCCGATCACCACGCTCACCAAGATGGCGCTCAGGTAGCTCCTCTCGATGCCCAAGGTCAGCAGGAAGTCCTCCTCGCGGGTGGTGACGGACGTCGTCGAGATGACGATCACGTATTCCTCGCGCTGGATGCATAAGGAGAACGAGTACGTCATCCCGGGCTTCAGGCCGTGCACGGTGTACGAGTGCATCTTCATGCCGACGGAGAACGTGACAGACTGCGGAGAAGATTTGGCGCCTTTCCTCACTTCTTCGTACTGAAGCATGTAGTTGTTGGATATAGAGTTCGACATGTTCCAGGTCAGTGTCACGAACGTTGACGTAACGGTGAGCGGAAAGAGGTTTACGTTAACGTCCCGCACCTCCAAGGTTACTATCCGTGTGTCGACACCCGCGAAATTCTTAGCCACACATGTATACGAACCGGAGTCTTGATGATGAAGATAATGTATAGTCAAAGTATGATCCATAACACAGAAGCGACCCACACACTGCCCGTTGTACAATCTCTCACTATTCTTCGAATACCAAAGGACTTTGATATCAGGGGATCCAAGAGCACGGCAATGGAAAGAGACATTGTTTCCTAATGTGTGGTGAAATGATGTAGGGAACAATGGAATAATATAAGGTGTACAGGCGTCAGTAGATTCCGGGAGATGCACAAGCGCGGTACGATTGGCGTTTTCTCTCTCTGCACAAAAAACTTCTTCATGGGTCCTGTTCTTCAACCACAACAAACTGCAATGGCATGCAAAGCTATTGTTGTTCACGTGTAGTTCCGAAATGTTGGGACACGCTTGAAGAAGCTCGGGTTCCAGAGTAAAGAGAGCGTTGTTGGATATATCGAGCTTCCGAAGATTGGGTACGTTCACCAAGCTCTGCGGATGCAGATACGTGAGCGCCGGGTTGCCGCGGATCTGCAGTTCCTCCAGCTCGAGCAGGTTGTGGAAGGCCTCGCGGTGCACGAGGTGCAAGTTCCTCTGGAACGAGATGCTGAGCGAGGAGACGGCCAGGCCGACGACGGCGCCCGAGGGCAGGAACGAGAAGCTGTTGCCGTCCAGCACGAGGCGCCGCATGTGGCCCAGGCGCTTCAAGGCCGCGTTGGGCACGCGCCGCAGCCCGTTCTGCGCCAGGCTCAGCTCCACCGACACGTTGATGGCCTCGAACGCGCTGTCTTCCAGTCGGATGATGTGGTTGTTCGACAAGTCGAGCACCTTCAGATTGTGAGTAAACACGTAACTGGGGATCATAGAGATCGCGTTGTAGCCGAGGTACACCTCCTCGAGCCTCGGCATGTCGGTGAAATAATGGACTTTGAGGAAGGTGAGTCTGTTGTACCGAAGATCTAACACGCTAAGTCCGGGTAAAACGAACGCGAACGCCATGATGGTGTGTAGACCGTTACCAGATATGTTGAGGTAGGTCAAGTCAGGGAAATCCCGAAACGCGTAGGTCTGTAAGGTATGCAGACTGTTGCCACTGAGATCCAGGTACCGCAACTTGGGCAGGGTCTTACCTGTGCCCGCCACTTCCTGCACGCCGCTGCTCTTGAGGTCGAGCGCCAGCAGCCCCGGCAGCCGGCGCAGGGCGAAGAGGTCGACGCGGCGCACCGTCGTGTTGGAGAAGCGCAGCACCTCCACGGCCGGGCTGAGCTGCGCCACGGCCTGCAGATCGGCCTGCGTCACCCCCGAGCACGTGACGGACTTGGCGCGGCGCTGCAGCAGCGGGTCGAGGCCCGACCGGCACGTGCACGCCTGCGGGCACTGCGGCTCGGCGAGGGCGGCGGCGGAGGGGAGGGCGCTCCACAGCAGCAGCGACAGCAGCGGCAGCAGCAGCAGCGGGGGCGGCGGCGGCGGCGGGGGCGAGGGCGGCGCGGGCGCCCGCGGCGGGGGCGGCGAAGAGCGTGGCGCCGGCGGCCGGTGCCGGGGCCGCGGCGGCGACGCGGGCATCGGAAGCGGCGCGGCGGCCAGCGGGCGGTGCGAAGAAGCGGGGGCGGGAGGCGGCGGGTGGCGGGCGGCGGGCGGCGGCAGGCGGGCGGCAGGCGGGCGGCAGCGGGCGGGCTCCGTGGGTCGCGCTCCGCCGGGGCGCCGCCGCTCGGGGGTGGTCCGTGCGCGCTCGCGCTCGCTCACGTGGTGTCTGCCGCCATGGCGGCCCGGCCTGCCGCTATATGAAGCCGCACCAAACTCCGGAGGCGGACTGCGGCGCGGCGTGGCGCGGCGTGGCGCGGCGGTGGCGGCGGCGGCGGGCCGAGGGCCGCCCGCCCCCCGGCGCGACCCCGGGCCTGCGCCGGCGCCACTGCCCGGCGCATGCGCGCTCTCCACAGGCGAGGGCGGCGGCGGGCGGCGGCGGCGGGCGGCGGCGGGCGGCGCAGGGCGGCGGCGGGGCACCGCGGGCGCCAATGGCTGCGCTGGTCCCCGGAGATGCAACAAGTTCCGCGCTCCCCCGTCCTCCAAATTACCCTGGATTTAAAAAATAGAATTTGGAGTAGGAACAAAGTTAATAAAAACAACATCCGGTAATAGTTGATACGTCGCGGCTCTTTCTTACATTGGGAGGCTATGAAAACCGACCTTTGCGTTCTGTTCCTACCGAAAGTAATCCACTGGGAGGTATAAAAATGCATTAGAGAATGCTGTAGAATCCGTCTTAAAGTAGGTCAGCCGAACGCCCTGCGAAACATTTCACAGTGTTGAAATAAAGAGGAAAAACTTAGGATTCCGGCCCACAGATGAAAGAACGTGCATAAGAGCTTTCAGTGATGTTCTATAATTCAAGATTTTAATTAATCCTACCCTCGGCTAAAGTTCAAATCTGTGCAATTAAATTAGTTTCTTTAAAATTAAAAAAATATATATTTTAATTAGTCGTTTGTGGATGATGACTTACGACTTTTTGTTTTTGTTGAGATAAAATGTTAATAATATGAACATAAGACATGCCTGCACAACAAAATATAACTTACCTCTTCTTTTTAATATTCCAATACATGTGCTAAACATCTTTACTTTACGAACGAAACTTTCATTTAGTAAAATAAATCACCACAATTAGAAAATTCCGCTGTGTTCTAATACGGTTTACAAAGTACATTTACAAAATAAAAATTTATTGAATTTTTTTATCTAGGACAAAAGACATCCGATTGGACATCAAAAGGTATTTAATTTGTATATAAAATTATTTCATAACATAATTGTATTTATTGGTAGATAGTTCGTAGATACTAAGAAAAGCCGTCTTCGTCATTTAAAATTAGTTATGAAGATTTTTGTATTTTTTCACGTGTTTCTGGGTATCAAACAAAACCTGTATCTTCGAGAGATACCTCTCAAAAGGCCGGAGACTGCATAGTTTTCTTTCAATGTTTGCGTGCTTTGAAAATTAGTAATATTGATTAGTGAACTGCAGCAGCAAAAATGCAGCTGAACAGAAACTCCAAAAATTGTTTTAAAACTTCGTTATCTCGAAACGCAGCAATATTTTTTTAAGACTTTTCCACATCTTATGTCGAAACAAAAGTGTAAAAATCACCTTAGTTGGGAATTTTTACAACAGTCGAGCCTTGTTTTGTATAATTTGACTGGAATATTTCTCGGCGGTTTTGGAACGTATCGAGTTGAGACTTTTACTGATATGTACTAGATATTGCTAGGATAAGTTCAGAAAATACTGAAGGTTTTTTTGTATTCGACACAACGTTTAGCCAGAATATAAGCGTTTAACTTTTCGTTGCAATCCTTAAAATCAATGTGTGGACTTAACGCGAGACGAGTTTCACTTCCAAAACATTGTAAAGAGTTTTGAAATAAGCAGAAACAATACCATTTAAATCATCTTTTTGTTTCCGTTTACCAGACAAAAGTTGGATTTTGTTTCCCTGTATGACCTACGATATAGTGCCCAAAATATTCCCCCCTCCCCAAAAAATACACCCCCAAAATAATTTTTGAGGGAACCCCTCATTTGAACTGTTAGCCAGAAAAAATCAACTTCTAATTTCTCCAGAGAAGCTAGAATCAAAACTCGAAATAACAACAAAAGGTTAACTAATATTCATTTACTGGCATATAAAGAGAGGAAATAGCGCAAAGCACCACGGATGATTTGCTGCGTGGTACCAGCCAATAACATCATTGGCCACCGAAAAGGTGCGTCAAGTAAACATGAGAATTAATTAAAAATTATTCAACTTCATGACAAAATACCCCCTTTGGGCAGTTATTCAATCATATGTATTTGCTGTACTAACCACATTATATTCAAGAGAAGTAAATTAATGTCAACGCATCAAAATCACCCATTTCATTTAGTAAATATTAGTCCATGACCTATCACAGGCGCCATTGGTGCTATAACAATAGCAGCAACACTCACGTATTTTTATGCTCCCGCACTACTGCAACACATTGAATCGACAAACGACCAAGCCTATTTTAAATGCTGATTTCAATCGTACAGCAGGAGATCGTAGGCAAACGCATCCATTTACTCAATTGGATGGAATATTTCACATTTACGAAAAGGCTTCACTTTATTTTCACCAGCAAGAGTCTAATTGAACTTGTCGATTTACAGACGTTTTCATGATCTTAATATAACTTCATGATTTCATTTAAATATTTTGAGCTCAATATCTTAAAAAAAACAATAAATTGAATCACAAGTTTAAATGTCAAAAGAAATATTTTCTTTCGCACAACAAAAGAAATCATACTGAGTATCAACAACGATTACATTTTATATCTTCTAATCAATTTACTAATAAATTAGTTACCATTTGTATTATAAAAATGGAAACGAATGCACATGCATGTAACAAGTACAAAATATCTTACAATAAATGTTAGAAACATCCAGGGCATGTAGAGGAGTCGAAGATGATAATTTATTGCCAACGAACATGTGGTGGGAAATTTCATATAACGAATTAACGCGTGTAACATTTACCTCTGTATGTTAGGCAACTCCCCATGCAGTGGTGTTCGGCGGGTACACGATATCTCTGAGTCAGAACGATCAATCTGCGGACATACGTGCATTAGCAGTTGCGAGGATAAGGAAATTGTAATTATATTCATCTCACACACAATAAGTACGAATAAATACTCACTGTAATAACATTCTTAAACTCTTTTTAGCAAGTGTATCAAAATGCACCACTGCAATCAATGCCTTATCAGCATTCGCGCACGCAAGGCGTGGGTCTTCAATCTCCACTCACGCACCCAGAATCTACGGTACATGATAAACAGATCTTACTCATTTTAAATTACAGATTTTATTCATTTTCTATACTAACGAAAATCCTCCAAAATATCAATTCCCAACGTTACAAATCTTAACTGTATAAACACGTTTCAACAAATATAAATACATTTTATATTTAGTATAAATGAAAATTTATATATAAGAAACCAATTCGTATGGATACTATAGTTATAGTATTTCTCTGAGAGAAAAATTTTTGGTACATCCCAGCTTATCAGATGTATATAACTTTCAGAACGTGCACGAAATGTTGGTGGTTTCTAGCTGGGTCATCCGGTAAAGAGTTGCTAGAAAAATTATACCAATCTGTTTCGAAATTGTCGACTGACAAAAAAAAAGGACTATAATATTTACATTCTCCTATACTATTTACGTACTATAAAGTATTGTAAGGCAGCAACAACGAGACTTCGACAAAAAAACTCGTATTAAGGGTTCCTGAAAATAAAAACTGGCGAATTTCTGCTCCTATATGTAGTAAATAACTTCCTCCAATACGTTGTATAGAGAAAATTCACTTTTCGGTACTTGATGCCGAAAAATTGGTTGACAGTAAAACATTGTTCACCCACCTGTCTGTCGGTGAACAATGCTAGCAGGTATACCATAAGCAGTATTTCCATCAAAACTGATATTCCCGGGTCGATCTGGCGGATACAGCGACCCCTTGAATTTCAAATAGATATTTTGATTTTTGAGGAAAATTTACATAACGCCTTACGCAAGTTTTCAAAATTTTCTCAAAAATTGATTCAAATTGTTTCATTAATACTTTTCGTCTGATAGCGTAGAGGACGCTAAAGAGAATAAGGCAGGTCCCTTTTTCCTTGACGTCTCTGAATTTTAAAAAATCACAAAAGTTTAACATTTTTCGGCGTCCTTCTTCAACAATAATATTGATTATATAGCTTAATCTTAATAAAATCTATTCTTCAAAGACAGATCTTTAAATATGGTCAGGAATAATTTTTCCAAAATATGAGTAGTTTTAGCATAATTTTGGATGAAATATGGGCTATTTTCAAGACAATATTTTCTCAAAAAGGCACCAAATTTCAAAAAGCTAAAAATTTTCTTCAAAAGGCTCCATTTTTTTCTGGAATAGAGCTGTTGAGGCTGCGATTATAGCTTGAGTTTTTTTGGGAGAGCTTCTGAAGATATCGTGCCGCAGAAACTGCTACATGTCTTTCTAATCCTTTGACACAAGGGAAGGTTGTGAAAACTATAAGTATTAAGACTGTGAATGTACCTCAGCGTAAGAGTCATTAAGTATTGAAGAAGTTGTCAGAATTATCTTGCCTGGACGAGAGGCAAACGTTTTGCTTACTGCTGTTAATGAAATTTCTACGGAGCTCGCGCTCCCAACACGTAATTTCACGGAGCCTTTATGGTCATTGTGTCTTTAGAACAAATTTTACATAGTAATACAACTTTCAGTGCGGTCAACACGCGCGTATAACTTAGCTTCTACACTGGCGAGGCGATCCGTTGTGAAACCTGCCACGTCTATGCGGAAAACGCTGATTTCTTAGAACCGGCCGACAAAGCTCGATGCTGTCTGCACGGCGCCCGAGGGGTGGCGCGATCTTCTGGTCATCTTTGAACGCAGTTCTTTCCGTTCCAAAGAGCAGTTTGCAGAAAGCAGTTCGTTCCGTGAGACACCTTTCCAAAGAGTCTCATACAAGAAATGAATGCCCGTCCTCTTTGGAAGGTAGCCGGCGATTTTGGGGGGACTATCTTGAAGGCGCGACGTTTGAAATGTATGTTATCAGTTTTTAATTAGCAGCAAATAATTGTTATAAATGATTGAATTCCAAGTACGGCGCCAAATGTGAATTAAGTTAGCCGCCTATGTGCCAACAGAGCAAAGAATGCTAAATAATGACGTATGTCTCATTTGCTGTGAATTCTGTATTTTTAAAGTTGCAAAAGTTTAAAATTGAAAAATTACGACGTTGACGTTAGTTTCGTACATGAAATCTGTTCTTCAAAATAAAATCTTAAAATAAGTACAATTGCTTGAATTTTTTAATGTGAGTAGTTTTCGCACAATTTTTGCATTCACATTTTTTGCGATTTAAGTTCGCATTTTTAGAACCTGTACTATACCTTCAGTATTACAGAGAGATTTTTTTCTCAATGCAATATTTATCAAAATTAGATTTTAAATCATTTTGTACATATTTTTTTCAAATATTAGTAGTTTTCGCGTAATTTGTAATTATATTTGTGGCAATGTTAATTTTTTTCAGAACCTGTACAGCATCTCCACTATTCAAGCTGAAGATTTCTTTCTAAATGTAATCCGTTTTAAAATACTAGATGTTTGAATCATTTCATTTTTTTTTTGCAATATAAGTTATCGCAATATTTGCATTAATTTCTTAACTGTAAACACTTGAGAAGCACTTCATTCTAAAACAGAATAACGTAATTCTTGTTAAAACGAGCAGTTTTGAAGAGTTTTGCAATATTATATTTAATAATTATTATATTTGTTTATGAATTTGCATTTGGTTGTCAGCGACAACAGGATTGCTGTTTCGAAATGTATAATCCAACGGTCTTTGTTGCTTTGGTAACGCCGCGCTGGCATCAGCAGTCGGTAGCGGCCGCCGCCGCCGCTGCCACCAGTTTGTATTATTATAAATTGCTAATTTTATTTGCTTCTAAAATACGCACCGGACGTCATTGATGCTTTTATATTTCCGTCCGTCTGTGGGCAACACTAGCGCCTAAACCGTTCACAGAATCTCCCTAAAATTGGATATTCCTCTAATTCTGACCGATATTTGCACAGTTTGGCATACATTCTATTTTTGTTATATTCCCTCATAACACGTCATTATTAGGGGTGGAGATTTCTTTCTTAATACAGAATATTCCTAAATATTAGATATATAAATAATTTCATGTATATTTTTCCACGTAGACTTACCGGTCGCACAGCTCAGCGGCAAGAACTTTGACCGGGATGTCCCTGTTGCCTGGCCCTAGAGTTGAGTCTCGACGGTGACGCATTTTCGACACTAGTTGCATAACTGGGTCGAATGAAACGACAGTTAGGAGGAGAATAATACTAGTGGTCAATCGGATGGTTTCATCGGTAGTTTTCCATAGTTTCTTCAACTCATACCAAGCGAGTGTCTGAGCAGTATCCTAACAAAAGCCACGGACCGCATCCGACTTCCTCATCCTAGTCCCCTCCTCTCCTCTTACACACACATACGTATATACACTCGCATGCGATATACTACCAAGAGAGACCTGCCAGGAACATGATTGTCCAGGCTGAGGCAGTGTCCTGCTGGGGGAGGTATCTGAAGTCCGAAGAAAACGCAAAGCGACGTGCATGTCAGTGTCGGATCTCACGTTTCAGTGGCAGAGGAACACCGCAACTTCCTGGGATATAGCATGCAAGGCACTGAAAGATCTAATGACCAAAACAGTTGATGTGATAGTGATCAATATTCACTCAAAGGAAATGATTATCGATTAATTTTTATTTAATTTATGAACATAGTTAGGTTACACAATCAGTGATATATTAACTACAAGTGGTAATCCGTCAAAAATTATGGGACTAAAATAAACTCTAACATTAATAATGAATATCAACACAATCTTTTCAAAATTAATTATGGATTGTTTTCTTTCATTTAAGATTTCTTGTATTATAAATTTACCTCGTCAAATTCCTCCTATAAAAACATTCTCTTAAACAAATATTTTTAAATCTAAAGAGGGCTACTTGATGTTGACCATGAAAAAAAGGTCCTTTTAAAAACACTCTTGTTGAAAGAACGGCCTCCGCCAAACAAATTAAGAGAGCCACCAATCCAAAACATTTTGGGGAGCCTACCTGGTGTCACTGGTGTTTGTAAATCCCCCAATACCCAAACTCAATCACCAATAGTCAATCGCTCCAATCACCCATCCCCTTGCTCCTACCTAATTGCACGTCGCGAAATCTGCCGAATAGCGCCGCCAGATGTCGTTTTCAAAAGCATCAAATTCTACAGAGATTTTATAACGTCCCGATCAGTTTTTAATTTTGTATTGCGTCATATCCAAAAAATCTTTTTTGAAAGCATATCTTCAAACCATAAGTAATAATGTGCAAAAAACAGGCCTTTATCTTGCTCCAGTTGCTTAAACTTAGCAATACAATCGCTGAAATGCAGGAAATGACGTTATAGATCAGTTTGTAGTATCATTATGAACGTAGTAAGTTTTCAGAACGAGCCAAGTAATTTTCGTTCTGACTCCCTACTTTTAATCCCGGGCTTTGATTTCCACGATTCGTAGTGGATTTTTTCTTTATTTTCCCTCCTCTAGTAGATCAAGCTGTGATGATAAATTTTGTCTAAGACCGACTTGAATACATATTCCAATCTCCCGTACTTTCCTTGGTGAAGAGAGTTTCACGAAATGTCTGAAGAATTAATTAGACGTGTGCATAAGTTGCAATGATACGATTATAATATCTGCATGTACTAATCTAGCAACACTAGATTCAAATGTTTGATTAGAGTATAATTTGCATCAGTGCAAAATGTTTGCATGATGATGCTAGAGCTAAAGTCCGTTACAACAACTTGATTTGAAAAGTTGAGAGACCTTCTTATCTGTTGAAGAAATGTTTGTTGTTTTAAAATGTAATGCTTAGTGAGCGATTTCACTAAGGGAATCCGAAAGCAAATTCATTAAGCTGAGTGTATGGAGGTTTTTTGTATTAGGTAATGTTTTTATGTGGTTTAACAGAATGTAATTTAGTTAACTAATGTATTATATTTTAGCCTGATGATGAGGCAAATGTGAGCGTCGAAACGTTGTAATTTACAAACTAAAATAATTATGTAATAAATGCAATATTTTTTTTAAAATGTGTTCGTCAAACATATAGCCAAGGAGCATCCTCAGTTACAGTAATGCCATAAAAACGATCCATATGTAAATAGGTTATTAAAAATCATTAAATTTACATCAGGATTTAAATCTCGGAACCTTGTGCCGAAATTGTAATGTGCGTAAGTTGTTTTGGCCGAATCAAAAAAGTCACTTGAGTTACTCATTTCTTCGCGACAGAAATAATTAGTTTATGTTGAAGATTGAAACCTGTCAAACAAATTCGACATTCTTTTATTCATATAAGTCGATAAAAATTACACAAATATAAGCATTAAAATTATGTTTATAAATATAATTTGCTTATTTATTAACTGAAAGGAAGTGCCACCCTGGGAAAAATCTTCATTCCGTCCTCACATAAATCCGCGCCTGTCAATGAGTCTTGAGCCTTCGGGATTTATCCTTCGGGTACAGGCTTTGAACGAAGTGATGAGGTTAGCCCATGATGTAATTCACAGCCACATACGTTGAGACACATGAACATTTTTTCCATCGCCTTCAACAAAGATGGAAGGGGAAATTTGATTTGAACCTTCGCTCGTCTGATCGCTGTCACGACCCTTGATATTTCTTCTCTTCTGCTCCGTAAACAGAATCCTCCAGTGTAAAGCAGGAGCGAATCCGAGAGGGGGAGGAAATCCTGTTACCCCTCTCCCTAGATATCAAAACTCTTTCTCGGGACTAATAATGTCTGTTGGTCACAAAATCAATAAGCGAAAACATTGCAAAATATCATTAAAATTAGTGCATTCATTAATGTACAGAATTCACTAATAGACAGAATAATAGTATCCTACAAGGCATACCGTTTTCCCACGTTGCTACTTCTGAACAATCTTTCGCAGTGTTATTATTTTGATATTAAGATACTTCCATGTACGATTGGCTATATTTATATGTATATTTCGTCTCTGGAGTGCGCCAGTTCGTGAGGCGTACAAAGTGGATGATTTGACAGTTTTCAAAGGGAATTTTTGGTGTGCGTTTAGCTAACGTGTCTGTAAAAAAAGGCTGCAACATGTTTTAGTGTATCGACAGGCACAGTGTTCACGATTATGACGGCTAAGACAGTAAGACTTACGATAAGAGGAATAGAAGACGGCAATCACTCCTGACAGGCAGGAATCGCTGTACATTAAAAAGGATTGTCCTAAATAACCGTCAATTACTCATGGCCCTAGTGACTGCAGGGATCAACGAACATATTCAAAGGTCTATTTCAAAATAATAGTTCAACGAGAGTTTCAAAATAACTACTGTTTTCTAAATGTGTGAAGTCTAAACCTTTCATGGCTGATTACAAACGACGCTCTACTGCGTAAATAATGATGTTCAAGGAAATGGACAGAACATGATTCAAACAAACTGATAGCATTTGATGAGTACTCTCATAGATTGTTTCCAGAAAGAGGCCACGTTTGCGTGTGAGTAACACTTACAAAAGCATTTGCCCCAGGTCGTTTCATTCCCACAGTAAAACATGACGGAGGATCGTTGATTATTTGGGGTGGCAATATTATGAGAATCTTGAGGCTCCATCCTTACCCTTATTAGACACCAATGACTACATTAATATTTTAGGGAACCAGGTGCATCCTATTGTACAGATTTTGTTCCCTTTCAATGATGCATTGTTTCAATATGACAATGCCCCAATTCATATATCCCGAGCTGTATGGCATGGGTTGGCACGTGACATGACAAGAGCATGACAATGAACTTCGACACTTCCATGGCCGTCACAAACTCTCGATCTCAACATTATTGAGCTGTTGTTGTTCATTTGAGAGACAATGCTAAGGAGCAGTATTTCCTCCTCCTTCATCGCAGAAGCTGATGATGTTTCTCAGGAAGAATGACACAAAATTCAACTTGAGGCTATTCAAGGTTTATATATCAAGATGAATTAAAACTATAAAATAGGCAAAATATTGTCCATCACCCTATTAATGAAGTTACAACATTTCCATTATGTTTCCCTCTCTCTGTAGCTCTGAAGAATTTTTGACGAGAAGCAGATGAGTATTTTAGTGAAATATTTCAGAAAGCAAAACTATCAACATGTATTTTGGAATTCATAATTCCCGGACTTGGCCGGCAAACAAATCATAAAAATGAGGGGGTTAAAACAGAATTCCTGAATTTATTGTTCTTTCTGTCACTGTATTCCACATTATTCTCATTTCCGCTTTTCTCAGATCAAAAGGAATTATCTTCCGGTACAAGCCAGGCTCTGTCTCCGGGCGTATGTAAAATGGGGACCATATAATCCCTTCATCTTATCTCGTGAAACTTACTTCTTAATTCTATATGTAAAATGCGGACCAAACTATCTCAGGTAAGAAACGGCCTGAGGAGGCAGGAAGTGCAGGTAGGCACGTTAAGAGGGCCGCCGCAGCCGCGCTGCTGCCCAGCATTTCCTTGTTCCTTTCCCTTCACTTGCCAGGCGGAGATTCTTTCAGAGCTCCAGTGATGACAATAGTCTCATTTGCTTTTCGAGCTTTGAAGTAGCAACACAGTTTACGTTTTTTCAAAGATGGAAGTGAAACCTGGTATTACGCAGAAAGGGAAAGAACTGGTGATAGACGAATATTTTGATATTTGATAGATGAATTTTTTTGACTTGTATCCCACGTCGTTAATATTTACATTAGCGGTGATGTGTTCACATAAAAGCATTTATGAGTACATGCGCTATAAATACTGCCAAGTAATGTTTCTCGAAAACTCAACCGTTTTCTAAGAAAACTATCTCAAAATTCCGCATTTTCAAAAACGCTCAAACGCCATTTTCTCATAAATAGCTCCAAATGTTTTCTTCAAACATTTCAGACGAATAGTACAAACTGCACTCTTTGATATGACGTAAAGTTCATTTTATGGTATTTTTTTTTATTTTTCAAAAATTAGACAAATGTATTTTTTTCAGATCTCTAACACCATTAATATGCACTTTTCCACCAATTTGTAAACACTGTTGTATTTGTGAGTTAATGTGCTTCAAATGGACTATTAATGAAGTTTTTCGAAAACTCCAAATTTTGGGTGAAAAGGAGCTTCAAATTTCGAATTTTACAGTAGCGCTGAAACGCCGTTTTCCTAAAAGCAGCTCCAAATTTGTCAAAAAATTGCCATTTAGGACCAAATTGCCATTTACTTTTTTAGTTTTTACTTTCTCGCACATTTCTCGCACTTTCGTAAGAAGAGGAAGTTATGTAATCTTGTGCCGAAAAACGGCGAAATTTCAGCAGAAAAAACTAATTGCCGGCCTCTGGTAACGAAAGACTGGATATACCGTGCTGCTATATTGTAGTAAATTGCTTCCTCCAGAGCCAGAATGCAGGTTTTGCGGGTCCTTGATAGCGAAAAATCGATAGACGGCCAAAACGTCTGTCTGTGTTTGTCTGCCTGTCCGTCAGTGGTGAACGCTAGCGCCTAAACCGTTCTCCCGATTTTTTTCCAAAATTGATATTCCCCGATCGTTCTAAACAAACTCGAGGCTTCGGGAGTTGCAAACGGGTATTTTGATTTTTGGGGGTACTTTACATGAAGCCTCAAAAACATTTTCAAAACTTTCTCAAGAAGGCTCCACTATTTTAACTTTGTCCCTGGATAGCGTAAAGAACTCTTAAGAGAATGGTGCAGGTGTTATGTTGGTTAAAATCCCAGATTTTTTGAAAACTGCAAAAGTGCATTTTTTGGGGCATCTTCCTATAATATTTAAGATGATTTTCTTCATAAATAAAATCTGTCTTCTAAAGACAGATTTTGAAATATGTCATGATCAATTTTTCGAAAATATGAGTCGTTTTCGAGAAATTTTGCGGGAAATCTAAGGAAACTGCTCCAATGTTTTTCTTTAAATTTTCTCCTAGTATGTATTGTAGCGTCAGCGCTACATTATCAAATCCAGCAAATTAAATCGCGCGGGCAAGATAGAACAATCTGAGAACGCGAGAGAACGCGCCAAGCGGAGAACGGGTCTAAGACAGAAGGGAACCGAGCGAGCGGGAGGCAAGCAGCAAGGAGCAGGGCAACTCTCCATCAAAACCGAAGACAAAACTCCAGGATGCTACTATAGGAGGTGCTAGTGTTGCCGGGTACAGCTGCGCGTTAGGCTCGCCAACTCCCGCAGATAAAATTTGGCTAATTTGTGAGAGATACGAAAGTGCCTTCTAAATGTTCAATTATTCTTATACACACAAGAAACCGCTGAAGAACGTGCGAACATCGACGTTATCTTTTGTAACGTTACGTGCCTGCTTGCGTCTCGCGAACCTACGCAGCAGCCATGCACATTTGAAGTATCGTTGGCAGCAGTTCGTATTTTAGTTCCTGTAAGAAGGAGATAGAGTAGAGAGCGCTACTATAATGGTCGTAACACACAATTCATTAAAGCATTCAACTTATGCTCTGATGAAAATAGCTTCATATTGTATTAATGAGCTTCATTTTCAATACATCCTACCTGGAAAATTCCAGACGGTTGATTTGGAGAGCCGATTTGGCTTGTACAGGCCACTTTCTGGTAGCCAATGCCATATTTCTGTAAGACAGTTGTATGAATGTGAAACCAAACTAAGGCTGCAGGCACATTTAAGTTTAAACTTGTCTTCAAAAAAATATGGGGACATTCCTGTAGATGACATATCATTGGCATCAGGAAATAACATGGATCATCATAATCATCATGGAATTTATGTGGAAATGTTCCCTAAGGATTTTGAAGATATAACTAAATGTCTGTATTGGTCTACATTACTGGGTACTGTGCTTTTTCAGTTGTCAAGAGGCTTAAATGTGACCACTGCAAAACTGCACTCCTCCTTGACAGGGAGCTTCCATTCAGTGAAAACTTCAGTATAATCAGCAAAATGGATTGGGGAGCTCTTGCTTATCCCTCAGAAAATGAAGTCACGGTTGTTACTACAAATTATATTGTAGTAAAGAAATTCTGCTCTGAAATGGTGAATGAAGTTCTGAATTTGAAGAATCAAAGATCTGTTGCTGCTTCCATAACAACTGATAATGTGCCCGTTTTAGAAGATGACTAATGTGTGAATGGACATGAAATAGGAAAGGTTGTAAAGATGATTGTTTTTCAACTAACTTTTCTTAATAATTATTGTAAGAAACAGAACGATGTTGAGAGAGTGCAGGGGTCACGAAAACTTGGTGAAAGGAAGTTGCGGACGTTGTGTCATTAGATTAAACTCAGCTTTTCACTGCCAAGAAGTGATACTGGGAGGTGCTTTTTAGTGTGTTGCAGTAATTTGCATCCCCATATAACCTTGAAGACGGCTTCAAGGTATCTGTGAGCAAATTTTTCACCTACCCTCGTAAAAAAACACCATAATCATTGTTTACATGCCTTTTTGTTTCCGATTTTTTGCTAGAATAAATGCCTTTTTAGTAAACATAAGCGCCTGAAATTCCGTATTTAATAATAATTGTATAAAACTTTTTCTTTATGTTGAAATATCTGTACATTTTCTTGAATAATAAATTTTATGTTCAAGAATGTAATGATTCATGAATTTAATTTTTAATCTCTCATGTTTCCTATGTGTATTTCCCTGTTCTATTTATTGCATAAAATGTGTATGGACAATGGTAGATTGAGTTTTTACTGTGTTTAAGTTTTAATATGCCATTGGTCTTAATAGTTCATGTAAAAAAAATAGTAATGCATCATTATAAATCTCTTGGGAATGTGAAAAGAAAACTTATTCTGCCTGTTCAATTGGTTTTAATTTTCCAGGGTTTCGAATTTATAGTACAATATGTTGAGGCTAGATGCCAGAAGTTAAATTTTAAGGTGCTCTATTTTTTGTTAATTAACTGGCTGTTTTTAAAAATAAAAAGTGAAATTTTGAAGGGGTTTATATATGAAAATATTTTCAAAAAAGTTAGAATGAATTTCAAGATTTGTAGTGTAATTTAATGCTAATTTAAAATATTTTGGAGCAGGAAAACAGGTGAGCGGTAACAGAAGTTAGAATAAAATATTTCATTCAATGTATTTGGAGTTTCCTATGAATTTAATTATTAGAAATAAACCATTCTGCTTCTAGTAATTACTCAAGGAATTTTGTGTGCTTCTTTTTAAACCTTTTTGATAATAAACTTGTAGGTGCATAATATCCTGGTTCATATGAGAGAAGGGCACATTTTCTGTTTGGAGGAAATTTGAAATATGAAATTAATATATATGTTAATGAAATAAGAATAATTGATTTTTCTAACTTCATTTTTTCAATACTTAAAAACTTCAAATAATTTATCCTCATTAATATTTAACATTAAGAATTTGCAAACTCTTAAAACATCAGAGAAGGACTCTATCCAATAACAAGTTAAAGGAATTTAATTTATGAGCTACAGGTAATATAAAATCTTAACGAACTAAAGGATTTCAAGGTAGTCTTGAAAATACCTTATCCACTATGAAATTTGTGTTTTGAACAATAAGATATGCTATATTAATATCGATTATTAACATAGGAATTTGTGACAATTTTTTAATTGTAGAGCACGGAGGCCTACTGTAAGAATGAATATATTTTACGTAGTTTGTCTGTACGTAACTTTCTTGTAAGTAAATGGGAATTGTAAAAGCATGAAATTGCTAGTTCCGCTGCCTGGCAGTCGCCGCAATGCGGCGCCTGGCGACCCCACATTTTGTGACGTTACTGAGCAGTCCGGAGACCTGTTCTCACGAAGGCGCCGGGCAGTGCGGCCACAGCAAGGAAGCAGTGCAGCGAGACGGCGGCAAGAGAACACAAGACCACGCGTAAGCCGTGCATTTACTTCGTGTAATCTGGTAGAGCGGGCGACATTTCAGCACCGATAGCTTTAGTAGTGACGGGGGAGGTGGAAGATCCTTAGACATTAATTAGGAATTCGTAGAGACTCGTAGAATAAATCATTAAGTCAGAGGTCGATGAGACTGAGTATGCACCTCAATGTGTAATTATGAATGATGGTAAGCACATGAAAAGGGAAGGAATATAAGAAAAGTAGACATTGGTGGTTTGTTCTCTTTATGTAATGACAACAGTGTTCGTGTTACGAATATCATGTTCTTGAATGATATGTGTTCCTAATCGTTTATGACATCTGATTCTTTTTTTCTTTATAATAAATTATTTTTATAATATTATCTTTATAATAAATTATTGAAGTGTTTGAAGGTTTGTACCGCTAACCTGAGCCCATTCACGTAAAAGACACTTGTCCCCTTAATTAAGCATTTTGTTCTGTAAACCGATACTTAGGAACGTCAGAGCATCAAGATAAAAAGTATGGTGCTAGTCCCATTTTCGGCAAACTCTGCGTTTTTTCGAAAATTGCAGACAGTTAACATTTAAAAACTACAAAGTTGAAAATAGAGATTTTGCTTCAGACAGTTTGCTGTAAAAAAGCATCTCTTTAAAAAGGTCATATATATTTCTAAAAAAATATTTTTTTTAAAACCGCTCCAAATTTCTTTGTTTTCTTCGCGGATACATGAAGGGACGCTTAAAAGAATGGCGTGGGTCTCTTTTTCGATGAACTTTCTGAATTTTGGAAAATTTTAAATTTTAAATTGCAAAAATTAGAAATTTTTGGTATCTGACTGCATTAAAAATTCCCGATAATACAAATATTGCGATGCAAATTAGTGCCTGAATCTCACTGGTTGAAGTCGAGTAAGATGCGCAATAGCTCAGCCATATCTTTCCATCATTGTTAAGGTACTTGTTATGCGACATCGACACCAAAACATTTATGTTGGCAAACATCGATGTTAATAATACATCCATCAAAACCCATCGATATTTTAAAGCAGATTTAGTAAACTTCACATTAAAATCATGCCCAACAAAATTTAATTTGACAGTGGCCATGCAGATTAATTTATAATTAAAATTTAACTGAAAACGAAGTTTAAAAATGCATCTCCGTGTGCGGGAAGAAAGTATAAAGGAAATACCAGGTTATCAGGATCATCTCGGGTGAGGGTTGTCTGCTCGATGAAGGTAGTACAAACCGCATTCGTGCGGTTCGAACACATCAACAGACAGTCATACAATCTGTTATTATTTCATACTTTAACTTTTACTAAATTGTGATCATGGGGATTTTTCGTCCATGAACAAACATCGAAAATGTAAACATCGAACACAGAACTTCGATGATCAAAAAACATCGACTTCAATACATCGAAGTTTTAAAAAAATTATTTTTATAGAAACAACGTCATCGGCACGTCGCAATGTTCAGAAGAACTTCCCTTCGGCCTTTTTTCTAACGGCGGAACGTGCGGATCGTCCCGTCCCATCCGAAGGCCTAATGCACGCACGCAGTCGGGAAACTATGTGATCAACTTTTAAAAATACCGTCCCGACCCATCCCGTACCGGACCCACCCAGTGCGCGCCAGGCCTTATCCGCGCAACAGAATGTCTCCAAGGAGAAGACTCAACCCCGGTGGTGGGAGAATGGATGAAAAGCGTCGGCAGCTAATCGGACGCACTTAGCTTCAGGGAGATCACGCGGCAAATTTGAAAACCTTTTAAGGCGCTTTCGGCCAATGACCACCAAGCTCACGTGAGGAGCAACCAGTGGTGTGACACTAGATAGGCTGGAGATATTCCTTATTCAAATCCAATACAGTAGCCAATCAGAGCTCAGAGCGACGCCATGAATTGTATTACACGAACTCGCTCTAGCGTAAAATCTGAGAACTACTCATTTTCAAAGCTCTCCGGGTCGGCGCCGGTTGAATTACCGTTGGATTGCTTCAACGTCTGACCGGCATGGCCGCCTCGTGCTCGAAGAGTGTCTGTGACACTGTGTGTGGAATTTCGTGCTGTTTGTGGGGCCGTTAACGGGTGCTAGCAAAGAATATATCAGTGAATTCAAGAAATTTTCTAATTTACAGCTGCATTTGTGCTGCAAATGTGTTCGTAATGTGTTGTAATTTACTATTGTCCTACAAATGCGTTCGTCAAAAATATGGCCAAGAAAATTCCTGAATAATAGAGATTGGCGAACAATTAGTGTGATAATTCATGGTAAGTTTTTGCCTTGAGAGAGCATTCAAATAATTCCATTGTAAATTTTGAAATATTTTTAATGGTAATGTTCAGTTGCAGATCCCTTGTTTGAACCAACAGAGGTGACACCCACTATACCAATGGGTGTAATCGGTAAGCCATTTTAAAAATAAATTTGAAGTTCATCTCAACAGACAACAGACAATAGAACTTAAAATAGAACAGATGTGTTTGAGATTGTAAAAGCGGGATACAATTTTGTTTTTGTGAGATTAATTTTAATTACACAATAGTTTGATGGAAGTCTTTCTTACCAGCATTTCTTAATTTTCAGGTCTTTGTACTCAGGCAGCAATTGAAACTGAAAATGGTAAGTTTCTTTATGTGCGTGAAATAGAAGCATGCTATTGAAAGCGAAATGTACTGGTATAAAATAGGGTAATAATTCGTTGTTGATGAATACAGGTGGCTCTGCCATGCAGTGTGCTGCTACATGAAGTGCGGCAGATGCATATGCTAGCCTTGTTCATGGTAAGTGTTTGCTATAATCTTTAAGCAACTCAATTATCACTTGGTTGCATGTTTTAAAGGTGGGAAAAATTCATAGTTGTCTCCATTTTCAGATCTTATTCACCCATGAGAGGTGTCACCTAATGTTACGGATAGTTCTCACGGTAAGTTTTTCCGTTGAATATACAGTTATTGGTACCAATTGAGTGTGAATTAGAGTAAATAAAAAAACAAATGTTTTTATGGTTGGTGATTACAGGTGCTGAAGCCATTCCGGAAGATGAATCTGTGTCTTCAATACATTTGCTTCACTTATTAGTGATATCATCAGATTGGTGTGCAGGCACTCTGGTATGAAGAATATGTGAAAAGTTATTACTGATAATCTAAATATTTTGCAGTTAAAAACCATGGAAAATATTCATAAATATGAAAATAATAGTGGTCTATTACTTCTTTATGTTAAAAATATGCTCCAATAATGTCAATTGACTAGGAGAGACCATTTTGTCTGTAACTTTAGGTTCTCTTTGGAGAGTCAATACTCAGAGAGCTAATTTTAAAGAGTAATTGTTATGTTCAGTGAATGACTTTCTTCATTCTGCACAAAATTTCTGCTCATACCTCTTTTACGCAGACAGTTTGTAGTGATACGAATAATGAGAGTTTTAAGATTAATGTGTATTCTGTCATTGGATGCTACATAAACCATATTTTCCACATCTGATTGGGAAAGTTCTAATAAAATTTAATTTTATTTGAAGATGAAATTCATTCTGTAAAAGACAAATCTTTTTCTCAAATTTGGAATCCCTTTTGCTCTGTGAAGACAGTTTATTTGGAAATTATGAATACAAAATTTTTGAGTCCTTGTTTTAAAGTCTATTTTCATGAAATTTTAAGATTTCTTTTGGGCTTAATATCTGGTGTGTAATATTTTTTGATTGTTAGTAGTGCCTATTAATTGGTTTTTATTATTGGAATTGATATAAGTTGCGTATGCAATGTTCTACTGTTCTGGCAATAATTGTTTCTCATGACAAACTCTGTCTTGATTTAATTTTTATTCTACAATTGGTGTATTATTGTGTTTTGTTAATCTTCATGCCAATTATATTGTTAATGTGAATGCTGATCCCTATTAGATTGTGAATTATCTTGAGTCATGAATGCAATCTTTGATTTCACAGCTCGGTTGTTAGAATATATGTCCAGTTGTCAGAAAGTTCCAGGCTCGGTTCTTAGTGCAATTAAATATTTGCACTTTCACAATCTATTTTCAGATTTAAATTATGGTGCACAAGCTTTGTTGGGACTGTTACATTCCACTCTCATAAATAATGTTTTAAAAGTTAGTGTAGTTTCTCATTTAAGCCCATCTTTGGACAGCCAGGCCCCTAACTGTGCATGTGTGAGATAGGATTTGTCGTCCTGGCCGGATGGTTGTGTGCATTCTCATTTATTTTTGTTTAATGAGTTCTTTAATCGATTGAGATTTTCTTGCAAACGTTTTGACACTGTGTGTTAGTTTTCATAATTTATTTTTGGGCATCTCTTTAATGTTCTCTTGTGTCAGTAAATGCGTTATAAATTATTTTAAATCTCTTATTTTGTTGCTCAATGTGCATGCACACTTCCTTTGTTTCCCCTGATTTTCCCCGGCCGTTTAAGGTAAATGCTGGGCCGTTGTGTTTTTTACTTTCACTTTGTGAGCCCAGGGGCAAGACATATCTAAGTTGTATTTTATTTAATTTAATAAATGTACTGTTCTATTTTTATCTATATATGTATGTGGTTAGGTGGAAGAGCGGGCCTGATGGCCCGAGTCTCGCCAAAAAATAAAATCACTATTATTATTATTATTATTATTATTATTATTATTATTATTATTAGGCATGGGTAAATATACTAATTTTGTCAAATAGTTATTGACTAGCAAATATTTTTTTAGGCTGCAACTAGTAAAAGCAGTTCTGTCAAGGTATGCATAGTATGCTAAAAGTTCAATTTTTGGCACTAGTGTTAGAAGTGGGAAAACGCTCAAATGTTCCGATAAAACTGAAAGCAACATGGAAAACAAAATACTTTTGTGTGACTTAATCAGGTACTACTGTAACATAGTACATAATTACATTATATGTATTCTTGAATTAAATAAAATCAAAGGCAGTAATACTGTTTAAAAATTGATGGTGAAAGTGATATTATTTTGTTTGTAGGATTGGGGCACCTGACATGCCTCGTGATGCTATCTTTCCTACTCGCTAAATAAAATGGCATTTGTATCATAACTATTTGTTTTACCAGGGCAAAAGTGTGGTATTGTTTTCACTTGTTTCTTTTCAACACTGTTCATATGTAATGCTCTGTAATAATGCAGTATTCCATACTATTCACGTTTATTTGGCATGTCTACAAGCAAGTAAAGTTGCATTTCAGCTGGTGTACTGTGTTTATTGCCTTATGTGATACAAAATTGTTGACACTAATGAAATTTTTAAAAAAAGTGTAATATCAATATGCTCAATAAATACTTGATTTTCCTGCCCTAATTTGACTTTTTTTTCACATAAAATCCTTGTGTAGTTTTTGATGATAATAATAAAAATTATTGTGTAGTTTTTGATGAATTAATACCAAAATATGGGAGTGAAATTTTAAAATTCCCGCTTATCTGGTTTATTTCAAATTTACCGCTTACTTCTACGCTATTGGCTGTCCGTTTGCCCAATAGCAAGTAATACAATCCAATGTGGCGGACCGGATGCTGACAAATAAGGCTTCTCCGTTTAACATTGAGTGCCGTCTCTAGGAAATACTCTTTGGGAGCAACTAATCAAAACGCATATTGTCCACTGGTGGAAACGATTGTGTTTGACATGAAATTGTTTAGTTTTTAATACGCTCTACACGCTCCCTCTTTCAAATTTCTTCAAAACGCATCGTCTCCTGTATTATTTCAGTAGTATACCTTTGGGTTCCGGTTCTCACACGCAACCAATCTTTATAAAAGAGGGCTCTAAAGAAATAGAATTTTACGGAGACTTGACGAATTCTACTTTGACTTTAAAAATATGGATGATTTCTTTAAAGAAACGTTTTCCACACCATTATCTACAAGATGAGACATTCTCCGATCCATTCAATTAACTTTTCGGTTCCACGCTTTAATACTATCATGGCCACCTCAACATTTCAGTCCTTCCTGCTGGTAGCAATTTTTGGGGCGACACGCTTAGAAGGCTTAGATTCGACAATCTTTATTTACGCTTTCTGTTAACACAGTAGTTCGTGCAGTCTGACGAGGTTTATTTGCATAATCATTGATTCAAGATTTGCTCTCCAGCAACAACTAGAAGTACTATTATAGGTGCTTGATACCTATACCTATGAAGATTGTTTCTTATGCGTGTAGTGAAACTATTCAATTAACGTTTTTTCATGGTCTATAAGTGCTGTGTACTTAATTGTGGAAGAATGTGGGTGTTCAGTGAAGAGTGAAGACTGTGTTTGTGTTTTACCTGTACCAATATTTTCGTTATCATTCGATGAAATTTTCAAGTCAACGGGTTCAGACAAGTAGCTTTCTCAAAAGTTAAAAGCTAATATTTTTGTGACTATCACGAAAAACTAAAACGTAACTGACAAAGAATATTGAATAATTACTTCAAATGTCTTTAAGTAAGTTTTGGGAATTGTTCCAAGCAAATTCTCCATGATATTGAATAAATATTTATTGAACATTAATTGCATTGTTTTTTATTTTTATTTGTAATTGTGTTAGTACATTGCAAGTTACCTTTATAGATTTTAAACAAATAAACACGTTTCGTTAACTACTTTCCCTCTTAGAATGAATATAGTAGGATAGGGATGAGTGTGGTGTCTAACATGCAAGAGTTCTCGCACAGGTACGCAGAGGTAGTGGGGGAAAACTTGTGCTAAGGCACAACACAAAGAACAAACTTTTTATAGTAGCTTAAGTAAAATAGCTTGAAATAAATGGAAAACAAAAATGAAAACGCGCTAGCCTACTACGTGAATCAATTAAAAACAACTAAATTTAAAATTATAGAAAGTATAGTGCAAGTCACCCGACAGCTGCCAACGATCACAGTCCAAACGCACGATTTAAATGTTGGCGGTATCTGGAAGTATGTACACCAACGCCCAGCTGCAAACTCATATTGTAAATAAAACACCGTTTGATATTAAACTCAAGGTGTCGCTTCGTTAAGATATTAAAAATGGAAACATCGTTTGAGCAACATTCCCATGTACCGAAGCGAGCTTACTAATGCCTACTAAATTGTTTCTAATGCTAACAAATGGTATTTAGTACTCAAAGGTGAAAACATTAGTTTGATTATTTTTTTGTTCGGAATTGCTTTTCTTGATGTATGTAAGGACGCAGAAAATAATTCAATACGTTTTAGTATACAAATAATTTTTCAATTTTCTCATCCCAGCATCCTGACTCTGCAAAACCCACTCGGTTCTTCATAACAAATCAAGGAAAGTTAAATAATATTGCAATGAGTAGGTCTGTTCTTGCCCGATCCGGTATTTTCGCACTACTTTACTTGGTTTTCTCAAGAGTAAAACCTTTTCTATTATTTGACTCTCAAGGAAAGCGAAAAGCTAACTCTCAAGGAAGAGTGAAACATTTCTTCAAATGTTGTTTTTAAAGAAGTATGAATTGTTCCAAGAACATATCTCTATAATGTTGAATAAACTTTAATTGAAAATTTGTTTTAAACATCAATTGCATTGTTATTTTATTTGATATTCTGAAAGTACATTAGTAGTTCCTCTCCTTTATGGAAAGGATAGACAAATGGACTGGGAAAGGGTGGGATTTAACATGCGAGAGTTCTCGCACGGGTACGCTAGTTTAATTTAATGTGTTACATGCGTTTTGAAGAAATCTGAAAGTAGGAACGTCTAGAACGTATTAAAAACTACACAATTTCATATCAAACTCAATTTTTCCTACCAGTGGACAAAATGAGTTGTGATTAGGTGCTCCTCATGTGTCAAGTCAACGCCATCTACACGCATTTAAACACACTAAAGTGTAGATGACGTTGGTTAGCTACATGTACGCGAGTCGTTGTTTACCGAGATAAGTGCCTTCATTTACCGTGTGATATCGCTGAATTTCAAGAATGCCGATCAGCTGACGACGTTTTTCGTTCATACCGCCACCATGCCTCCAACATCAGAGTTAAATCCTCTTACAAACTTCCTGCTTCATATCAAGAGCCCTTAAAGGGATCCATATACCCCTCTTGCTTCAAACCACTGCCACGTATTTCTACCCGTCCTATTGTACGCATGACATTGCATGATTGTAGTAAGAAATTGTTTCAATTTAAGTTATGTCAGAATGTGGGTATCACTTTAAGAAATGTAATTTAAAATATTATGGACTTTTTCATTTGCCTGTTTATGACAATGTTCATCATTCGTACCTGGTAGACACAAATAATGTATTTTTGGTTCACTTTTGGCCACTACATTTCATTGAATTCAAAATTGTATTTTCAGCATAATTGCAGAAGAATTTTAGTTATCGTCCCTGCCGTTCAAAGTGCCACGAGGTACATTAAGTTTGGTATTGTTTCGGGAGAAAAAGGATAGCCATCCCGTGGCACAATGGTACCATACAGCCTGCGTATTAACCTTATGACATCATATTCTGGGGGGAAATGTATTCAATATTATTGTTGTAGGAAGGCGCTCAAAAAATTGCACTTTTGCAATTTTCCAAAAATTTAGGATTTCAACAAACGACCTGCATCATTCCCTTAACACTAGAACCCCCGGCTTATCAGTACCCTCTAAAACGTCCAGCGGAGTCGTTTCGACTCCGTGCCTTAAACGATACTCCTCAAGAGGAAATATTGCAAAAATATTTATAATGTCACTATCATACTATTAAGAATATTAATTTGATCTTTAATAGAAGTATTATGCTATACCTTAAGCACATTTGAAACACTTCTTGCCATTGCTGTTCTGTGGGAAGGAAGTGAAAGCAACATCTAGACCCAAATGCACAAATAAAACGAAAAATGTATATGTTGAAAACTTCGTTGCCTGCTACAATACTTTATCATATTTGCAATACAAGGAACACAAGTTTTAATAATCATCCATCACAAACCACACTTGTGTGTAGTATTCATTTTTTTCATGTCATCAACTGTGTTAATGTTTTTTCCATGGGGAAATGCCTACTTGTCCACTCTATTCCTCTTATATACAACTTATAACTTATAACACCTATAAAACGTCTTCAGTTTGAAAATGTAATGCCTCACAAAAAAGAAAAATAATTAATCAGATGAAACAATAAAAACAGCTAATGATTTAATTTCAAATATCTTATTAATTTGAAAATCATGAAACGACACTTCAGCAGAAAAAACTACGTTTGACAATTTTGAGGCCAAAATTTTCTCCTGTACTCGAATGTTCTCTTCTAAACTCAAACATTTCTTTTGTGAATGTCTTGATAAAATGTTTTGTAAATTAACTCCATATCATGTGAATGCTGTTTATTGGCATGATAACAATTGAATTTTCGTAACTAGTGACATTTGCTCTACCATCACGGAACAGCTCAGGTTTCATCAATTTGCATGTATTGTTCAAGAAGACCAAAAACATTGCAAAGTGAAAGGAACGCCAACATATGTGTTCGGAAACGATCTGAAAAACTAGGAGACACATTTGAAAATGTTCAGCTTTGAAATACATGAAACAAAAGCTACAAGATTGGATCAGCACCCAGGGAGTCGAAATGATACCTCCCGGGCGTTCTAAGTAAATTCGATTATTATTCACCAAATATATGTTTCACATCAGTTTTTAACACACTGTAAATGAATAAAATGAGGAAAAGGTATGAAATCACTAATTCCTATATTTAAAGACAAAAAAGTTACACGGGCGTAAAAAGCGCCAGGAGTCCAAGTGTCGCCTCTGAGCGTTCTAATGTTAAGCGCCCTTTACGCTATCCGAGGACAAAGTTTAATTTAAAAATTGATGGTATTTTCTAGAAAATTTTTAAAATGTTATTGAGGCTTCGTGTAAAGAACCCTCAAAATTAAAGTATCCGTTTGAAACTCCCAGCCTTGAGTTCGTTTAGATCGATCGAGGAATATCAGTTTTGGAGAAAATTGGCTGAACGGTTTAGGCACCAAGGTCCGTTCGCTGTAACTTCACTCCGCATGTAAACAAACTTTGAGTGTATCCTTCCGCACTGTAGTTCGTGATTGGTTGCGCCATTCGCGCCGCGACCATACTCAAATGCCAACACGTGTCGCAGCCAGAACTCTCATAACATTATTTTCACTAGTACTTCTTTAAGACGCCCAAAATGCCAGCCAAAACATGCAGATAATTTGCTTCAAAATCACAGTACTAACATTTACGCTGCATTCTCGCACGATAGCGGTGAAATCTCGTCCAAAGCACAGTCTGAAGAATGTTCATCGCCTAAACAATATATCCACCTGACTTTTCCATTTCATCTACATCACGCTTATCATTTTCATTAGCTACTTTTTTTGTTAATTCTAACAATTCAACTTTTATTTACGAATTATCTACTTCTTCATTCTTTGATAACAAGCAGTCAATTATTTCTTGCTTTCGCCAAGACATATTTGTTTTTCTCTGAACTCTTACACTGTGGTACGGAGCATTATCCATCACGATCACGCTATTTGATTTTAGTTTCGGCAGATAAACCACTGCTGAAAAACTTCACTGTTCATATCTTCATGGTAATTTCCAGATTTCTTCGATTTGAAAAGCAGAAAACCACCTTCGACAAAACCCTCTTCACTTCCTGTGTGTGTTATTATTAATCGTTTGCCTTTCCCGACGGGGGATTTCAATCCTCCCAGAAACGCTTCCCTTTTACTTTTAACAAACATGTCAAGCCATTCTTTACTTGTAGTGTGCCTTTCATTAATCCAAGTTATGTACTTGGCGCGACGTCCCGTGAACGGGCTCAGGCCTACCGGCGACGTCCCTGCCTCGCTGCCATACGTGTGGTTAGCACGTAGACACCCCACGCCGTATTCCGGTCTTCTCAACCTAGGAAGTGAATTTTCTCATCATCACACAGCAACATATACTAATCCAGGTTTCATCAAGATAATATTTCGTTTGTTTTCCCTGTATTTTTTCATTTCCCTTAAGTAAACATTATATTTTTTAGAAGATATTTAGGAAACTTAACACAAATTATTTATTTATTTATTTATTTATTTATTACATATAGTTACAGGCAATCACCCAATTATCAAATATCATTTACATTATTATTATTTATAATACAGTATTATCGAAAATCATTTAGTAACAGGTTTTTATAAGTTTTTTTTAAATTGATATGGTGAACAAAATAAGTTATAATGGTTACAATTTGCACTTCTACACATTTTCCATAATGGCGCATAATAGTACAAGGTTGATCTCGCAAAAGGAATATTAAATAACATGCTATCTGTAGAACGCAAATCACGCACTGGATTAGCCCAAGGAATTGTACAATATAATTCTGAAGAGTCTATATCATGATTAATAAGATTATACAGAAAAAGTACGTCAAAATAATCCCTGTGGGAGCGTAATGAGCAGATATTCAATCTAGTTGCGACTTCAAAATAATTGTGACTGAATCTAGGAGATGGAATATTGAGCTTAAAGGCAGCAAAAATAAAAAAATTTATGCTGAACAGTCTCAAGTCTAGAGATATGGTTCTGGTAAAAGGGAGACCATATTTGTGAGCCATATAATAATATTGGTCTAACTAAAGTTTGATATAAAGTTTTGATGGTTTGCACATTATTAAATTCAGATGCAATACGTCTCACAAATCCCAACATCTGGTTTGATTTATTAATAATATAATCAATATGTAGATGAAAATTCATTTTTTGATCAAATATAATTCCCAAATCTCTAAAGTATGAGACTGATTCTAACATTGCATCTCCTAGTTCATACTTGAATACAATGGGATTATTTGATTTAGTAAAAGACAAGGATTTACATTTTCCATAATTCAAGTTTAGACGTTTTGACGATCACCAATCTAACAATGTATTTAAGTCACATTGTAAATCAAAGCAGTCTTGTAATGAATTTATAGTTTTATAAATTTTCAAGTCATCAGCAAAAAGTAGGAATTTGGAATATGGAAGAGTTTTCTTAAGATCGTTAACAAATAGAATAAACAATAATGGGCCAAGGTGGGAACCTTGTGGGACTCCAGACGTGATATACATATTTCTAGAAACGTAGGATTTATATTTCACATTTTGCGTTCTCCCAGTTAAATAGTTATAGAACCATTTCAAGATTGTACCATGGATACCAATTTCTTCCAACACATGAAGTAAAAGAACATGGTTTACAGTATCGAAGGCTTTGGAGAAGTCTGTATAGATTACATCTACTTGTTTTTGTACATCTAAATTATATAACTTTCCTTGAATATTTAATAAAATGAAAAGTTCTTGAACTCATATCTTTTCATGCCTTTTATTGTACTGCATGAAAATTAATTTTAGGGATATTTTTAGAGTTGCAATTCATTCATTTTGTCCAAGGTTCACGTTTGTAAGAAGCTTCGCCACTAGATTGGTAAGAAATCATAGCTTGATTCTTTACAATTTAATTTTAAATTTTAAAGTATTTAAATTGTTATTCAAAAGTTATTTCACAGTAACATGAATAAGAACAAAAAATCAGTTCTATAACCACAAATAATATTGTATGACAAGATTTGTTAGATTTCTTGCACAAAAACTTCAACTTGGATTATAACTATATCTCTATTTCATCTTAGGGGATAATTTCATTGGGAAATGTGGCAAAAGCAAAATTTCAACTGTATGAAAAAATCTAGTATAACAATACACATTATTGATAACAATGCGCACATTTGTACTGACTTATACATCAAAACTTCTGAAGCATGAAGCACAAACTTCACTACAAGTTTTTAAATTGTAAAATATTTTTTTATTTTTCTGTAGACATTTTACTGTAATACACTGCACTACCCTCCAAATGATTATATATAATTTTATGTTAATTTAAAAATATAAATAATATTCAATTTTTAAAAAAGAATGGTTGAAACACGACTTTTGTCTTATTTCATTCCATACATTGTAGGTTAACTGATTGAATGGCCTTTAATTTGAGAATTGTTTGAGTGATTTGAATAACCTGTGAAGAATAGCCAGCCAGTTTTTACAAACCAAGAACAAGTTAGTTTTTGTTAAATAGTGGGCCAAAGTTTACCAGCTGCAGTCTTCTTCTCTTCTAATAGCTCATTTCTTAAATAACATTTGATTCGTTTCAAAATAATGTTTATTTTCATTTGATGAAGTCAATTAATATACATTAGAATATATCAGCTTTTTTAGGAGTTACAAATAACATGTGTGGTTTCTTACATGACCAAAAACAAAAATGTGCAAATCAACAACTTTTTTACGTTATAAAACTATGATTGTCACTTTTTCGTTGCTACGAAGGAAAGATGGTGACACAAATACCAGAATAATTTTTTTTGATACAATAATTGAAACCTACACAGCACCTCATTAAAATTATTTTCCTTTAAATGATTGGTTTTCAACATTACTCCCCCTAAATTTTCGGAGATAACTACTGAAAATTTACATATATGATGATACAACAAACCTTGTATTGAAAAATTACAGACGTGACAATTATAAACAAAAAGTACCTTTTAAACTAATTCCTTGGCTAAGGTCTTTTATAGTTGCAAGAAATCTAAGCATAGCAAATGCAGGTACACCTGAAAGGTAAATACCATGCCAAATTAAAGACATTAACATCCATTTAAATTATTCAGAATCACATCCCACAAGAGATAATATTTAGCAAAAGGGCGAAATTTCAAATATAAATATTCTGAGAAACATGAAAGTTAATCAAAGTGCATGGTACCATAGCACAATGTACCTCGAAAAAAACTATTGATGCCCATTATGATGATGGTGCTCAGTAAATGACAAAACATTAGATGTCAGAAATTGAAACGTAAAGTTCACTAGTGGAATGACTATGGAAACAGTGCCTCGCAACCATGACAAGATGACACTGTGACATTCACAATGAAATCACAGTTGTGACAATGAATGCCAAAAAAATAATGAAAATGTGAAGCGCCACTTAAGGGCAAGCTCACACTATATTTGGAGACAACTTCGCCTCGCAAATGTGAAAAAACTGTGATATTCACACTGAAATCACAGTAAGGACAATTATTGCCAAATATAATGAAATATGTGCGCCGCCTCAGTGGGCCGGCTCACATGCAAACTTGGGGAACGCCATGTACCACAAACGTATCGGCGATGCACGCAATGTAATAACAGCAAAACATGAAATGTGGAGCACCTCTCAGGGTCTGCCCACATCCGTATTTGGGGAACGCCATGTCCCACAAACATCACTGAGATGCATGCGATGCACTCACAAACAACACATGAAATGAATACACTTGACAAGTGAATACCTCGCGAAGACAGTTGGAGACAATGTTTCACAAAAATGATACCTCAGAGGGGCAACATATAATTTTAATTTTAATCATAGCAATAAAACTGAGCAAATTATAGATTCTTTTGAAAAATATAAGTGGAGTGGTATTAATGGACGATATTATATCTTTAAATCAGAAATCTACTAACTTAAAACCCTCAGGTCAGGCAAAGATATCTCAAATTAATATTTTGATCCACGCTTAAAGCACTAATAAATTCACGAACAAATATTGCCAACCATAATGGCAAACAAAGTTCCCATCTGGGAATCACAGGTGCTGAATTCTCCCCCGTGTCAGACTGCGACAGTACAAATGGAGTAATCCTCAATTTAGTGCATGAAAAATTACAGAACATAGCTTTAATATTTAACATTGAGGATTGATTAGTTGACACGTTTGTCACCCAAACAAAATGCTATCTTGCAACAATCAAAACTGGCATGCTTTTTAAGATTTAAAGCGACCAAATATTACCATAAAATAATTGCAGTAATCGATACTAATAAAGCATTAATATAAAACAAAAATCTTTTTTAAAAAATAACACTGTACTTGGCATTAAAATAGAGAATTTAAAATTTCAATAAGGCGCTGCTGTATAATCGTTCGAGGATCATCAAAGGCGTTTCCAAGCGACATTTAAGTTTCAGCTGATACTTCCAATATTTGAATAATTAGTTTAGCCTCTCCTTTCAATCTGGTATTCAGATAAATACATTTGTTAATTTCTGATAAAATTGGGTTATCGATAACCAAGGCTTTAAACAAATCTCTAAAAGCCGGCCATTCAGTTATTTTTCCTCTAAAATGAGGCATAGTTATATCTGGCGATTTAAAGCCTGTAGCAAATGCATTAACACATTGCGGCAGAATTACCGGCTGTGATTGCGTTGATATTCCAGGTGACAATTCTTTAAATGCAATCTTGTTTAAAAAAGATTCAATTTGCAAAGAACGTTTGAAGAGATTCTAAAACATCCTCTTTAGCAATGATGTCATTTTCTTGGATATCAAATTCATAAGAAGCTTCTTCAAGCTTATCTATAGCTTTCACGATTATGGCATTAATTGCTTTGAATCTTTCCAATGGTTCTCCTACTTTTGCATTATTAATTAAATATTTATATTAAACGTCAAGGTGCCTTGCCTTTTTAAAACACTTTAGAATTTTTTTCATTTCTTTTTGTAGGTTTGGACAATAATATAAAACAAAATGAAATAGAGGCTAATTAATTATTTCAATTATTAAATTGATGCTTTGATTTGTTGCTTGCCTAATTTAATATGATTAATTATCAATTGCTTTACCAATCTCAAAACCTAATATATACATTTTCACTATACGATTTCACTCTTCCTTAACTAACTTTAAACAGTTATGAGAGTGTACATTACATGCTTGACTTGCTGGAGTCAGCTATCTCGGGAACAGTTCATGTTCTGCGAGTCACTCGAAGTCGTTTCAACAACAAGCCATTATAATATATGAAACTTTATAATTAAGCACTCGTGGCTCCACATACATGAGCAGCAGCGAGACACATACTTGCTTCGAATAGTCAGGATTTTTTACTATTATACGGGTCTCGGAACCAATTATATTCGGGTCTCGGAACGGAAAAAATGTTGCTGGTATAAAACACTTTTGCTGGTTATGAAGTAGCTGAATAGCATTTAGGACTATATAGAAGCAGTGCGAGAAAGTATGTGCGTTGGGAGCACCACTAGTTTTCCAACGGTAGCCAGTTCGCCATTAAATACAAAATTTGTTATTTTTTGTCATTTTATTCTTTCTTTACGTTTCGGGAATTCCTTTTTCTCATCAGGTGTACAATATTCTAAAAACTATAAATTATATAAAACTAATATTATTATAAATTACACATTATATATAATATAGCACACATTGTACGTTATTCATTATAATGATGACTATTCTACATCATTCATATACAATTTATGTCAATTATTTTTAAAAGTATTATTTTGTATTTCCTAATTTAAAACTAATTGACATACTTCTTATACTACTCATAAGTGTATTACTTATTGGGTCAGTGGTCGCATTTCTTGTTATGGTAAGAATTTGTACATCGTGGTCACTATATACTAAATCTTTTGTTGCAATTTCATGACTAGTAGTGTTTATAATTGTGCTTTGATCCTGATTTCTAGTAACAATAGGGAATCTAACAAAGCTTACTTTCCCACCCCATTTTCTCCAGTCTATTACTGCATACAACTTGGTTATCTTAAAAATCTAACTTTATTTTAGTGAAAAAAGAACATCGCTTCGAGAAAGTGAATCTACATAAAACAAAAATGTTTTAAAATCATTTTAGGCAGGAGAAATCTCTTAACGAAGGACGGCCTCGTCACACTGAATGAAAATCGACACACTCACCGCATTTTAAACATTAGCTTCCGCCATCCAGCAACTAACACTTTCTAACCAGAGGTGACAGTGCTGCCTTCTCCAGCTCTCGAAGTCACGTGTTCTGAATATCTCTTTACAATCATTGTGAATTCAAATTCAAAGATACAGTAATGAAATTTTGCAGACTCATAAAGAAAATCTTAGGAAATCCAAAACCATAAATCCCTAAAAAAGGCGTTCACAGGTACACGCCCTTTTGACATATACCTCTTCAAATCAGTAAGTTTTCATCGTACCATAATTTCATTCTCATAATTCTAGCCACCGCATCTGGCAACCCTGTAGCCCTAGCGCTCTTCTACGGCGCGTCCGAGGTTAGGCATCATTCACAATGCAACCTTAAGCGTAAACGTAACGTAGCCGTAAAATCTAGAAATATGTTATTCAGCGACACCATTCGCAATGCCTTGACGTAACTGTTGACGTAAGACTGTAAACTTAAGAGTTCGCAAGCTCCAAGCTTTTGCATTAAGTTTACGTCGGAATTCTACCGAAGACCAATCAGAGAGCAGCATGAAAGTTCGATTTCAGATTGTGTTCAGGTAGTTTATGGTTATCTCATTGTTATTGTAATGTAGAGAAGACCGAAGACCAATCAGAGAGCAGCATAGAAGTTCGATTTTAGTGTTCAGGTAGTTTGTGGTTATGTCATTGTTATTATAATGTAGAGAACTAGTTTACGAACGCTTTTGATGCGTGTAGTGAATTCAATGTAAGAATTTGGACAATTTTTATTGTGACTTTAACCTGAGATGGCGAATAAACTAATTCTGTCCGACGAATTACTCGTGAATTTGGTTCATGAGAATCCTTGTTTATAAAATGAAGGAAATGTGAGCACTACTACATCTACTCACATGTATATAAAGACAAATCGATATGAATCTCGAAGAAAAAGCTAGAAACCATGGTGGAAAGATCTTTTCACGATGTTAGAGAAGAATCGATTAAGTTTCAGTACATTGAATTCTGATTGGTTCAGGCGAAACTTACATTCAAGCTTACGTTCGTTATTGTGAACGCTTGTTTTTACGTGTAAATTTTGCGGCTAAGCTTACAGCATTACGTTACGTTTAAGTTTGCATTGTGGATGAGGCATTAACCCTTGAATGCATGACATGGGTCAGTCTGACCCGAATCAGATTTAACACTGATATTTTGGATGGAATGTTTTTTCCAACGGTCGTGTCCATTTAAGACATCCTTTATTTCGTCATCCAAAATCCGTAGAATGTCATTTTACAATGTTCTACTTATTTGATCAGTTTCCGTAAGTTGTTTTATATTTCTCTCCTCAGAATGCATGAGATGGGGCTGTATGACCCATATAAGATTACGTCGTATTTAGTTATTTTAATTATTATAATTATATACAATATATTACAAATAAAGTCAGAAAAAAGCCTGGAATTATTAATTTCTACAATGCTACCAAAAGTGGTGTCGATACACTCACAAATTAGTGCGCACTTACACACTCAAGCACCAAACAAGGTGGTTGCCTTCTTCATGATTATGCTAGCTGTCGCTGCTGTAAATGCATACGTAATTTTCATCCAAAAGAATCCCACTTTTCAACAATCAGTTAAGCACAAACGACCATTATTTCTAATGGATTTGGTAAAAGAACATAACCTTCCATGTATTCTGCAAATAAGCACAATCAAAACTCTTGAGAAGAACATACGAAGTTCCATAGCACTATGTGGGATAGAAAAAAAACAAGTTAACCTAGTACATTGTCCAACAATAAGAGAAAAAGATGCAGCTAATGTCCCACAAGGAAAAATAGAAAATGTTGAACTGTTTGTTTTGAATGTAAAAGTTATGTATGTTCAGATCATTCAGTGCTCAATTGTCTCGACTGTTATGAAAGTAAAATTTGAAATCATAGGAATAATATATATATGAATCCTAAACTTAATAAACAAATATTGTTTCTAACTGAATAACACTAATTATAGTGTATTTATTATTCCTATTTCATTTCATAATGATTTTCAATTAAAATGTATTAGGTAAGGCGGACCGGGTCAAATTGACCCATGCCATGCATTCATGAAAGTAAAAATAGTCATGCATTCAAGGGTTAAGTACGAGGTAGTCTCTTACGGCGACAGTGATGCCAATGTTGCGCTTTTCTGCTGTACCAAACGAACCAAAGGTAACCACGAATGTACCTAAATTTACGCGTTCGATATTGTCCACGAATCCCGCAATGGGGTGGAGCGCTAGTTTAGCGCTAGCATGTCTCAAAACGTTTTATTTATATGAAAGCGTATTTTCTTTCCTTTCCTCAAATCTAAAACTATTAAAAGTAAAAGATGAAAACTGGATTTCTTGAAATTGGAAAGATCATTGGCATTGCTTAATGGCCGCAAGAACACTATTTAGTGTTGGCGGAACATTCTTCATATAAAATGACTGCACTTCGCGCGAAGACGTCGTATTTTGCTTCCCTGTTATTGACACAAACGCATCGACTTTTCCTCCTTTTAGTTGGAGTTGCAATTAAACAACTTGCAGCTTGTGGTCTTGTTGCCAAAAGAGTTGAACTTACACCGACTGCTGGTGCTGTTTTGTCCACAATCCATTGCACTGGTTTTCCTAGATCCTTCCGATTTAAATAGTTGTAAACATTAATAACAGTTGTTTTTTCTCACCATGGAGCACTTCACTCCGCTTGCGCTTTAGGAATGATGGATCATACACTCTAAATTAATTTTGCGAAGAAAAAAGAAATTGAATTTAAAAACTATCAATTAATAAATTTACCACAGCCTAAAAATCAAAATGAAGAAAAGTAAACGAACTTGTATTTAAAATTGACGTTATTAAAACCATAAATTAAAGAAACACAAAGAAACACTGTTGTTGGCTGTTGGCTGTTGTTGGCTGGCTTGCTTACGTGACTGACGTGCTGTGGCTGTGCTCCAATATTTTACTAATTTTCAGCTATTTTTCTACATATTTCAGGTGACTTTTGCTGTTAAACTGTCTTCTTTACTTATTTACTTGTTACAGATAAGCTGAAAGAGATTTATATTGTCGGAAGCAGTGAAAAAAGAAGTAATCCAAATACTTGATTTAAAAGACGGCGTAACGGACAAACGTTCATTTGAACAGTGTAAAGACCATTAATATTAAATTTTCTCTGTAAATTAATTGAAATTTGCGTAAAGTTTTAAACTATTAGTGAAAGTGTTGTGAAAATTGTGAAAACATAAAAATTCAAAGTTTCGTAACCACAGTAACGAAAAGACTTGAACTTTATATTTAAATTTGTGGAAGTGGTGAATTTCGTGGCCTTTCAATAGGTAAAGTATAGTAATCTAATTGTATTCATTAGTTTGCAGCTTCAATCTATTAAACACACTGAACGCTTTTTGAATTTAATTAATCACATTTAAATACTAATTAGAATCAGATCACCGTTATTTTTAAATAAATACGTAACGTAATTTAAATAAGTTAATACAATTAAATTTAAAAGATAAGTTAGGGAGTAGTTTTTTTGTAGTATTCTGAATTATCTATTTACTTATTTTCATATTTATCACGCACTTGACACGCATTCGTGACATGGCTACTAATCGTTATACACTCTCTACTCTCTACGCTCTCAAAGACGATCTTCTGAAAGCCTTCACACACATCAACAGTAATTTAGATGAACATATCCGAAGGCTCGAAGAGGTCGTTCAAAACACAGACGGTTGGACAACAATAGGCAACACCGCAAAAACCTCCAACCGTCCATTCGCGGAAGCAAAAACACAATCACCACCACCAATCACGACTCAAAACAGATTTTCTGTATTAGACTACTACAATGAGTTTCCTTGCCTTCCCAATCCTCACCACCCCCACCCATCATCGACACGTCCATTCACAAACCAACGCAAACAGGCTAGCAAGCGCAAAGTAACAAAGACACGTAGAGTTGCGCAAACTAGCTCACCAGAAAACCAGGACATTCCCACTGAGCCCATCAAAAAGGTACTCATTTTAGCAGATAGCCATGGGCGACAAATCTCCTCCCTGCTCAGTGAGAAACTCCCAACCAATTTCTCTGCCATGTGCATGTTTAAACCTAACGGGAGGTTTGCCGACGTGACCAGTGAGTTGGACACGCACACAAAAACCCTCACCAAACGGGATACTGTAATTATCATAGGAGGGCAGAATGACATTAATTTGGGTGGTCACTTTACGCCTGAAGAACATTGTAGTCTCGACTCTGCCCTTCTGGTACAACAAGCCCACACTATGCAAAGAAATTAGTCACGCAAACAACCAATTGAAACTGCATCTGAGAGACACACATGTTAAATTGTTTGAGCTAAACTTTCTCTCAGAAAAACACTTCACTCGACATGGTCTTCACCTGAACCTTGTCGGAAAACATGCACTCGGTAGTGAGCTTGCAAAACACATCATTTCACAAACTTGGCAGTGTCCTTCCCAAGACCCATCCCCACCCACATCTCCTAGTTCTCTTCCATCCCCTGGGACCCCTTTGGTCCCAATTACCTTATCCCCTGAACCTAATCCGTGTATTACCTCTCCCACTATTCATTCCTCTACATCTGTCACCCCTCCTTCCTCACCTCTTGTCACTGCTGGGACACGATACTTCCTTCGACCACGCACTCGAGGTAAAAATGAAATAAATAAATAGCAACTACAGTCAGATGCAGCAGAAAAACATCCGTGTAGGTACATGCAAAAGATTTGAATAATGCATCATAATGTGCAATCTCTTTCAAATAAAATTGAATTTATCGAGGCAGCATTACAATGTGATCTAAGACAAATAGATGTTTTTTGCTTTACAGAACATTGGTTGTCTCAAAATGATATAAACACACTCCAAATTCCTAGCTTTTACCTTGCAGGATCGTATTGCAGAGCGAAGGAATCAAATAAGGACCCTGCTTACGGAGGTTCGTGTATTTACATAAGAAATTATATTGATTCTACCGTCTTATCAGAATTCAATTTATATGCAGTTGAAAAAGTTTTTGAAACAACAGTAGTACATCTTACAACGCTCAAAATTATCTTACTTTGCATTTACAGACCTCCAACAAAGCGAGCTTCAGATTATTTCACTTTCTTGAAAATCTAGAGATAATTCTGAACAAAATTAGTAAACTCTCTTTTAAATCCATTGTTGTAGGTGGAGATTTCAATATTGATTTTCTGAGCGAATCCCACGAAAAAAAGAGGTTTCTCAATTTACTTCATTCTTTTAATTTAGACATTACAGTGAATGTACCTACACGGAATACGCTTAAATCACAAAAAGCATTAGATCAAATTATAATTAACAAAACCCCAACTACATATGAAATAATAACGAATAATCTAGGATACAGTGACCACGATGCACAAATTCTTACAATTACTAGGAACATAAACACTGACACGATAAATAATACACGCATGTGCAGAGCATTCACTAAAGTTAATATAAAATTATTTACGGACTACTTGATGAAGGAATCATGGGACGAAGTATATAACGCTGTTGGCACAAATGAAAAATATAATTTATTTTTCTCCAAGCTTTCAATTCATTTTAACGCGTGCTTTCCTCTTAAAAAGAGAAAATTAAACATTTCAAGCAAAAGTAATACTTGGATCACACAAGGAATTAGAACATCGTGTAAAAACAAGCATACGCTTTACTTTATTTCTAAACATCATAACGTATCATCCGGTTTCCATATATACTTCCGAGAATATAAAAGAATTTTAAGAAAAGTAATAGATCAGGCAAAAATAATGAAAAATAGTCAGGACATTTTGAGCGCTTGTAACAAAACTAAAGCAATGTGGGATATCGTAAAAAATACAACCACATCATCTCGATACCTTGTAGAGAATGTTATTTTAAAGGATAATGAAAGAGAAACGAGTAATCCGGAAAAAGTTGCCAATCTCTTCAACAAACACTTTTCCAGAATTGCGTCTGATCTCACGAAGGGACTAAAATCACAAAATTCAACATTTTACATTTCCCAAAAAATTTCAGATACGATGTTTATTCCCGAAACTTCTCCCAACGAAATCCTCAGAATAGTCAGTAAACTAAAAAATAAATATTCATCTGGTTTAGATGAATTTCCGGATTGTTTATTAAAAACTTGTGCACCGGCCTTTATACATCTGTTAACTCACATTTTCAATGCTTCTTTACGTACAGGAATATTTCCAGATATTTTCAAAACAGCAAAAATTAAGCCACTTTTTAAAAAAGGGAACAAAAATGAAATTCAAAATTACCGGCCAATTTCTCTTTTGTCAGTTTTCTCAAAAATATTAGAAAGGCTTTTCTACTTACGAATGGAAACATTTCTCAGGAAAGACAGAGCGTTTTCAGACTCACAACACGGTTTTAGAAAATCAAAATCTACGGAAACTGCCATTTTTTCTTTTCTCAAAGATGTTACTTCATCAATAGACCAAAATGAAGTACCCATTGGAATATTCTTAGATCTCTCGAAAGCTTTTGACGTTATTGACCATAAGATCTTGCTCTCTAAATTACCTTCGTATGGAATTCGTGGTATTGCCCTAGATTGGATAACTTCTTACCTTAAACATCGGACTCAAAGAGTAGAAATACCATACTGGCAGGAAAGGACATTACATACTTATATTTCCAATTCTTTGCCAATTGAGCATGGGGTCCCGCAAGGTTCGGTCTTAGGTCCTATTCTCTTTCTGTTATATGTAAATGATATGCCCTCGTCTATTAAAAATGGAAGAATGGTTCTGTTTGCTGATAACACGAATGTTCTTTGCAAAAAAGAAGCAGTAAATAGTACCATTTCAGAAGTTTCAAATTGGTTTAATAATAATAAATTAATTGTTAACGAAAGAAAAACTGTTTCAATGCATTTTTGCGTCTCAAATCGGAAACCGCATGTTCCATTGAAAATGAACAATATGCAATTAGCTGATGTTGAGGTAACAAAATTTTTAGGTCTTTCAATTCAATCAAACCTCAAATGGAATGTACATATAACAGAATTAAACACTCAATTAAGTTCATTATGTTACGCATTCAGAATTCTTTCAAATTCTGTCAGCCTTCATGCAGCTCGTTGCGTTTATTTTGCCAATGTACATTCCCGCCTGAGATATGGCATAATATTCTGGGGAAGCTCATCCTGTAGTATTCAGACCTTCAGATTGCAAAAGAAAATTATTCGAATAATGAAAAAATGCCTTCCACGTGATTCCTGCAAGCCTCTTTTCATTGAGCTGGGAATCCTACCATTGCCTTGTCTATTTATTTACGAATCTGTAATATTTGTCAAAAATGACCTACTTAACGGAGGGAACATATTTTCATGCAATATTGATATTTATAATTACAACACACGCCGTAGAAATCACGTGCATCAAGTGTCAGTATCAATAGCTCAGTACAAGAAATCAACATACAATAATGTACGTTACTTTACAACGCATTGCCAGATGACATAAAACAATTAAAGTCGGTACACAAATTTAAGTTAAAAGTAAAATATTTTCTGCTGCAAAACTGTTTCTATACAATTAGAGACTATACTGATCGTGAAAAAGAAAAATAATGTTTAATGTAACAAAACAAAGATATATAATGAATTAGTTTATGTTTGCATTGTATACATTTAAAAAAATATTTAATACGCCTGTAACAAGTAATGTACTTCAGCTTCCGGGTCAATGACCCCCATCTCGATCAGGTTTTTGTCCAGTTTCCCTGATCCATTGAGCAAATGCTGAGATGGCCCCTTGTTTTGCTTCTGGACGTAAATGTAGCTTCACTGTGCGCACGTTTTGTTGAGCACTCCTTTTGCTTGTAGTTCATTTACAGTTGAAATTGATTTTCTATAACTCGGGAAAAAATATTTTTCAAATATCTTTATTCTCTAAAATAATTATTTTCTAAATTCATTTTTTCTTTTTTTTTAATAAAATTCTGGCCCTCAAGAAAATGTGCGCAGATAAATTTCTTTCCCCACACGTCATATACAGTTTTACTGTTTTTTTGACAAATAAATAAATAAACACAAACGAACGAACACAGCTAAACAACGGGAACGCGTACTTTCTAAACACACCATGATGCGGCAGCCGGAGCACGTGGCACCGTGACTTTGGCTGATTCAACAGCCGAACGTATCCCTTCCGACAAAAATTAATCAATTTAAAGATATTTACCAAGATTTGTTGTAAATATATTATGTATCTAAGGTATAATTAGATAAATATAATTTTTGTTATAAAAAATTATGTTAATGAGGATTTAAAACAGTTTGAAATCTTTAAACGAGGAGGGGATGTTCATTAATAAGAAAAGCCCGTAAGGCTCTGTACTTCAAACTAGTCCTCGGACCAGGGTTCCCGGATTGGGGAATTTTGTCCCTAAAATGGGGATTTTTTTGTTGGGAAAAAGTGGGAAACAAAAATGAATGGAGAAATGTTTGGGGATTTTTTAGGGAAATTATTTTTGTCCGGAGTTGAGATAGAAGTATTATTCTCTCTCAAAGTAATAAAAACAAGCAGCAGACGTTATTTTCTCTTATTTTTATGTATCAAAAAGAGAAAAATTAACGACAGGCATAGAGAAAGAAAAACATTAGAAAAAACTAAGATAAATATAGTATACGGCTTTGAGCTGCTCAATGGAAGATGATTGTTTGATTTGAATTATATGAATTTAAGGGAACAGCCAAAGGAATTGTCAGGGACGACTCATGTTGTTGGTCCATAATTTGGAGAATATTTTTCGTTTCAAAGTCGGGGAATTTTGTTTCATCGGGAGGTTATTTGGGGAAATTTTGTAGTAGTGGTGGGAAAAGAGCTCGCAACACATCTGGCAACCCTGCCTTGAAAGCGCCATAGCTTGCAGACGATTCATTTGGATGCGAGAGGTGAGTACCTTCTAGTGAATAAGAAGTGTAGTAACAATTAATTATATGTCTGCATTATAATTCTAAATAAGAATACCCATGAATACGGGAAATAATTACCTATTTAAATAGTTTATATTATTATATAGTTGACATTGGTATTTTCCGTGTGTGAAACAATATTTACTCTCTCTCTCTCTCTCTCTCTCTCTCTCTCTCTCTCTCTCTCTCTCTCTCTCTCTCCGCATACACAATAGTATTGTGTTGTGTTGTACCAGTATTGTAATTCGGTGGGGGAAAACGGCAAATTTTCGCCAGGAAAACTCATTGCCGAGCCCTAGTAACGAAAAAGTGGATAAATCTGTTTCCTGTCTGTAGTAAATTACTTCCTCTTACACTTACTTGGTCCTGTGGGGAAGTCTAGGGAATCCAGGGGATCCTAAAATGCCTAGGACTTACTTAGTTACCACGACTTTAAGTGGGAAGTGTATGTTATTTAATATAGCATATAGAAAATTGTGTCGTCAGATCCCACGTTTGATGGGTCCTTGATACCGAAAACTAGATTGACGGCAAAATGTCTGTCCGTCTGAGGACAATGCTATTATAGCGGCAAAGCAAACCGTAAGCAGAATTATCACCAAAATTGATATTCCCTGATCGATCTGACTGATGTAGTGGGCCCTTGAATTTGAAACGAATATTTTGTTTTTGGGGGGTTTCTTCATAAGAAGCCCCAAACATTTTCTAATTTTTTTCAAAAATAATTCCAAAGTTTTTCTTTAGTTTTTTTCCTATGATACACAGTGTGCAATTTTGAGGATCCACGGAAGAAACTCTAATAGCAGAAGTAAACAATGAAACTCTGATAAACCATGTTGAATATTACTGAAATAACACTAAACGAATGCAATCAACAACCTGTATAAATTATTGCAACATTATACATATTATGTATAATTTAAAATACAAAAGTAAACGGCAATTCTTCAATAAAATAGCAAAAACCATATTTATATTCTTCGGTGTTGTTACATAACTTAAGTACAAAGAAGATACACGTTAAGAAGCACAAAATAATATCATTTAAGTGAAAAATAATTGAAGACTTATGTGCAATGAGAGCGTTAATAATGAAATTATATGTTAAGAAAATAGCACTTGAAGCTTTAAAAGGGTAGGAAAACGGCTATAACATACTTACATGCTGGTAAATGCATTTATTGTTTAAAAAGTCCAAAAATTTAACTTTATAATATGAGATTGAATTTATTTTATTTTATTTGAAGGAAAACATGAGCATTCAAAAAAATCAGCTGTCGCAGTTGTTGCATAGAGGAATGATACACCCTGTTAAGTATTTACAGAGTTTTGTTAAAATTAAATTAATTTTGGAGTTTTCACACCTCACTTTCTGATTTCACATTTGAAATATCACTTAGACATTATTTTCATATTCCAGGCCCAGAACACATCTAAACCATTTAGAATATTTTGGTTTTAAAAATGTGCACAGTGACAATACATCTTTCTTTTTTAGCATGGGTTATACTTGTTTTTCTTGCATCAAAAACAATTATACGTCTATAAACCTTAAAAAGTAACACTATGTTTCTGAAAATTGAAAGGCTGATATGTTTCAGAACTAGAAACTGCACCTCTTTCTATGTAATGTATGCAACGTTTCTGAAAACAGAATCTCAATCACTTAGCACGTAGACCTTTAGAAAACATTGGAACAAGACCATTTGAACAATAGTTTATAAAGGAAGCAGTATTAATAACATTGAATCGTAAAGGTGACATTCCACTTTCTTCCATAATATTCACATATTCACTTGGAACTTCTGTATTTTTAACCCGCTTCAATAGCACACCATACTTCCTAAAATTCCTTCATTTGAAGAAGAAATATAATGATCATTTCCCGGCGTCTTCTCCAATATAGTCGTCTTCGTCGTCGAAAACGAAAGAAAGCATGGATCCAAGAACAGCTTTGCTCACAAGCTAGCATCTAATGATCTCCTGTCATCTAGCGAACTAACGATTATCGAGTCAACAGTCAACCGTTTGACGAACAAGATACATGCATATATGTAATAATAACGTTAAAAAGTCTAACGCTCTTCTTGCACCCATTTCTTCAATTAAAGAATGATTCTGAACAACTAACTGTATTAATAGTATCGGATGAGTCTTCAGAATCTATATATCATTTGTCAGTGAATCAAAACTTAATATTTTCATCATTTTTTATGTAAAGTAAAGGAGGTAACATTGCCACATCTTTGTATCTTTCAAAGTTCTACTTTGTTGGATCATTCTTCACAATAATTATTTTGACCCTTCAATCCTTCACTAAAGTGCAATGTTTCTTCAAAATATTGAAGTCACAGCTTCCATAATTTGAAAGATGTTATTACTTTTTTAAAAGCAAGCAAAGTGGCAATGTTACCCTACAGAGGTCAAACGTTGCCACCTTTATTTATTTCCAAGTCTCTGTGAAAGTTTAAATGTGTGAGAGTTGGATAGGAAACAGAAACACTTAAATATGCATCAGTACATTATTAGTCTTTGATTTTTGACACTTTAAATACTCTAAACAGGGATAAATACTGCTTTAGAACTTAGTCTAAAATAAGTTTTATAAACTGTTTGACATTGTGATAAAATGCGTTAGGGAAAAAGTGCTTTCACCTTTTCATATTTAGTCTGGGAAGCTCAACAACAATATCGTATTTTGGTATACCACACGTCATTTAAAGCAGACATGCTAATTCCATACAGTTCAGTTGCCTTTTCCTACTTAATTTTCCACTGTTTACTTTTTCCATTGCGTAGTGCAATTTAACTTCATCATAGGTTTGTAAACCTTAGATATTGGATTTTTTATTTGTCTACGTTACGTGTACGTTTATTTGTCTAATTGAATTTATTGAGGCAGCATTACAATGTGATCTAGGACAAATAGATGTTTTTTGCTTTACAGAACATTGGTTGTCTCATTATAATATAAACACACTCCAAATTCGTAAATTTTACCTTGCAGGATCGTGTTGTAGTGCGAGGGAATCAAATAAGGGCCCTGCTTACGGAGTTTCGTGTTTTTACGTAAGAAATAATATTGATTCTTCCTTCTTGTCAGATTTCAATTTATATGCAGTTGAAAAAGTTTTTGAAAGAACAGTAGTACATCTTACCACTCAAAATTATTTGCATCTACAGACCAACAAAGCGAGCTTATGATTATTTTACTTTCGTGGAAAATCTAGGGATAATTCTGAACAAAATTAGTAAACTCTCTTTAAATCCATTGTTGTAGGTGGAGATTTCAATATTGATTTTCTGAGGGATCCACGAAAAAGAGAAGTTTCTCAATTTACTTCATTCTTCTAATTTAGATATTACAGTGAATGTACCTCCACGGAAAACATTTAAATCACAAAAAGCATTAGATCAAATTATAATTAACAAAACCACAACTACGTATGAAATAATAACGAATAATCTAGGTTACAGTGACCACGATGCACAAACTCTTACAATTACTAAGAACATAAACACTGACACAATAAATAATACACGCATGTGCAGAGCATTCACTAAAGTTAATATAAAAGTATTTACGGACTACTTGGTGAAGGAATCATGGGACGCAGTTTATAACGCCGTTGACACAAATGAAAAATATAATTCATTTTTCTCCAAGCTTTCAATTCATTTTAACGCGTGCTTTCCTCTTAAAAAGAGAAAATTAAACATTTCAAGCAAAAGTAATACTTGGATCACACAAGGAATTAGAACATCGTGTAAAAACAAGCATACGCTTTACTTTATTTCTCAACATCATAACGTATCACCCGGTTTCCATGTATACTTCCGAGAATACAAAAGAATATTATGGAAAGTAATAGTTCAAGCAAAAATAATGAAAAATAGTCAGGACATTTTGAATGCTAGTAACAAAACTAAAGCAATGTGGGATATCGTAAAAAATACAACCACATCATCTCGATACCTTGTAGAGAATGTTATTTTAAAGGATAATGAAAGAGAAACGAGTAATCCGGAAAAAGTTGCCAATCTCTTCAACAAACACTTTTCTATAATTGCGTCTGATCTCATGAAGGGACTAAAATCACAAAATTCAACATCTTACGCTTCCCAAAAAAATTTCCATGCGATGATTATTTCCGAAACTTCTCCCAACGAAATCCTCAGAATAGTCAGTAA
>JAHLJT010008446.1:101773361-101796143 GCA_031308135.1 Acheta domesticus
TTTACCTTGCAGGATCGTGTTGTAGTGCGAGGGAATCAAATAAGGCCCTGCTTACGGAGTTTCGTGTATTTACGTAAGAAATAATATTGATTCTACCTTCTTGTCAGAATTCAATTTATATGCAGTTGAAAAAGTTTTTGAAACAACAGTAGTACATCTTACTACTCAAAATTATTTGCATTTACAGACCAACAAAGCGAGCTTCAGATTATTTCACTTTCTTGGAAAAACTAGAGATAACACTGAACAAAGTCATCAATCGCTCTTTTGAATCCATTGTTGTATGTGGAGATTTTAACATTGATTTTCTGGTCGAATCTTGCGAGAAAGAGCAGTTTCTTAACTTAATTAATTCCTTCAATTTAGATATTACAATAAAAGTACCTACACGGATCACAGTAAATTCAAAGAAGGCAATCGATCAAATTATAATTAACAAAACCACTACTCATATGAAATGAAACGAATAATCTAGGATACAGTGACCACGATGCACAAATTCTTACAATTACTAAGAACATAAACACTGACACAATAAATAATACACGCATGTGCAGAGCATTCACTAAAGTTAATATAAAATTATTTACGGACTACTTGCTGAAGGAATCATGGGACGCAGTTTATAACGCTGTTGACACAAATGAAAAATATAATTTATTTTTCTCCAAGCTTTCAATTCATTTTAACGCGTGCTTTCCTCTTAAAAAGAGAAAATTAAACATTTCAAGCAAAAGTAATACTTGGATCACACAAGGAATTAGAACATCGTGTAAAAACAAACGTACGCTTTACTTTATTTCTAAACATCATAACGTATCACCCGGTTTCCATATATACTTCCGAGAATATAAAAGAATTTTAAGAAAAGTAATAGTTCAGGCAAAAATAATGAAAAATAGTCAGGACATTTTGAGCGCTAGTAACAAAACTAAAGCAATGTGGGATATCGTAAAAAATACAACCACATCATCTCGATACCTTGTAGAGAATGTTATTTTAAAGGATAATGAAAGAGAAACGAGTAATCCGGAAAAAGTTGCCAATCTCTTCAACAAACACTTTTCCAGAATTGCGTCTGATCTCACGAAGGGACTAAAATCACAAAATTCAACATTTTACACTTCCCAAAAAATTTCAGATACGATGTTTATTTCCGAAACTTCTCCCAACGAAATCCTCAGAATAGTCAGTAAACTAAAAATAAATATTCATCTGGTTTATATGAATTTCCCGATTGTTTATTAAAAGCTTGTGCACCTGCATTTATACATCCCTTAACTCGCATTTTCAAAGCTTCTTTACGTACAGGAATATTTCCAGATATTTTCAAAACAGCAAAAATTAAGCCACTTTTTAAAAAAGGGAACAAAAATGAAATTCAAAATTACCGGTCAATTTCTCTTTTGTCAGTTGTCTCAAAAATATTATACTTTTCTACTCACGAATGGAAATTTTCTCAGGAAAAACAGAGCGTTTTCAGACTCACAACACGGTTTTAGAAAATCAAATTCTACGGAAACTGCCATGTTTTGTTTTCTCAAAGATGTTGCTTCATCAATAGACCAAAATGAAGTACCCATTGGAATATTCTTAGATTCTTTCGAAAGCTTTTGACGTTATTGACCATAAGATCTTGCTCTCTAAATTACCTTCGTATGGAATTCGTGGTATTGCCCTAGATTGGATAACTTCGTATCCTTAAACATCGGACTCAAAGAGTAGAAATACCATACTGGCATGAAAGGACATTACATACTTATGTTTCCAATTCTTTGCCAATTGAGCATGAAGGTCCCGCAAGGTTCGAACTTAGGTCCTTTTCTCTTTCTCTTATATGTAAAACGATATGCCCTCGTCTATTAAAATGGAAGAACGGTTCTATTTGCCGATGACACGAATGTTCTTTGCAAAAAAGAAGCAGTAAATACTACAATTTCAGAAGTTTCAAATTGGTTTAATAATAACAAATTAATTCTTAACGAAAGAATAACTGTTTCAATGCATTTTTGCATTTCAAATCGGAAATCGCATGTTCCATTGAAAAATGAACAATATGCAATTAGCTGATGTTGAAGGTAACAAAATTTTTAGGTCTCTCAATTCAATCAAATCTCAAATGGAATGTACATAAATTAAACACTCAATTAAGTTCATTATGTTAGCATTCGGAATTCTTTCAAATTCTGTCAGCCTTCATGCAGCTCGTTGCGTTTATTTTGCAAATGTACATTCCCGCCTGAGATATGGCATAATATTCTGGGGAAGCTCATCCTGTAGTACTCAGAACTTCAGATTCCAAAAGAAAATTATTCGAATAATGAAAAATGCCTTCCCGTTATCCCTGCAAGCCTCTTTTCATTGAGCTTGTAATCTTACCATTGCCTTGCCTTTTTTTTTACGAATCTGTAATATTTGTCAAAAATGACCTACTTAACGGAGGGAACATATTTTCATGCAATATTGATATTTATAATTACAACACATGCCGTAGAAATCACGTGCATCAAGTGTCAGTATCAACAGCTTAGTACAAGAAATCAACATACAAAACATGTACGTTACTTTACAACGCATTGCCAGATGGCATTAAACAATTAAAGTCGGTACACAAATTTAAGGTAAAAGTAAAATATTCTCTGCTGCAAAACTGTTTCAATACAATTAGAGACTATACTGATCGCCAAAAAGAAAAATAATGTTTATTTTAACAAAACAATGATATATAATGAATTAGTTCACGTTTGTATTGTAAACATTAAAAAAAAATAATACGCCTGTAACCAGTAATGTACTTCAGCTTCCGGGTCAATGACCCCCATCTCGATCAGGTTTTTGTCCAGTTTCCCTGATCCATTGAGCAAATGCTGAGATGGCCCCTTGTTTTGCTTCTGGACGTAAATGTAGCTTCGCTGTGCGCACATTCTGTTGAGCACTCCTTTTGCTTGTAGTGGTAGGAGTAGAACTGATGTTCGTTACTATTTTGTTAGCAATGCAGAAAAATCAAATCAACAGTTTATTTACCGTTGAAATTGATTTTCTATAACTTGAAAACAAACATTTTTCAAATTTGTATTTTTCTAAAATAATAATAATTTTCCAAATTCTTGTTTCTAGTTTTTCAAATGTTATTTTTTTAAATTCTGGGCCTCAAGAAAATGTGCGCAGATAATCTCTTCCTCCATACCTCATATACAGTTTTTACTGTTTTTTGACCAAATAAATAAAAAATAAATACGTGTGCAAGTTACAGTGCAAGAATTGCGACAACAAAAAAGTAATTTTGTATGATATATAATTAACCAATGTTCATAATTTATACGTTATATGCTTTAGAAATGATAAACATAAACTCACAAATGTCAATTGTTTCAATTTAAGAATTTATTCTCAAAGGATATAAATGCAGGTGCAAGATGGTTAGTGTGGCAATGTTAGCCTGAAAGTAGCATATGCTATTAATACATTTTATCTTGTTTATAATTAATAATTATTAAGTCAGACCTAGCATGCCTAGGACATGGCCTATTTACCTATGTCCGTTACTTCAACTCAATTAATCCAAAATTAACGAAGTTTCGATTACGAGATTTGGCTGCATCACAATACACCATACATATTTACAGACATTTAAGGTAACAACTGTAACCCAATGCAACAAACGATTGTATATAAAGTTTTAAGGGAGGTAGCTAACTATGGGAACTCAGCCAGCAAATAAATTTACGATACAGATTGCGCTACTTAAATTTTTTGAAGTTGTGGCAATGTTTCACCCATGGCAATCTTACCCGTCGTTACCTTACACTTTTCTCTCATTTTCTCAATTATTGCTTACGCATTATAGGGAAATTATGATAGTTCTGCGGGAAATAACGGCGACTTTTCGACAGAAAAACTCTTATTACTAGGCCCCTGGTAACGAAAAAATGGATAGATCTTGTTCATATGCAATAAATTACTTCCTCTAACATATTGTGCAGTCAGAATCCGTTTGGTGGGTTCTTGATACCAAAAAATAGATTGACAACAAACGTCTGTCGGTGAACAACGGTAGCGACTGAATCGTAAACAGCATTTTCATCAAAAACTGATATTCCGCGATCGATCTGACTGGTATCTTTAATTGGAAGCGGACAGGTTTGGGCAATATACTTTAAATTTAGTATTTAAATACTTCGCCAAAATACTTTGTAAATAAGTATTTAAATATATACTTAAACCAATTGACAATCATAATTTTGTGAATAATAACGTGTGTGTGTGTTGTTGTTGTTGTTGTTGTGCAGTTTTTTACGTAAGTACCCGATATTGTTACTTTGTAACATGTTTAATTGACGAAGATGATGAAGAGCAATTTAATTTGAGATTTCACGTGGCTGAAGATGTAGTACATATCTACTGAATATAGATTGTTATGTAAGAATCTGTAAATAGAATCGTAAAGAGCTATAAGACAATTGTGCCCGTTGATATAGAACATAAGATTTAAGTAAACATAGAGAGATGGCTGCGTTAGACTGTTCTGAAAAGCATGGCCACTTGTGCATTCAAAACGAGAAACACATAGAAGAAAAATAATGTTTTAAATAAATAAATTTTACGAGAAATGGGCTGTGAATGAAGTCCAAAACGGAAACAAAGGAAGGATAATAATGATGTGGGTTATTTATTAGAAAGTAATTACAGAAACTTAAAGTCTATGTAAGGTGACTATAGAATATCTGCATTTAACTAATAAACGATCTTACGAAATTCGTTTTCGGTATACAGATAGTAAATTACTTCCTCCAAAATTAATATTCCTATCGATTTAAAATGAACTCGAGGCCCTCTGAGTTTGAAATGGATATTTTTAATTGGGGGGGGGGGGTACTTACATAAAGCCTCTACATTTTCAAATTTTCTCCAAAATGACTCCATTTCTTTATTGATCTTTGTCCTGGGATAGCGAAAAGGACGCTTAAGAAAGTGGTACAGGTCTCATTCTTGTTGAAATCCCTTATATTTCGAAAATTGCAAAAGTTCAAATATTCGGCGTCTTCCTACAACTACAATATTGAAGACACAATTTTTTCCCTTAATGAAGTCTGTTCTTTAAAGACAGATCTTTAAATAAGATCATGTACAATTTTTCGAAAATACGAGTTGTTTTTACGTAATTTTGGATGAAGTATTGGCAATTTTTAATTTTTTAAAACATTTCTTTCCTCAAAACGGCTCCAATTTTTTTCTTTGAACTGTCTCCTCGTGTTTATCAAAAGACGGTAAAAAATAGGGACTGGTCTCATTTCCGGCGCACTCTGTATTTTCGAAAATTGCAAAATTTTAACAATTCAAAACTATAAAATTGAAGATATATATTTTTGCCATAAACAAAATCAGTTGTAAAATGTAAAATAGTTGTAAAATAGCTCCTTGAAAATGGCCAGGTACAATTAATTTAAAAACTAGTAATCTTCGTGTAATTTCTGCTTGAATTTAATGCAATTTATAAAACAAACATTTTATCAAAAACGCTCCAAATTTGTACGTAAAAAGTAAAAATGTAAAATGTTATAAATCAGTTGTAAAATAGCTCTTTGAAAATGGCCAGGTACAATTAATTTCAAAACTAGTAATTTTCGTGTAATTTCTGCTTGAATTTAATACAATTTATAAAACAAACATTTTATCAAAAAACGCTCCAAATTTTTCTGCTGTATCGTTAGTTTTCTCAATTTCACACACTGCTGTTCTGTCATTTAAAAAACTACTCATATCATGTCTTTTTATCTTAGAATCTTATCTTTATAGTGCAGTTTTTACGTAACGAAAGGCAGAAGGTTTTTATAATTGTATTGTGTTGACTCGCGTTAACCTTTTGCCTCCGAATAGTTTTGAAGGCGCGCGTAGGAGGAGAATTTCACAAGTGAGAAAGTTTTACTTTTTATTTATGATCCCTATCAGTTTGACATAAATTCGTATTGAGTCCCTCGCGTTTATGCCTACATCACATATTTTGGAGAAATTGCTCTCTAGCGGAGAAACTATTCATTACATGGATTTTATGTGGCTTCCGAATAGTATTTTGGCAACACTGACAGTTTCGGACAGTATCAGCTGAAACGCACGTGTGTGATGGAAAGGAAGTGTCAATTGTGATAATTATAAAATTCAGCTATTGAGGTTTGATGACAGTTGCTGAAAATCTTATGTAATTTGTAAGACTATCGAGATATTTTGTACTGCTATTCTTGGAACGAGTAAATTTCATCGTAACACTGTACGTCATTTTGGTGATAGGTTAATATAGAATTGTCTAAAGTCCAATTTTCATTACTTCGAAATTTTCTGCATTGTTTGGTCACCTCCTATATTTTCGTCATTCATATATGAGCGATTCGTAAATTTCAGAATGAGACATTTGCTTAAACCTTCCAACGCTCTTAGGTTTCTGTGGAGAAAAAATGTCCACGCAAGAAAACATAGTAGCAGTTTGTCAAATGACTTCAAGAAATAAAAAGAATGAGAATTTGAAAACCTGTACAAAGCTTATTGAAAAGGCATCTCTGAAGGGCGCCAAGGTACAATAAAATGTACTTTTGTTAATACATTGTATATAACCTTTTGTGTTTAATATGTTTAAAAATCGTTTAATGTGAGAATTCATTCACTAAGAACAATGGTTATATTGTTAATTTTTCCTTTCTGTTCATATCTCAAGATGGTATTTTTACCAGAAGCATGTGATTACGTTGGTGAGAGCAGAACTGAAACACTACAATTAGCAGAACCTTTGAATGGGCCGTTAGTGAACCAGTATCAAGCCCTTGCTAAACAATTTAATGTGTGGATTTCACTAGGGGAATTCATGAAAGGGTGAGTTAAATTGTAAATTATCATTTTTATTAATATTTACAATTAGTTGTGGTACATGAATTTTAACTAATTTCATATTGAGTGCCATGCATTTAATAATCACAGAAACTATATAAACATTTGACTAGGTAAATTTGTGCTGGTACAATGATTGTATGTTGATAATTATGAGTTCTTATTTAGTTCTTTTTATTGGTATGTATACTTTGATGATCATATATTGCTGTTTCAGAAGAAAAATGTCAGTAGTGAAAATTTTTTTGGAAGAAAGGCATTTGATATTATGTAACTTGTAGGCACAAAAGAAAAACAACACTTATCCTCTCTCAGCAAACTCTTAACATGAGACTTCTGTCACTTTTTGTGTACAGAGTACCGTTTTATGATGTTTGGAGCATCAACCTAAACAAGCACTAACCTTTCACTTGTGATGCTTTTGTTGAGGAACAGCGATATGTTGAAGACTCCGTGTCAGTATCAAGTTTCAATGCGAAAGGTATAACTTCAATATTTCAGTTGTTAGATCAAATTTATTCAGAAGAAATGTGAAAAGATAATGTCTCTTGAGAATGAAATAGGTTATAAACTTTGTTTCTGAAAACTTATAATTTAATAATATTTAATGCGAGATATGTTTAGTATTTTTAGCAATTCAGTTGTTTTTTTTTTTATTTCTTATAATTTAGCAGAGAATATTTTCAAAATAAAACCAATCATTCCATCATTACCAGACAGAAGCAATGTTCTACTAGTAACAGTGTGCTATTTATGATATTAGATTCTGCAATTCACGAAAGAGCATTTTTGCAGTTTTCCAGAAATGAGAAATATGAGCAAAAGGGAGTGAATAGTTTGTGACAGAACCCTAAAATGAATTGTTTTTTGTGTGTCTGTATGTCAGTGTTAAAGAATAATACAAACACAATTTTAATTGAAAGCACTTAGTGGACTAATTTCTTAATTTTTCCAAACGGAGAAGGAAGTGTGAGTGTGTACTTACTTTGCGTATCATATATTTTCAACTGCTAACTCAATGTATCCTTTAAGAGGGAGGAACAAAAAACTGAGCTCAAACTTCTTTACATTTGTAATTTTGTAGGTTTATGTTAGAAGTAGAATCACAGACTAATTTGTAGTATTTGTTGTGCCAGAAAATGAAACAATATGTTCTTTGTGCTTTATTATATGAAATATGGCTGAAAAAATCGTGATTCTTTAAAAAAAATTTTTTTTAAGGATTTTTTTTATTTAAATCAGTTTTGTTTGATTTAAATAAGATTTTTTAAAATTCTATTAGATGTTTTACCTTTAAACCAAAATTGTTAGTGATTTATTTATCCTTAATTACTGTAAAACCAGAAAATAGTTCATTAAAACCTCAGATTTTAAATTTATCTTTAAATTGTTATAATTTTATTTAAAAAAAATATAGTTATTATATGTTCGAGGGATGTGGTGTAATACTCCCCTAACCCACAAAATCTTTAAATTTGATTTACTTATAGCTTCGTGCTCTTGAAACTCTTCTCTTGCGTCCATGTTACCGAATAAGCTTGTTCTGTTGGCATGATTTAGAAAGAAAGCATTCTATGTTCAAAGAAATTTTACCATATTTTGTGCAATATCACCCTAATCAAAAAGCACTTATTGTTGAAAACATCTGAATTTATAAAAAAAACTTAACTTGTGAAGAATTAAATTTTACTTAATAGTTGTTTATTATAAAAAATACGGGATAAAATGGTTGTTATTTGCGCACTTTCCCATTAACACTTTAACGCCCAGTGGGAAGTATGCTGCCCACCTAAAATGGAATTTTATCAACGTACACATAAAGAAAAAAGTTAATATTATTAACACTAGTGAGATTAACTACTGTTTTCATTAGTTGTAACAATATTAATTTTGCTCTTTAAATGAGTATTATTAAAATTCCATTTTTATTAACACTCATCATCTTTAAGATGTACTTTAAGTCGGTTTTGCAAACATTTTAATACAAATCTAGAATTATGGACACCGTTGAAGATTAAAACACTTTTTTCTCGAAACTAGCTCAGTGTGTATTGGGGAGTATAGGGAGCTAGGGGAGTATTGCTGCTAAATTAGTTTTTAACCAGAGACAATTAAATGCTGGATAAAAACTATTTGACCATCTAAGTTTATTCGTACATAACTCTACTATAAATTGTTTATTGTTCTTTGTTTCATAAGTTTGTTCATTTTATTGTATTTTATTTTCTTAAATAAATTCACTAATGTGTAAAAGTTTATAAGAAATATAATACATTCTTTACATCAACTTTGTAATTGATATGTCTTTTTATCTGAGTAATTTTTATTTTACAAATATTTAAAACAGAAATACATTTTCAAATAATACAAATAATAAATATTGATTTAAAATCATTGATTTTTTTAAAAAATCATTTGATTTAAATCATAACAGCCTTACTATAAAAGCTGAACAATGTTATAACACATAAATATTTATAATGTGTGTTCTGTTATTTAATGATGTAATTTTTAATACTGTTTTCATTTCATTGTGTTTCTCTTGCATTTCAAATCGTGAAATAATTGGTGAAATTTTAGTTTAGCATTTAATTTCATTGGAATTGGTTGCATGTAATTTTGAAAAAAACAGTGGGTATTTCAATCTTGTGCATCGTACATCTGTCATCAACTGTAGGTACCTGTAATTCAGCTGTTATCAATGGCATTTTTTTTTTAATTTATTTATTTGTCAAAAAAATAGTAAAAACTGTATATGACGTGTGGGGAAAGAAATTTACTCTTGGTATGTTGAACAGTATTTTCCATGCTCTTTTGCCATTGCCGTGAAACAAAACAATACAGGCACATCAAATTGCATACTAGAAATTTGATTTAATGATTTCATTTTACACAGTGCAATAATTTTATTACATCAGATCAGATTTTTAATTTAATGTTCCAATTCCTTTTTAAGTATTCAATGATCTGTCACAACATAATATCTTTCAATCCAATACCTGTTATAATTCTTATTCAGAAGCTGCATCACTTCAGCTATATTGAAGCTCTCATATTTTACTTACCGAATATTTTAAATCCATAGGTTTTGATTTGCAGGTTGGAATACACTTGTGAATAATTCCTCATGTATTTACAGGAACTCTCAAATTTCATATTTGTTGCAGGTTTCTGATGAGAAGGTTAGAAATGCACACGTTGTTATAAACAGTGGAGGTGAAATTGTAGCTGTGTACCACAAAGCCCACCTGTTTGATATAGACATGCCCGAGAAATCTGTGAGATTGAAAGAATCAGATTATGTTGAACCAGGGAAGGAAATAGTACCCCCTGTTCCCTCTCCAGTGGGAAATGTTGGATTGTGTGTAGTATCCTTGTAAATATCACTTGGCTATGTTGAAGAAATATTCTATTTTTAGGTAGTAATTATCCAGATTTAGATTAATTGTAAGTATTTGAATAAGTTTTTGTCTGTATCCTGTCTTACGCACGAGAATTTTCCTTTTTGTATGTTCCCTTTCAAAAACTACTCTTGTTGGATTTTTAATTTTTTGGTAACTACAAGTAGAAAAATAAGCAAAAGGTTATGGTCCCATGTAATGAATCCAAGATATAAAAAGCATTGTATCAAAAACAAATTTTTCAAATGAATTTCCAGCATTCTTGAACTATTCTAGGACATAAAAATTTTATTATTTTCCTAGAAATTATGGTACTGAATTTTCGAATTGGTGGAAATTACTTTTAACAGCAGTCTAGATATTATTATAAATTCTAACAATGAAAAGTGTGTCTCTATTTAATGTTTATAAAATCCTGAAACTGCTCATGATTGCTGTTTGTAGTTTTCTTAATTTTTTATCAATGAAATATAAGTTCTTCAGTCAGTAAAATTGTTGATCTAAATGCACTACAATGATTGTAAGGAAATTACTCAGCATTGTGCCCACAAAATATATGAGACTTCAAAAAGAACTAGTGATGAGTGTGCACAATGGACAGTGAAACTGCTTATTTGAGACATGTAGATTCAATCTCTACTCCCATTAGTGGTACTCCTAACCAGCACTGGCACAATGTATATAATGTATTTAGCAATGTAATACTTCATTGCTAAATACAAGTATCATTAGTTTTTAAATTTATGAAATTTTTCTTTAGTCCCACTGTTGGTGCCCACACATTGGTGTTCTCTACCTACTGGAATGGCATTGGAATGCTACTGTTAACTCTCAAGTGGTAACATCTCTTTGGTAATGTTAGTGGTACCATCAGTCTCAAAGTCTCCTACATATTTACTTTAATTTTATTAATACAATTAGCATTGTAAATATTTTCTAATTGGTTTTTAATAGTTAGTCAAACATATGAAATAGAATTAACCAGAAATGTTTAAAGTTATACAATTGCAACAAACAAAAAATTGTTAACACTTTCTAAAAATAACTTTATTATATACACTGCCAGACAAAAGTTTTTGGACAAGGCACGCTGTATTTGGCCTTGCAAGTGCAACCCAAACCCAGGGCACTGAAGTAGGGTGTTTGTCTCAATTTATCTTGTGGAGGGAGACTTTACTTAGGAATCCTTATTTCCCACACAAGAGTATTCATTGATGTAAAGTGTTAGGTGTCTGGAAAAATCCACAGTTTGCTGTCATGCACTACAGAGTTTGGACTGTAGATACACCTTGGTTTCTTGTTCACAGTGGTTCAGAATTGAAAAATACATGTTTTGTAAAATAATTTATTGAAGCTATATTGTTTGTTGGAAACTAATTAATAAAATGTCATGAATCGTCAAGAAACTTATTTGGGCATGAGGTGGCTTTTATTTTATGAAAAGACAGTTTAACAAATTTGATTTTTTTTTTAGTTAAAATGTTTCAGTTTATTGTAAATATACATATTTGGTGTAAGTTATGTGGATAATATAATAGTCAAAGCCCACAGAGAATAAGTGTGTTATTTCTTTCTCAATCTATTTTGTCACAAACTTGACATTATTAGTAGTTTCCAAAAACTTTTGACCGGCAGGGCATAGTATGTAGTTTTTTCTGGGAGTATCTTATAGACATAAGTAACATTAGTCTGAGGTGTACAGTGTTCAGTAAGAGACTGAGACACTCAAATATTTTTTACCATTGACAAATCTGAGAAAAAACTTGAACGATTCCTAACTTTGGAACTTATACAACGATCAGTGCAGCCAATATTGCAAATTGGGCTTCTAGTCTGAGAAGCAGATGTTACCACTTGAGGTTTAAAATTCTTATTCATATTTCTTAACCTCTGAAATATCTAGTGTATGTAGCAATGTCTTTCTTTCTTGTTAATGAAGACAAGAAAATAATTGTACCCTGACTCGAGCATTTGAACTCTGATCATCTGTTCTCTCACCAATAAACTTTCGGATGACCGAAGGAGAAAGCAATTGGAATTGTTTATAGAAAGAAACAGAAATATATTCCCTCAAGATAATATTTTTTCTGGTTCATTTAATACTACTAGATACATTGTGGTTCAGTATTTGCTTAATTAAGAAGGTTTCATTTAAAAACAATTTGTTCTTCCCTTTCTTAAAAAGGTAAGGTAGTTGGCAAAACATTTGGAGGTTTTGTTGTAAAATTTACTATTTTATACTACATTTTTTCAGGAATCCAATATGTACTATTTTTGATGTGTCAAAATATACTTTTTGATCATATTCCTTAATGTGTGTACATTGTTATGATATGAGATTTCCAGAGATGGGAATTGCCCTGCGTAGCTCAGGAGCACATATATTAACATATCCATCAGCTTTTACAGCAAGCACTGGAGCTGCTCATTGGGAAGCCCTCTTAAGGGCTAGAGCTATTGAAACACAATGCTATGTGATAGCTGCTGCTCAGACCGGGCAACATAATGCCAAGAGAGCTTCATGGGGCCATGCAATGGTAAAAAATGCCCAGCAGTTATAATTTACCCATATAAATAGTGTGAAAGACTTCTCAGATTTATTCCTTTTATATAAAGAAGGGAGACATTCTGAATCCAAATTTAAAACTGGTGGGGCTGCAACATCACATACTTTCTTGCATTATTTGTAACGGCTGCTCAATATTATACTACTACCTGAAGTGCAAAAGTGTTTTCAACCAGCAAAATTTTTTCCACACTGAGACTCAAACTTAGGTCCCCTGAGTTTAACTTGCCAGGCAGTATCTGTGACATACCAGCCAACACAGGCAACCGCTCTGACGTACCAACTTGTGCCTATTCTTAAAACTCCGATTGCCTCACCCATTATTTCTAACACACAATTTTCGAAAATTCAGAGAAATCAATGAAAATTAGGCCTGCACCATTCTTTTAATGACCTTTCTTAATGTGCTGATTCTTTTTTGAACAGATTGTGTGTAAGGCAAAAATCTGTAGCTTTAATTTTGTAGTTTTCAAATGCTAAGTTTTTGCAGTTTTTGAAAATTCAGAGTTTGCAAGAAATGAGACTTCCACCGACTTTTTTTATCATCCCTTGATATATAAAAGGAGAAAATTCAAAGAAAAAATGTGGAGTGTTTTTAGAGATTTTATTTTTATAAATTGTATTAATTTCATGCACAAATTACAAGAAAACTACTAATTTTTTCAAAAAATTACACATGTCCTTTTTTAAAGAGCTATATTTTTAAGAACAGATTTTTGTTGAAGGCAAAAATCTGTGATCAATTTTATAGGTTTGAAATGTGTACTTTTTGCAATTTTTGAAAATACGGCGAGTTTCCTGAAAGCAAGACTAACACAAAATATTTTACTGTCCTGTGATACATACAAGGATAAAATTTAATGAAAAAATTTTTAGAAAAAATTGCTTAAAAAATTAAAAATTGCCTATATTTCTCACAAAATTATGTGAAAACTATTTTGTAATTTCAAAAGACTCAAAAAAAAATAATTTTCAACTGTAGCAATTTTCAAAAACTCAGGAATTCAATGAATTCTGCGCCATTCTCTTGAACATTCTTTTCTCTATCGAAGGACAAAGTTTAATAAAAAATTTGGAGCCATTTCTGGGAAAACTTTGTAAATGTTGATGCGTCATGTAAAGTACCCCCCAAAAATAAAAAAAAACATTTCATGCTTAAGAGGGCATTGAGTTCATTTACATCAATTGAGAAATATAAATTTTGGAGAAAATTGGCTTAACAGTTTAGGTTCTAGCTTTGACCATGGATAGACAGACAAATATCACACATATTGAGAGACCTATTGGGTGTTTCAAGTTTGTCATGACTGGGCTGTGCCCAATTGGCAGAGATGCCTAAAAAAGGAAAATTAGTGCAAGCCGATGTGTAGGTCAATACCACATCTCACATTCCAGTGCGGGGGAGAACACCGCCACCTTGTGGAATACAACATACATGACAGAAATGGAACTAATGGCCATACCAGTTGACACACCAGACACACAATGTAGCAATTCAATCAGTTGATCAAATTTACTTTGTAACCCTTCACTTTTTTGCAAATCTTACATAATTCCACATAAGAACAAAAACAAATTGATGCATTTGCCTCATTGTATTGTCCTTCAATACACAGCAAGAGTGAGCTATACCACAATTTTCACAAATTGAGGTTTTTAAATGATTATGTAGTACATTGTTTTATTTAATAGTGTTGTTAATGTTATTAATAATTATCTCCTCCTCACATTTTTTTCAAGCATGAATTTTCACTAAAATGAAAACTTGGGTTTCTGCTATGCTACAGGGAGCTATGACAAGCGTCCATTTTCCTCTCTCCAATACTGTGCCAAGATGTGGTAATTTGATCATCAATTTAAAACCAGGATGGTGCTGAAAATGATTGTGTTCCAAGTAGTATTGTGAAATCTAGAAATGGAAAAGAATTGATGGTGATAGGAAGAAAGTAAAATCCAAATTAAATAGAAACTTAGTATTATCATACGTAAGAAGCACAGTAAACTTATGCTGGCAAAGCAGAAGGGCAGTCTCATTAATCAACAGTTGTTTCATGGGAGGAATTGGAAGTTGATTTAAAAAGTAGAGGAAGGCTTCAAAAAGGAAAGTTCAACAAGCAACTAAATATCTTATCAGGTATTTTCAAAATCAATAATATGAAGAGCCTGATCAAGCTGGAAAAAATATTGCTGCTACAAAATACAAAGATCTTATGAGTATGCTGCCATACATGCCAGAATGTCATCACTATGTATACCAGGAGCTTCAGTCACTGATTGCATATGATGAAAATGAAGTTGAGGATGACACATTATTAATTGTTAAGTACAAAACGAAATTTTTCATCGTATTAATTTTGTAAAATACTTTTATATGAACACAGATGAGATGATCATGATTTCCCATGCCCATAGGACTTTCTCTATCTTTCACAGTGAATTAATCATATTTCATTAATTATAAATACATTGTGCAACTGTTTAAACATGTAAATATGATGTACATGTGTTATCTTTGGAACAAATAATGCTGAATTCTTGATGTTTCAGATTTGTGAAAATCACGCAACTTTTCCTCATGTAGCTAAGGACCTAAAGAAGTGTCTATAATTTTTTATGATAATTTATTATATGCAAAATAAATTGAAATGTAAAAAATCATACACTAACATACTCAAATTCTTTCCCTAATGAGAAACACAAAACCAAATATCTTGGTTAACTGCTTATGTGGCATGGCTCGCTCTTGCTTTCTACACCTCAATTCATAATTTGTAATGTGTCCTACAGAGCATAAAATTAAAAAATTATTCAATGCAAAATCAGTCTAAGTAATGAATTCTAATCTTCATTATCAATCTCCAAATACAATGGAAGGGATGTGAGGAAATAATTTTTTTATGCGAGTGTGGTAAGATATTTTCAATCATTCTTGCAAATTCATTTGAATGGGGAATACATGAGAAATAATTCCAAAATTTATCTCTATATTTATGCCTTTTACTTCTTTATTTTGTATAAAAGTTGGTTTCTTAACTAGTATACATTAGCAGTGCAAGCCACTTTTTTGGACAGTATTCAGGATTCATAATTCTCACACTACATTTTGAAATATCATATGCTCATTTGCTATCAAGATCTTTCTACAACATGCACATGATGCCAGTGTGTGACTACTACATGTGATAGAAATCAGAAGACAGTCCAGTGAGACAAATAAGTGTTTTCCTTCTTGTTTATAGGCAGAATTAATACAACGTGAATTTGCCAATTTTCAGTGAAATCATAATGATCACGAATTTTTTTCACGAGGAATTACTCTTACATGAATACGTTTCTTCTGTACAAATAAAATTTAAAAAATCCTGTTCTGAAAAGAGGTAGCTGGACTGACTATTGAAATTTCATTATTTGTTCCAGGTGGTCGATCCATGGGGGACTGTTATTGCTCAATGCCTCTGAAGGTGTAAGCATTGTAACAGCAGTATAGATCTTGCTTACTTAGAGCAAGTGAAGGCTAAAATGCCTGTCTGGGAACATCGTTCGATTTGATCTTTACCAAAAATTTCGCTTGATAAAAATCTATATGACGAAATGCCTGGAGAACCATATCAGTTTGGCCAATCTGTAATTAAAGATGGTCAGTTGTTTTATCAGACAGAAAATACCATTGCCTTCACCAATAAAGATGTGTTCTTCCAGGGCGTATCCTTTCTATTTCGATTGGCAGTCTTTGAATGTTAATATTCCTGATGTTAGAGTAAATTATTTTAAGTGTATTTTGTTCTAATTAATAGTGATTGCAGATACTGTGGTATATGGAGTAATAAAAGATGTCATTTTCGTCAACTTAGCCGGCTTGCGATAGCTTTGTCTTCATCATCAGTCTCGATGTGTGTGCCGAAGGTCGGGCAACTGCGCAGTCTCCCGACCTACACCACACACATCGAGACTGATGATGAAGGCAAAGCCATCAAAAGCTGGCTCTCTCAATAAATACTAAGTTGACGGAGATGGCATCTTTTATTACGCCATTTAATTACATCAACAATACCGCATCAGAGATCCCACACTGTGCTATATGTTGTTACGCAGCTGCTGCAGTTGTTTTTTCGCATGTCTTTCAAAAATGTGCATTTTCATTATAGAACTATTTAGATGGAAATTTCCTTGCATTGTTGTATTGATTGAGAATTGAATGTTGATTAACCCTCATAAGAAGGTAAAAGGGATAAATTATTTAGCTTAATTGCTCTAGGATGGGTATCTGCTAGGTAAACAATATTTAAATTAAGAGGCTCTTTGCCTGTAGTTTAATGTCGTTCATTGTCACAAACCTTACAAGCATCCTTTATGTCCTGATAAGTTGGTTAAATACATCTTAAGAAAGTTAAAATACAGTTCTGAAAATGTTTCAGTAGGAAAATTTCAAACACAATGCAACATTTCTGTCACTTTGTTCTAAGAGAATCTTTGAAACATTAAGCTTTCTAGCAAAACCCTACCCAATAATTCTTATTCAGATGGTTCAGATTAAATGTTACAAACTTCTAGGAGGTCAAAGATGATCCCCTTTTGTCAGTGAGCATGTGGAGGAAAATGTAATGAATCAAAGTTACAAATGTGACCTTTCTGATATTGTGCCCCTGATTGCTAGGCAAACCCTGCACTGGTATTCTGTAGGTACACAAACTCTCAGAGGACGACCTGCCAACTGGCAATGACAAGCAATATTGAGTTATTTGTGTTTATCATACAGAGTTGACTGTGTCCAAAGTGCATCGCTGTTACCATACATGCTTTAAACCTCATGTCAAGAAATATACCTATAATTAACTGAATTCAAATGTGCAAAATTTTCACATGGGTTCGGCTAATGACAAGTTCAGAGAGAATATAGGAAGTTTTCCACTAGAACTTTCCAAGGGAAGTAATTCATTGATCCGCAACGGTACAGGTCGTTGTGCACATTGTGTACATATCCTTTCAATTCCATTGTGAACACATCAAGTCCATTCCAGTTCAAGCTCAAGCTTACATTCATTTGGTCCAAAGTTTCACAATTTGAACACAAAAATGCATATCTTGGCAAGCTCTTCTGAACATCCCATACATTGGAGATATGACTCCATGCGCTCTCCATGTATGTTTCCACGTTCATCTCGCATACATTGGCACACATGCCCATTTTCTCCAGGGTCACCGTTTTGATCTTGCTATATGCTGCTCCATTATGGGTAGCAGCAATAAATACGGAATTGAGCGCGCAGAAGGTAGTATCTGTGTAGAGAAGAACTGCACTGAGTGTGGCTTGCACTTACTGTACGGTCTCATATGATGCTGTGTGTGTAGTGACAGGCATGCCTCCAATCAAGCTCATAGTGACAAAACAACACAGGTTCTACCAACGTCATGGACAGAACAAAGGAAAGGAAAGACTTCACAGGCTGCACAGGAGACTCAAATCCATGATTCAGTGGCGGGAGTTTTGGGGGCTTAACTGAATGGCTTTCTCAGAATTATCAACTTATTTTGAATATCTTTTGTACAACCTGAAGTTTTCAAGATATTGTGATGCGTTCCATCTGTATAATTCACTCATGTTTATATAATTAAATATATATTTTAAAATAAATGGCTATGATATTTTGGTAACTAGAAAGAACATTTTATTACCCATATATTTCATAACGTTTTGTCTATTTTAAATCATTTACATATCCACTCATCTTTTGCCATGCCCACAGCAACCCTTATTACCTTGACCACCTTGCCCATGATAATACTACAACCAGATATTAATTTTGGTTAATGTTCTTGTGTAATGTAAATGTGTAACATTCAATTGATTTTTCCATAGTTTTCCTTAAATATTTGTAGATGTCCTTGTTGCTCCAAAACGATGTGCCAAACGTTTAGTTGACCTAAAGTGAAAATGAAATCAAGACTTGTTTGTGACTGCTACATCAGTGCAGAAAGTTGTTGAACATTGTTATTTAGCAACATCTTCTACCATTTGTGTTCAAGATGGGAAAGATGCTGGTCAAACAGTGGAGGTTAGTAACATTTTCTGACTGGATTGTTTTTACTGACATTTTTTATAACCCCAACAAGAGATTTTGGATGTAATGAAGAATGTATATATACACACATGCACGCAGTTATAAAACTTTGCCACCTGGCTTCTTGATTGACCATATCAAAGACCTTTCTCAAGTTAGTTGAAATGATGTCCACATGTTCACCTAGTTCAAAAGTATTGTTTTTAAATATTAGTGATCTCTTATTTATAAAACTATTCTGTTTCTCAGATATAAAATACAGATGAAGAAAATTTTCCTTTGAAATTTCAATGAACTTCTTAAACAAAAGTTTAGAAATATCATTAAGAAACCATTTGTATAATATTATTAAGAGATCCGTTGGGTAAGAGTGTGAAGGTTTCAGTACATAAATCAAGTACATTAATAGTTATTTCCTTAGAGGGATGTTAATTGTAAATTTTGAGCAAGTAAAATGGTTGTTTTTAGTATTATCACTAGAACTTGTTATTTAAGAAGACAGTTGATGGAATAGAAGATAATGTTTTATCTGAAAATTAACATTTTTCCAAAACATTTACAGTCATGTTGAATAGAATTTTCAAAATCAGGGATATATTTTTCAAGTAATTTCTTTAGTATGATTTTTAAAATTATTTGTAAGATATTAATGATACACCATCAGAACCCTGCTCTACCTGGGCGTAATAACTGAATATTAAAATCATTTGAAAAATCAAATGAAAATCTTTGGAACTTTCATTAACTTCACGAATATTAAAAATGTGTAGAATACATTATTCATTCAATGGATACTGAACACACAGTGTAAGCCTAGGTCAAAACCTCTTTTCTTCTTCATTATCAACTTCTTTCTTTCTTCGTTATATATTTCCCCTTCTTCCACTTAAACTTTTGTTTTCTTCCTCTTCTACTTTTCTTTCTTCCTCTTATGCTTTTCTTTTTCTCTTTCTGGGGTTTCTTCTGTTTCTTCATCTTCAACTTCTCTTTTTCCTTTGTGTTCTTCTTCTCTTTTCCTTCTCCATGTTGCTGCAATGCGAAAGTGGGTAATGCATAAACATGAAAGGGGTTGCCTGATAAAACAATTGTCGGAGAACTGTGATTTGCAATACTGCATTAATATTATTAACCAAACTTGTTATTGACTTGATCCATAGTGACAATACATTTGATACACGTTATAAAAGACTGCCAGTTTAGCACTACAAAGAGGAAACCTTCCCTGTACTAAAGGAATGACCTTGGGAAAACAGTAAAAGTAATGAGCTAAGAGTTGACTGTGTCCAGAGGAGAATCCAGCAGATCATTGGGGAGATTGGAGATTTTTTGTTTAATAATAAACATTTGTTCACAATTTTGCCAAATAAAGGAAAGTAAAGGAAAACTCTAAGCCTTCTGGAAGGGGGCTTATGGCCCGCATAGACCCCCCCCCCCCAGATCTGCCAGTGACTGTGTGTCGCTCTATGTACACAGATAATACTTCTGAATTAGTTCTCTATATTGAATCATGTGTAAATCATAATATTATCTATCACACTAAAATCTTCTTAAGTGAACTGACAAGGAAAATGAAGTGTGAGCAGAATGAAGTTGGAACATATTTTAAGTTCACATTAAAAATGATTTAACACTTAAAAATGTGTTTAACTCCAATTTCATTTTATCAAAATTATTTATCTTTATTATGCATAATTACGGTTAAACAAGTGATTTTCTATCTAGTGTCACAGAACAAAGTATGCTTTTATGCAAAAACCATATTACTACATTTAATTCTACAGGCAACTGCCTCAAGATGTTTGTGTTGACAAAGACTTTTGTCTTGAGTTTGTCTAGAATATATTAATATGATGTTGTTTTAGGGGATGTTAATTATGAAATGGAGTGTTTGCTGTATGCTCATAATGCATTCACAAGAGCTTTGGCGGAAGAACAAATGTATAGGAATGGTCTCAGGTGACCAGGCACCACCACTTCAATAACAACGGCTGAAATGTTTCCTTCCTTTCCACCCTTTTGTGGTCATAATATGTTCACTAGGGGGCGGATTTGATGACCTAAAACATCACAAAAAATTATCAATAAAATGCTCTTAAAAAGGTTTTTAAATACCCTAAAAGAAAGGGGAAAAAATGACATAAAAAATGTGATCAAAACCGGTTCATTTAAACCACTCAAGCTGTTGGATGTGTTACTGGTAATTGAGGCTTCTTCCTTTTGTTCCAGTGAACTCAGCTTACAAACTTTTGGTGTTGATTGTTCTTTACCAGGAAATGTCTGTCCTAGTTACTGCGAAATTGGCTGTCCCAAAAATGGCATTGATAGGCATCACAGGAACCTTAGATTCACAGTGACTGACAATACAATTTCGGAATGGAGAAATCAAAAAGGCTACTCAGGAATTCATGGTGAACATTTATTGCATTGTGTAAATATTATTTGAAGGAAGTACCAAAAATGATAATAAAATAGATGAAATTGGTGAAAAATGCTTTAAAAAATGACAAGAAAAGGTAAAAAAATGACTTATTATTCAAGATTGATGAAAAATGCAAAAAAAGTCATATAAAAATGGGACATTTCCTTTTTGTCATAAAATTAAATTAATGTCTGTACTAAAAGGCATTGTTCTAAAGTGAAAAGGTAAAATGACATTTCATTAAAATCCGCCCCCTGAAGATAACCAAAATGTCCTCAAAACAGACTAAAATGTGGTGTTGCCTGAACAGCTGGAAGTATTTGAATGCTTGTGGCCGTGGAAACCTTCAACTTCAAATTTATTTATTTATTTATTGAAAGTAATATACAGGGAACTGTTTACATCTTATGTAGCATTAATGAGTGCTAACATAATTAACACTTGCAACATTGCATATCATAGAATCTTATTGCCATAATAATTATATAGTATGTTACAGAATTTTTTCCTCTCCATATTATAAAATTCCTTTTTCTCTTCTTTCTTTCAGCATGTTCATATACACATCATTCCTCGGAAACCTGGTGACTTTGCCAATAATGATGATATATATGGTGCATTGGAAATGCATGACAAGAAGGGTTGTGATAGAGAGGACTCCGAAATGTTTGCCGAAGCTACAATGTTGCGTAGATTTTTTCCCTAGTTAAATGTGGTGTATATATTGTCATATATTTCCTTTGCCTTATTATATTACTGCTCATCAAAATTCTTGTATCAACTTCAATTTGTGATTGCCCCAGTTGGTTGTTTCATCTTCATCGTATAAACTTCTTGTGTATTGTTTCTGTGATATTGTTCATTTCAGTTTTATTAATTTGAATGTTTCATTTTGTATCTTTGTTATAGATTCAAATCTGTTACTTTCTGAGAAAAGTAGCAATGACGTATACTATTGACAAATTTCTTATGTATAAAACAGTGTACATGAATAAAGGTTTATTGTAGTATATGTGTAATGTTTTCTCTGTATAAGAGCTACCTGAATCACATTCAGTATTTAAAATTTCATATAAAAAATAATAAGTTTTGTGTGCAAAGAAAATGTTATTTAAAATGTTGATATTTTTCTTTGTATACAACTTGAAAACATGTAACCATAGTTTAAAACACATGTAATAAAATAATTGCTGCTTCAAAATTGTGATAAAAAAATTGTTCCTTATTAAAGATATTTGAAGATTGATGATTGGTCGTGCAGAAGAGCAAGCCTAATTGCATGAGCACTTTAAGGTTTGTGTCGAAAACACACTGGAGGCTATATTTTTGTTAACATGTTAACTGAGGAATTTTCCCTGCCTAAAAGTTTCTTTGGAATGGGTAATTAATTTGGTAAAAAGACAAACTCACCCATCACAATACCCAATACAAATAATGTAAGAATGAATCACTTTTTCATCA
>JAHLJT010008446.1:101797143-101824935 GCA_031308135.1 Acheta domesticus
TGGACAGTACTGACAATTTGTTGTTTAGGAAAACAAATTTTTCTTTAATACGCATGTCAAGAAATATAAAAAAATAACCAAGTTAATTGATAAAATTTAGGAACATCAGAACTCTGCCTCTGAAGTAGATCGTAAACTTTCACCAGAGCTACTAGATAATTGTTTTTAATGTCATAAGGAATCTCCATTATCATTTGACAGATGTTGCGTGTGAACAGGCAAGAAATTTAGAAATCTTTGATCAGGGTTAGAATCTACTAAGTTAATTTATTTTTGAAACTATGAATTTCATGATTGGATGGCATGAGCAGCTTGAAATGATCAGAAATTTTGTTTCCATTCAACGGAAGAAATGAGATTTCAAATAACCTGCATTGACAAGAACACCAATACTGATGTATTGTTATTTAATAGCATTAAAGTACTAAAATAGGGCACTATGTTTTCATATGTATATTGTTTTTTTATTCATTTGTTTTATTTTTTTCTGCCGTTATGCTGTCTTCTTACTAGTATCAAGACCATACAACTTTCTCATATTAGGTTCTTGCATGGTAATGGCTAATGTTCAGAAACAAAACTACTAGCTTCTATCTTTTCACACTTTTTCCCAAATACATAGTAAATGTCACAATTTCGATTAGCATTCTTCTAAGGTATAAAATGGCACTTTTTAGATTCTTGCATGCACTGTAGAAGTGTTAATCAAGAGCTGATTGGAAGGTGATCACTGTTGCCATTTATTTTTAAATTATTTGTTGGTTACCTGGAGTGAAAGCTGTATTTCAAATATTTAAAAAAGTGTTAATAAGGCATATATCTTGGTGCATTAATTTTATGAAGTAATTGAAGTTGTATATATCCTTACAGGCCCATCCAAAATGAACCATAAATGATAGATGCAGTGTGGGTCGGAAACTTTTGGAAAAAATGGGCTGGGAAAATGGTCTTGGTTCTTGGCAAGACAACCCAAGGAATGATAGAAAACCCTTTATGGAAATATAATCGAGGAGACAGCAAACAGGTGAAGTTATAATGGAATTTATTGAAAGCTAATGTGTAAATGTGCTGTAAGTATGGTTTTAAACCACACACATTTATATGCAGTAATAATCACTCAGTGCGGAATCTCATGGGACCAGAATCTTTTTCCATATTAGACTAGGTTATGCAATGTGCTACTGAAGAATTTGTGGTGGCAGGACCGCGATTTCACATTAGATGTCGATGGAACCACACCAATATTGATGAAACTTATTTGCTAGCTTCCTTGGAAGGTCAGGAGTGCTATAGACTATGATTTACAACCATGAACCTTAATATATTCACAAAATAATTACTTTTTTGGATTTTTTTCGCTTAACTTTACATCATAGATTGAAGAGTGTATCAATGTCAATAGTTGAGCTGCGCACCACCAGAGGATGACTACTGAGGTCTACGATTGAGTTCATTAATACACAGAATTGCGTATACTTATAGGATAGGTGATGAGTGTTGCTTTTACTGTGAATTGTTTAATGCAAAATGTTTATATTTAAGAATCATTCTGACTGTTTTCTTCACTCTATTTATAAAAGTAACTTGGATATTGATTTTAATTGCATCTAGATGTGAATGTATTAAGTGTACAAGAGAGAAGTATTCTTATTCATGTATGAAATGTTTGGAAAATTACATTTTGCTCACGAATATTTGATATTGTGGTAAGAAGCATGATGATTGCACACATGTGTTTATACAGGAAATAGTTATTTGTGTAATTGTAGTACATTTACTATGATAATTTCGTATTTGCAAGTTGAACAAGTGAAATGAAAGTTATTGTGAATGATTTACAAGTTAGGCTGAAACTGATGGATTAATTTTTGGAGGGAAGTGTTTTATTACAGTGAAAAAACGTATGCTTTGCGGGTGAAGGAATGATTATTTAATTAATGAAATTAAGTTCGGAAAGAAGTGTAACTGACGTAAAAGAGTAGTGAGAAATGGAAGGAATTGAATGTGTGTTAACCTTGTTTTTCAAGTTTGTGGAAAATAGAACAGAAGAGTTGTTTTTAGGTAACAGAAAAACTTTGTTCATGTCTGGATCCACTGTGTGATCTGAATTTTGGAGATATTATAATTATCTAAGTGGTTAATGGCACCTTTTCATCAGTCGCTATTTATCAAGGACCCTAAAACGTGTAGTTGAATTCAATTAAAAGAACTTTATATTTTAATTGCCTCGACATGGGAACAAATATCAATTTAAAATGTTTCTTTATAAATATGAGAGAAGAAAAAAATGAGTTTTACAACGTGGCAACTGATTGGAGGTATGGGAATAATACATAAAATTCCACAAAAATAATATGTGAGTGCATGTATTTTATTTTTCAGGTTAGGTTTGATCATTATTTTTATTTTTAAAGTGAATTAAGTTTGGGGGTGGGAACCCCAGCTTAAAAAACAAAACATTTTTAGTGAGAAAGTGAGTGAAGACGAAAGTATTTCCAGGTGGGAGCAAGGCAGAGAGAGTTTGGGCAAGATGGCGTGGGGATAAAAGAATACATATACAAGAAGACTTGCAGATACGGATACAAGAAGGCTTCATGGCAGGGTGGGAATAGATGGAATGCCTCTTCCTGTGTAATAAATTTTTGTGATAAATACCCCAGCAACGTGGGGTACTTCAGCTAGTGTAGTGTATAAATGTCTATCCTTGTTTTGAATTTGTTAGTTGTTAATATATCCCTTTTTCATCTGAGTTGCCAAAGTGTGTTTGTTTTGTGGAGATCAGGCTTCGTCACAGCTTATACTGCGATTTTTCTAACTTTGCCCCTGAAGGCCTGTCTTCACGATCGTATGTGTCTCAGTATTTCGCGACGTTCTCAGGTGTACCATCCGGTATCGCATGAGCGCAACCGAATCAAGCAGTGCTTGTGATCATGCGGCTTCTAGCGGCCCAAGGTAGAAAGACGCGAAATGCCATGTGATATTCCATCGTGGCCATAGGGGCTTGAGGGGCAGAGTTACAAAAATCGCAGTGTAGCATGCTCTTAGAATATGGTGTCTGACATCTTTTCCTTATTAGACCTTGAATATGTTCACCCCAAAAATCTATTTATAATATCTAAAACACGCTCTTAAAGGACCAAAGCAGGCTGTATAATTTCATAACACTAGATAGCCAACAATCTGACCAATGAACAAAGATTGTGAGTGGTCACTGTATGTTTAAAAGAATTATTCTTATTTAATAATTTATGCATTGCACTGGTGCTCGGTGACAGACCCTTGTACGAGCAGCCCAGGTAGGACACCAATAATGCACCACGTAACCGTTAGCAAAGCAATTTTGTCACACTTGTACAGCTTATAATAATTTATTAGAATCAAAATATTTTTAATATTGTGTCCATTGGAAAGCTAAAATAAATCAATAAAAATGTTTAAAAAAGTGGTAAAACATGTTATTTCGTGAATTTGGACCAAACCTTAAAGGTTTGTTTAAATAGGATTCTATTTAAACAACGTGAAAATCTCCAAGATATGAATTCCATTCAATCAATGTATGAATCCTGAATAACTTCAAGCTGCTGTAGTTGCCTTGTGCTGCCCATTTCAAAGTGATTCCCATAAATCATGCACTTATATTTTGTTATTTGCACCCTATAGTCAAAAAAAAACTGAATCTACATTTTTCTGTACTTCTTATTTTTAACCTAGTATTAATGCACCCACAATGGAATTCTTTTATTTTTCTAAAAAGATGTTGTAGTGTTTGTTACAATCTGGGGCTTATTTTCTAGATCTTTGAAGAAGGGCTTTTTTCTTGACATTTGGAAGGAAAGTTTGTCCCACCAATATTTAAGTAGGGGAGTAAAAGTTTTGAAAACTACAGACCAATTTCTATTTGAATACTATTCCCAAAGTATTGGAGTCTATTTTTATAAACAAGATCAGACCCTATGTTAAATATTTTATTATTAAGGAACAACATGGGTTTGTTGGTGGGAAATCTACTGTTGCCCTTCAATTAGATATTTAGGCATCGGCTAGAGTTTGGAAGTCAGACCGTTTCCACGCCTTAGAGGTAAGGCGCACAGCGCTTTGTCTCTGAGGACCTGGGTGCGGAAAAAATGCTAGGTGGTTGAAAACACGTTTGCAAGTTCATATAGTAGTTTAATATATGGAGCAGTTAGAAATAATGTGTGTTCTGTGGTAGAACCAATGACTTGTTTTAAACATGTTAATCAGCACTGAAAAGCATGCAAATTCTGGAATTATTTTCACTATCTTACCTTGCTATGCCCTTTCTACCTATCTCTCTGAATTTTATAGAACATATTACGTACTTTGTTTTTCAGGTTTTAAATGTAAAGATGAAATGGCTATTGAAATATTGCCCCATCAAAATGCATTTGAGGACCTTTTAGGAGAATTAAACTCACACACTGGTGAAGAGAGTATTAATACTGATGATTCACTCCAGAGAAAAACTAGAGAGAGGGTAAAACTTGTAAAAAACGCATACGGTAAGTCTTGATTATCTTGATTTGACTTTGTCATTCCTTTTTTTCCAGATATAGCTTTCACTCTTCATCATTAAAATATTGAAAAACTTGAGACATAATTTTTATTAAATATTTATATATACACAATGCTTGATTTATAAAATTTTAGGTCCTGGAATGTGCCCCAAATTATTTGTCAATTTAATAGAAATAGTTGTTTATTGAGAATAGACCTTAGCAATTATTCCCAAGGTACTGGAACGTTGTTTTATATATGTATATTAAGCTGCATCGAAAAAAATTGAATTCAGTACCTTAGTGAAAAAAAGTTCGTTTTTGATGCAAGAACAATATCGGCACCAATAAACTGTTTTTAAAATGGGTTTAGTGGTGTCACAAACACCCCATTTATCAGCCTTTTTCACTACTTTTTAGGAAATAACGAATAAATATTATTTTATCAACAGAATGGTTGAGGTGGTGCCCACGTTACCTGCAACAATTTTATGATCATCAAACGATACTTATTTGACTCGATCACTGTGCCAAATTTGCTCGAATATGGCCAATTTTACATTAAAACCATAGAATAGACACTTTTCAATTGGCCATAGCTCCGTAAATTTTTATCCGAAATACTTTCAATTTAGAAAATATTAGAGCTTGAAATCTTTGCTTTAAGAACATTGCTTTGCACAATTTAATTATTTTGCTGCAATTGGCTAAAATCACGCCGGGCGCCATCACTATTAATGACCCCACATTTATGCCACTCTGCTGTATATGATTTCTTTATTCACTATTAGGCTCTATTGGACATATTTGTAGAGGCTTGATGAAAAAAAATTAGTTTTCGTTGCAAGAACAATATCGGCACCAATAAATGCATTTAAAAAATGGGTTCAGAGGTGCCACAAACCCCATAAACAACCCATTTTTCGTCCTTTTTACACATGTTTTTAGAAAATAACAAATAAATACTATTTAAGGTTTTTTTTATCAATGTATTTTTGGCTGATGTGGTGCCCATATTATTCCACTACCATTTTATGATCATCGAACATTACTTAGTAGACTCAAACAGTGGGCCACATTAGTCCAAATATGGTCAATTTTACGTTAAAACAATAGAAATAGACACTTCATTTGGCTACAGCTCTGTAAATTTTCATCCAAAATACTTTTAATTTAGATAAGATTGAAACTTGAAATTTCTACTTTCTAAAATTTGCATCACACAATTTAACTATTTCATTGCAATTGGCTAAAATTGCGCCACATGCCATTACTGCTAACAACCCACATTTGTGCCGCACTGCTACAACTGATTTCTATCTCATCATATTAATTTTGAATATGTGTAGTGCAATATTGTAAACTAAATTGTTATTCAAAAGTTTTTATTATGTAAATGCCTTTTTTTCTTTTTCAGTTACAAAAAAATGGCTCGTGCAAAAGATATTAGTAATTATTCAGCAAAAGACTTTGAAGGTATTGTTGGAAAGAAAATTACAAAGAAAAATTTGAATTTGTTATGTGAAACTGCTAATCACAGTAGACTCTCAAACCTCGAAGTAACAAATGGAGTTTTTGGCTCACTAGAGTGTCAAAGTTCCAGTGAACAATTCCACATAGATAATAACTCATTTAACGGACTGAAGAGAAACGAGCAGCTTTGGGTGTCTCAGAAACATGAAAAAACATTTGTGGAAAGTAGTACAGTTGTCTCTGAAGTGAGTTATGAGAATGGGGAACTTGAAGATAGTGGGAATCCAAAGAAGAAGAAAAAAAGATGTTCATATTCATGTTTGACTGTTGAACCCAATGCTTTGGAATATTGTTCTATACAAGCTTTTGCAAATACCTCAACAGAGTCTATAAATGATCAATGTAAAGAATCGGAAGCCACTGAAGATGTGGAAGTATTTAATTCTGAAAGGAGTTTTAAAAATAAAAGTGGAAAGAAGATGGAAGGAAACTCTGAGAATTATGCCACATTCAACACCAATGACTGTATCTTGCAAAATACTGAAATTAGCAAAAAGAAGAAAAAAAGAAAAAGATGAAGGAAAACCTGGAGGATACATGCCACACAGATTATAATACTGTGCTGTGCGACACAAATCTGGATGAGAAACCAACCTGCCCAGAAGAATTTATGTGCAATACCAACTCTATTAGTGAAATTCGTCAAAAGGAAACTTTCAAAAATGAAAGTGTAAGTAGAAATGCTGTTACCCAGTTTGATACTAGTGCCAAAACAAGTGAAAAATCCTCTGATTGTGAGATAACTGAGATAAAGAAGGGAGGGAATAAAGTTAGTAATGGTTGTACAACATCCAATATCGCAGGCAAGAGTGATGATAATTCCCTTACTTTCCTGCTTCAAAGTAATAATTTCTTCCTTACAGGTGAAGAAAGGAAGAAAATTAAAAAACATTTAGCTGAAAATCCAGAAATTTTACAGCAGGTTGCAAGTGCATTTGTTGGTTCCAATTTAATGAGTATAAAAGGCTATGGTAATTGGTGATGGTTGAGATTATTTATGGAATGAAATTTTAGCCACACATTAAAAGAATTTTATAAGTTTAGAATTTGAATGCTTTACTTCCCAAATTCCCTCTCCATTGTTTGTCATACTTCATGTGTGTGTATGTACTTACAGGTTTCATGAATTTATATTGATCGATTAATTTCAAGCATTGATAGTCTTACTGTCGCTGGCATGTACTTTTAGTTTTTAATTTCAAAGACAACACTTAGAAATAGCAAGTTGCCATATAGAAATATTCAAAATTGTGTGCAAAGTTCAAATTGATGAAAGCTATTAAAAGGTAACAACTTGTAAATCATGAAATGCACCTTTCCTAATTTCTTTCAAAAGTGATCATTTTTTTAAACCCTGAATCCCGATAGGTGTATAGACTTACAGCCTTCTATTGTATCTACAAAAAAAGTGTCTTGTCCGTGTTTTTACTAGTTCTGATTCTTCTTGTATCACACCCTTTATAATACATGGAAAAGGTTACAACATGAAGTAAAATAAGGGAAAAACAAGGACTTCACTACTGGGTAATGCTGTATGTAGTCCACATAATTCTGAGTTCATAATTCTTAGACATTAATATTAAGGTGCAAGAGGATTCCTGAAAGAGGCAAGTGTTATTTCAATAGTATTGTGAAGTTCACATTTCAGAATTTTTCTCTTGATCTTATTTTTTTAATTTCTCGCTACAGAGTAGAGAGATAGTTATGTAATGCTGCGCGAAAAAACTGGAAATTTTCGGCAGAAAAACTCTTATTACAGAGCTCTGGTAACGATAAAGTGGATAAATCCAGTTGCTGAAGTTGGAAAAAAAATCCTCTATCATCACGTGGTGTAACTAGAATCCACGTTTTGTGATTCCTTGATACAAAAAAATCGAATGATGGCAAAACGTTCGTCATTCTGAACAATGCCAGCGACTAAACTGTTCAGCAGATTTTCTCCAAAATTGATATTCCTCAATCGATCGGGCTGATGTGGGGGCACCTTGAATTTGAAATACTTTAATTTTGGGGAGGTACTTTAAAGAAGCTCCTGTGACATTTTCCAAATTTTCAAAAAAATGGCTCCATTGTTTTTGATTGAAGTTTTTAATTATTTATTTAAGGTCGCCCTAGAAACAGCTAGGTCATTGGCGACCACAGTTACAAAAATACAGTAATTACAAAAGTTTACAACGGTTACAAACACACACATACATACTGTGATCTACCCCCGCTTCGGCTACTTCGGATCGGGGACGGGTTTTTAACAGAAACACAACATAATTGAATTTTAAAAACGATTTAATTTTCTAAAGGAAATGATGGTTGATTTACAATGAAAATGCATGTAACATTTACCCTGCGGCTCAATCAGATTGGATTAATTTATTACTGAATGGCATAATTAGCCAAGATAAAACACAGTGATTGAATTTCGGCCGCTTTTACTTATGATGGCGCATGGAATGAACCCTCTGGAGGTTATAGTCTTTCCGCATTATTGCGGTAATAATTGCGACATTACCATGTCTGTTGTCTTCTCTTCTAGAAGTGATGCCCAGCTGCGTCGGCATCGCGCAGAGGAGAGAAAGAGGCGTTTCGCCCCCCTGCGGTGTCGGTCGACGGCACCCTCGGTCGTCCAGTCGGTTCTTAGGGCCCCAGACCGCTTACCCAGCAATAATCACCTTCCAGGCACCTCGGGATGACGCCATGAGCGACAGCTGCGGCGGGTTCCCTCCAACTTCGGAATTACGCCTCGCGAATGGCTCATGCGGGCGGCGCGAACGCGTTTTGAGCGCGATCGCGATTTCGGCCGGTCATTTAGCGCGAATGACGAAATCAAATTCGGCTATGGCTTACGTAATTCTTCTCATCTAGCTCAGGCGAGAGCGTGTGGCTACTATCCCTGCTATTTGAGGCGATGGCAAGTTCTTCATGAATCTAAGAACAATCTTTCTCGTAACTCGACTAGAGAAGTAACTCACAATTCAACTTAAATGGAAGCGTGTCTCGTGGCTCAGAGCAAAGTCGCTCGCCTTTCACCACTGAGGTCCGGGTTCGATTCCCGTTGATTCTCATGTGAAATTTGTTCCGACAAAACGAGTTCAGCTGCTTCACAAGGGCTAGTCCAACTCCTGTGAAGTGCCCTAAACCTTCCTTATTCCTTCCCAATTCTGGCCGCTGGGTAGTGACGCAGGGGCGCGCAGTGTGAGGCGCGTACGCGGAGATATTACCTGGCGGCCCTCTTGACGACTACGAGACGAGACATAAATAATATAGAGCGCCCTGTTAAATACAGAGAGCGCGGATAGCAATAATGGAGGATTACTCCGCGGCGATCAACGCCCGACCTAGGGCTTTAGAGACGCGTTGCATAAAAAAAAGTTGATACTCCTGGAACTCGCATGGAAGTAATGCAGGAGTCCGAACTCGAATGGAATTGTGCAGAAGTGCCTCTCGTGCAGTTCTCGAATGAAGTACTCGTAGAAGTGTCGTGTCCGAACTCGAATGGAAGTTATTCAGAAGTGTTCGTCTGATGTTCTCCCGTCCTGGCGAAAGCTCTGGTACCCCCTCCCATTACTTCTTCAGTTCGCCCTGATTGTCGGAACTTGAATTTTTTTTCGGAGTGATGGGGCGTAGCTCCGGCCAATGTCTCGCCTTCTCGCATACAAAACAACTCCGCTGACGGTTGCTGGCCGTTGCCACGCGAGCGTCGGTTACATTTCCGCGTTCGCGAAAAATCGTTTGCGACCTACTCAGGGGTTCCGCACGTTAGGGGCCGCTAGGTTTTAAATGTGGAGTGGGTATTTGCCTGCCAGTCGGTGCCGTCAAACGGACAAAAGATGCCCTTCTCCTCCCCTTCTGTGGGTGTGGAAGTGGCGCGCGGCTCGGCTAGGCTCTGTCATAAAATCCCTCCGCCCCTTTTGTTCTGTGGCCTCGCTCGCCGGCGCAAGAGGCACAACCGCCCCCCCCTACTCTCTCTCCACCGATCGACTCGAAATTTTATATAAAATTACATAACTTTTTATTCGCCGTTCGTGGCAGGTCGTACCGTGACAATACATACAATTACATGGAACATAAAGCGCTCAATTGTTAAATACAATTTATCAGATTAAATTTCGTAAGAAGTTGAATAATCTTCATGTGGTCGGAGTAGGAGTTGAAGATAGAATAAAGATCACTATTAATGATAAGACTTTCTCTCTCAGTCGTCATTGCATGGCAATCAACAATGAGGTGCTTAGTCGATAGTGGAAGATAGCCATTTGGGCAAAGATCAGGAGGAGTCTTCATCAGGTAGCTATGGCTAAGCTTAAAATGACCTATACGCAGTCTGGCTATAACCACCTGATGTCTTCTGCTAAGTCTGATTGAAGTGATGGGGAATTCCTCGATATTCTTCCTGACTTCATATAATTTAGAAGGCAACGTTTTCCAGTTCCGGTCCCAAAGTTTCTTAACCGCAAGTAAGAGATAATTATTAAGGTCAGGAAGCGAGCCGCCAGCTTCAGTTTCAATTTCGGGAAGAGAGATTGCTGTTTAATGATTAAAGTTTGTTGGATAGTGTGGACGTGCAAGAGAATAGTGCAGGTACCACGTCTGTTGAAAACCCTGATTTTTCGAAAATTGCAAAAGTTCACAATTTTTTCGGAGTCTTCCTACAACGAAAATATTAAAGATAGAGACTTTTTCCCCTTTAATGAAATCTGTTCCTTACAGATAATTTTGAAATAAGGTCATGATGATTTTTCAAACATTTTAGTACTTCACGCGCAATTTTGCGTAAAAATATGAGCGAGAAAGTACGTACTGTTAAGGATAAGGAAAATGTGTACACAACAGAACATAGTACACTGATTATTTAGTAATGATATTTAATAACTTACAGACCCTTTAGACTACGCTATTGTATTATAAATTGATTTATTAAAATGTTCTGGCAGTAGTTATAATCGTATTTTAATGTGCAATGAGATAAATGGAGCCAAAAGGTTCACTTGTTTCAAAATTAAAAAAAAGGTTTAGAGAACTAGTAGAAGCAATGAGACAGAAAAAATAGCGAAGAAAACATTTTACTGCACAGACTCTGAAATTAAAAAAACAACAAAAATTATAGAAATTACAAGTAAACAAATGATTTAGGGGCATCGTTTGGAATGACTTCATACAGGGAAAAGTCGAAATATATCTCCGTGGCGATTGGCACCATGATTTGAGGATTCCCCATGACTGGACTAGTCTTTGTCGGTACGGTTGACATTATTGTCGGGTTTCAAATGTTCAAGATCAGGATCGTGCATGTCAAATTTATCCTCCAGGTCACACCCATTAACATTGATGCTTTTTCTAGGTTCTACATTGATTCTCGTTATTCGCCTTCGCGAATATCTGTGTTCATCAGTTCCGCTCAATTCCTGTAAAAGGTGATTTACATCATTAGTCATTGTAGATCTATCATAAGCATCAACTCTTGGCGCATGTTCAACCACTTTCGATGGCTTAAAAGGCACAATTCCACATTTCTTGAAACCTGCCCGTATATTTTTGCCGACATTCCCTCGGATTTCTACCTGCAAGTTGAAGTATTCACATAGAAGAAAACCTCATTGTAAACTCATATCCTGGTGTATTGTTTTTAAAGCATTTAACACATTTCTCTCTTCTGTCTAAATACCCCTTAATAAACAGCCTCAGAGATTCTGTCAAAGGGTAGTCCCACTCTGAGCAGATATATATCCGGGAAACTATAATTTCTGTCTCATCCTTCGAGAGGGCTGTTTGCGCCGTAGTTCAGAGAAGACTCTTTGGACTTAAGAAGCTTCCTTAATACTACTACCATTCTTGATTGCTCTTTCCAATTTTACCGAAGTTCTCTTTATGTAATGTTATTCCAGGGATCTGTTTGGTAGTCCCTGGACATTAAAAGTCGGCCGCTACATATAATGCAGTGATCCTATGCACCCCAGAATTCACTTCACAACTCCCTTAAGTCACAAAACGCACTCGATACCTGCCGTGCAAGCTCACTGCACAAACACGGATAACTAACACTGCGTCTATTATCCTGGTCCAGATAAAGTTTTCGAGGGAAAATCGGTTGCTCAAAAATCAGTTCCTTTGATAACTGCGATTCAACGTGGTCCTGAGCGTTGTTGCCACATTGACTATGAACCACTGTTCTCGTCATGTTTAGCCGAATTTCACCTAAGAACTGACTTTTGAATCAATGTTCAGATGGGAATTTTTTAAGTGCTTTTCAACAATTTTTTTCCGTGTTAGATCGTATTCACCCGAAATTACGGTATTATAATGCTAAAAAAATATTTTGTCCAAAGTTTTATGGAAATTGAGGACAGGGACGGATCCAGCCCATCATTTTGGAGGGACCATCATAGAGTTTTGTTAAATAATAAACACTTGTTATAATATTGTAGATTATTTTGTTAGTGTATATATGATACTATGCAATCTTATTTTTTAAATAATCAACATCATTGTAACAAATATTTAAATCAATTTTGTCAAATAAAGAAGGTAGCAAACGAAAACTTTAGGCCTTTTGGGGCGTCCCCATGGCCCCTCCCCTGGTTCCGTCACTGATTGAGCCCCTAATTCAGTGTTTTTACCTTCTATGTACTTCGTAAAAAGTTGTATAAAACTGAATGAAAAAGTGCCGATTTTTCATTGCCGACAGTGCCGACAAAACGTTTTTGAAGTTCCCAGATACAGATAAGGGGGATTATTTTTGATCCCACATGTAATAAATTAGTACTTTCTAGAATACGTAGTGCAATCAAAATCCACATTTTCTGGGTTCCTTATATGGAATAGAATGTTCTTCGACGATCATTAAAGGGCTATTATTCGCGAGTTGATGTCTACGACACGAGCTACGGAGGAGCGAGTGGCGTAATTTCTAGGATTGAATATACGCGAATAGAATACTATACTTTCTCTACGACTATGAAGTGAAAATATTCAGCACACGTTTTACAACACGTACGTATGTATAGTTGGGGTACTGCTGCGCGAAAAAACGGCGGATTTTCGGCAGAAAAACTTATTACAGGGCCCTGCTAACGAAAAAGTGGATAATCCAGTTGCTAAATTAAGAAAAAATCTAACACGTGGTGGAGCTAGAATCCCTGGTTTGTAGGTCCTTGATACCGAAAACCCAATTGAAAACAAAACGTCTTTCTGTGAACAACGCTGGCGACTAAACCACTCAGCCGATTTTCTCCAAAATTGATACTCCCCGATCGAGCTGGCTGATCTCGTGGCCCATTGAATTTGAAACAGATATTTAATTTTGGGGGGGACTATACATGAAGCCCCTCGGACATTTTCAAAAATTTCTCAAAAATTGCTCTAATTTTTTTTCTTTAAATTTCTTGTAAGAATAAGGTGGCGTAGGTCCGGTTTTCACGGTTAACTCTGAATTTTTGAAAATGGCAAAAGTTTGAATTCTATTCGGCGTCTTCCTCCAACTACACAATTGCAGATAGAGATTTTTCTTTGAAATAAAATTTGTGCTTCATAGCGAGTTCTTTCTTTAAGGTCATATGCATTGTTTTGAAAATTTTGGCACTTTGCATGCAATATGTGCAATTTTAAAAAATTACAAAAAGAAATTTCTCAAAAACGGCTCCAATATTTACCTTCTCGCCTTACGAATACTTCGTAAGAAGAGAAAGTTATGTAATCGTGCGTCGGAAAACGGCTAATTTTCGCCAGAAAAACGTATAGCTGGAGTCTGGTGAAGAAAATGTGGATAACACTGTTGCTAAATTTAGAGAAAAAAATCCTCTATCTCGTGGTGTAGTCAAAATCCATGTTTTGTTGCTTCTTGATACTGCAAATCGATTGACGGGAAAACGTCCATCAGCTCGTCCGTTCGTTCGTCTGTCTGTCCGTTCGTCCGCCTGTCCGTCCGTCTGTCCGTCTGTGGTCAACGCTAGCGCCTAACCGTTCAGCCGATTTTCTTCAAAATTGATATTCCCCGATCCTTTTTACTTGTCTCAAGGTCCCTGGAATTTGAAACCGATATTTTAATATTTGGGGGTACTTTACATGAAGCCCGTCGGAGATTTTCAATGTTAAAAGAAAATGGCTCCAAAATTTTTTGATTATATTTTGTTGTTGAATAGTGCAAAGGACGTTTAAAGGAATGATGTAGGTATCATTTCCGATGATATCCCCAATTTTTCGAAAATTGCAAAAAACTATTTAAAAACTGCAAAATTGAAGATAAGAGATTTTTACCTCAAACAAAGTCGGTTGTACAAAATTAGCCCTTTAAATAAGGTCATGTACTATTTTTGAAAAAACAGGTAGTCTTTGCGAAAATTGCGATTCAAATTTACAAAAAAAAATCTCAAAAACCGCTCCAAATTTTCTTTAAATTTTCTTCACTGTAATGAAGGACGATAAAAAAATATGGACTTGGTCCTACCTCTAGAAAATACATGTTTTTTTTTGAAAATTGCAAAAAAATATTAAAAATTCCAAATTGTAGATAGCGATTTTTACTTTAAACAAAGCCTCTTGTACAAAATTATCTCTTTAAAAAAGGTTATGTAGAATTTTCTGAAAACGAGTCGTTTTTGCGTAATCTTCATTTTAAAATTACAAAAAAAAATTCTCAAAAACCGCTCCAAATTTTTTCTTTAAATTTTCTCCTCGTGTGTAATAACGGACGGTAAATACATAAACTAGTGGTGCTATAGAATGGCACAGTCTTTCTCGCAGAATTTAGTTTCCTAATCTCTATAGTTTGAACCAGTTTTTTTGTTATCAATGATAATCTTCCGAGATACCTTCTTTGGGCGCCCAAAGGACATTTTGTTTCACATTCTCTGGATTTTACGACTTCCTAATGCTAGAAATGAAACCACAATACACTATTACTATTATACAAGTGTAAGCGCCATGAAGATGGAAGGTAGCGACGCTCGATAATAGGGGGCATCGGCCCAGCGCTTCCGAGGGAAGCTTCGCTGGTTCGAGTCCTGGTCGGGGAATATTATTTATCAAAAGTCTCTGTTACAGGAAATAATTGAGAATTCCAGAAACATGATTAGAAAACATGTGAAGCCATTCGAATCACAAATATTGATAATTACGATAAATGAACTGGAAGTGTCCGTACGTAATTTTCCAATTTTCAACTTTTTAACAATTTTTCACATCTCTTCTTCGAGTTGTAAACAGGACAGAACGGCCAATATTCGTCGTTCTGTGCATCTGTATAAACCCATTTCAGTTCAAAAGGAATATATCAACATTAAATGTAAACATAATATAATAATTACGCATAAGAACAAGTTCGATATCCCTCTTAGTTCCAAAATCGTTATTAATTTTACTTTTACTTTCTGGCCTTACGAATACTTCGTAAGAAGAGAAAGTTATGTAATCGAGTGCGGGAAAACGGTTATTTTTCGCCAGAAAAACTCTTATAGCTGGAATCTGGTGAGAAAAAAGTGGATAAAACGTGTTGCTAAATTTAGGAAACTATTAGTGCTATGGAATGGCACAGACTTTCTCGCAGAACTTAGTTTTCTAATCTCTATAGTTTGAACCAGTTTGTCTTTTATGTATGATAATCTTCCGAGATACCTTCTTTGGGCGCCCAAAGGACTTTTTGTTTCACATTCTCTGGATTTTTCGGCTTCCTAATGCTAGAAATGAAACCACCTTACGCTATTACTATTTTACAAGTGTAACGTCATGCAGAGCCATTGAGGTCGCAGTTGTTAATCAGCGAGCATTGGCACAGCGTTTCGGAGGGAAGTTGCGCCGCTTCTCGAGTCCTGGTCGGGGCATATTATTTGTCAAAGTTCTCTATTGTCACAGGAAATAATTAAGAATTCTAAAAACTTTATTGAAAACCATATGAAGCCATTTGAATCACAAATATTGATAATACGATAAATGAACTGGATATGTCTGTATATATTTTTCGAGTTTATAACTTTCAACCATTTTTCACGTATCTTCTTGGATTTGTAAATCGTCTTTTACCATCATATCAATTTGTTTATTATGCATTTACAATTTTATATTTATTTTTCGATTCTTTTTATGGCTCTTCGACCCATACGGTGCTAGTTTGGCGTAGTGGTATAAGTGCCGGTTCGTTAACTTTAAGGATCGGATTTCGGGTCTCGGAACGGAAAAGTTTGTTGGTAGAAAACACTTTTGGTGGTTTATGAAGTTGTGGAGTAGCATTTAGGGACCTATAGGATCAGTGCGAGAAAGTATGTGCGTTGAAAGCACCACTAGTTTTATATTTCTCCGCATATGTAATTAGTGGACTGCGGATTTTTAGGTACAATCTTGTTTTTTTCCTAGGTATCTTTTACTAAATGAAATTTTATGCATACATTTTAGGATTATTTGAACTAAAATCCGTCAATTTAGAACGCCTAAAAGAGCATATTTCATCATTAATGCCTTTTTGTTCCTATTTGACACACAAAAGCCTAAAATGCGACTAATTAGCCTATTTATTTGTGTGCCTTCTTTTAACATTTTACTTTCTCGTGTACATACGTATATACGGAGTAATATACGTAGTATAGGGAAAGTTATGTAATGCTGCGGGAAATCGATTTCGAGATTTCAACGGAAATAGTAAATAGTAATGGAAATTATAAATTCGTTGTTTTCACAAAGCACCCCATCTTTCACTCTAAACTCATCCATGATTTTCCCCGCATAATCCACTGGATTATTCCAGATGCCACCTTAGAAGCGCTAGATGATACCTTTAAAACGTTAAATAATTTATTCATGACACTTCATTGAACTTAAGACCCTGAACCTCTTTTCCTTGTGTTAAATGTATCAATGAATTTCAGTAACTAAGAAATCTGCTCTAGGTCCTCCTTCCAAACATTTCTGGCCCTTTTCAAACCCTGGCCGGACCTTGAAGCGATTTTCTTATCAAAGTATCTCTATGCCTTTTACCATACACATTTAATTGTATTGAACATGCTGTGATAGTGAGGTTAGCCCCACAACAGTACGCCATTCAGCCCCCAGAATTTCATAAGCTATAGATCTTCCCCTGAAGTCAAAAATGTATAATTTATTATATATCATAAATGTCTTACCTGAAATAAATGTGCCACTGCACCTATAGGTTTGGAATCCGTCTTTTTCACCTTTTATCTGCCATACTTCGCTTTTAAATTGCCAAGTAACAGTAATAACATTGTATCTTGCTGTACTATTTAATATTCGTAATTTACCACGATTTTTGTGCGTAAATTCAACACTTTTAACTGGCAATGTTTCAATCGCTTGGTTTAAAACTTCAGAAACAAATAATGTGATAAAATTCCTCACCAAGATTCTATTTTACTTAATGAACACAAATAAAATTTAAGAAATACTCTGTTTTCCTTTTTTTACCTTTAAGTCATTCAACATTCTTACCAATAATTAATTATCTGTGTAAAAATGTATTTTATACCTCCTTTGTTCTAATTACATTTGCGTTGTACAAAGAAGTAAAGCATTTAACTTTATATATTTCATCATTATGAATTTTAGGAGAAAATGATCAAAATAATTGGTATAAATGATTAATATTTTGAGGTATCAAAAACTTTCGGTTGATTAAACTTAACGTTATAATGAGAGAATTTTACTGTTGACAAATTGCGTGTATTTGCATGCGGCGCCAAAGCGTAGCTACATGTAAATTTTTCGAAGTTGGCAGGACCGAATGGCCACCATATTGAAAATTCTAGGGATCAAACCAAGGAGGTTATAATACATGGAGGCGGCCACAGATATAAAGTAAGTTCTATATATCTGTGGAGGCGGCATGGCCGACCTTTCCCATTGCGGAAAATGAAGCCAGCCCCTTGCAAGCTCGGTTAGGCTACCCGCTTTGCAATTAGCCCAAAAAAGCCTGAAGTCTACCATTCCACCCATGAATTTTATTTATTCATATTTTAATATTTCCGTAAGAAAGATGTTTTATATATAATTATTTGCAATTAACAGACGGAAATACTCAGATAATGAAGCAAAACTGACCTGGAAAATATATTAAACCTCCCCAAAATTCATTGTCAGAAGAAATATTTTTGAAAATGGTTTCATTAATTGTGTAAAGCTGATAAGAATTTAATTTATGTACATCTTAAAAAAAGGGGGGTAACACAGTCTGAGTACAACAGCTTTTAGAAGGTTCAACAAGCAAGGAGTTGAAACTACTGTCACATAAATTGATGTGAAAACTGCTTATCATGTTCCAAATTTGACATAAAGTAATGAAAATTGTAAATTTGGATGGAGCCTGAATATTTAAAAATTCTGGATCGAAATGGTAACAAATTGCCTGAACAAACCCAATAATAAATTTACATTCCAATTGTCTTGCACAGAAGTATTTAAGGCTTTAATAATGGAACTGAGGAGAAATCTATGGACAAGAACAACATTTAAAATATGCTCAAATTTAGTTTTCCTGAAGCCAAATCAATTTGAACATGTTTTAAAAACAAATATTTTTCTAATGCAAATTCAATATTGTATTCAGAAAAACAAATATGTATAATTAATATAACCTTTCTTACAGGAACTCAAGGGGATTCAAGGAATTCAAAGAGGGAACACATTTAATTTTTTTTGTAATGAACCTTTTTTGTAAAAGGTAATCAGATAATACAAAATATTTTTTCAGATGTACAATTTTACTTATTTTAATGTTTATAATTGTGACATTACTATTAAATAACGCAAAATAATTTTACAATATAGGGGCGAGAATGTAAACAGTTTTAACACAAAAACTCTCATTGCCAGGCCAGGTAAAAAAGTGGGTAAATCTTGTTCTTATTTATAGTAAATGACTTGAAAGAACAGTGCAGGTCTCATTTTTGTTGAAATCCCTGATTTTTTGAAAATTTCATTAGATCCGAATTGTTTCTGAAGTCTTCCTACAATTCCAATATTGAAGATAGTTTTTTGTTTGTTTGTTTTTTTAATGAAATAAGATACTTAAAGACAGATCTTGAAATAAGGTCATGTACAATTTTATGAAAATATGAGTAGTCTGCAAAATTTTGCATGAAATATACATTATTTTAAACAATTTTTTTCATAAAAATTACTGCACATTTTTCTTAAAATTTTCATGTTTATGAAAAGACTGCAAAAAACTAGAACAAAAAGCAAACAAAAATAATGCTAGTCTCCTTTCCAGCTCGCTTTCTGTATATATTTTAAAAATTGCCAATTTAGAAATAACGCGGGAACATAAATTCTGTTGTAGCACAACTAGCTTGTATTTATACTTGTCAGAGTAGATCAAAATCTTCACATTTAATTAGAACTCATTTTAGTTGGTATAATTCATGTTTTCAATACAACTGATGACAGACTTACAGAAAGAAAAAGCAAAATCAAGTCGCTAATCAACAAAATAGTTACAGTGTGAAATTATTGATTTTTATTAACATTGATTCTCAATAAAAGCTTCGACATTCAATTTGCAAAATAATTTGTTAATAAGATAATATTACGTACATCAACTCAAATCTACTAACAGAAGTTTCACTGCCGTATTTAGAATAAAATGGAATGTTAGAAAGTTAGCAATAGCTAACCAGCAACCATTTCCACCACAATATATGAGAGCGTTGAGGCGGCCCGTCCGCTCCCACCCCCTTCCTATATCTAGATGCATACAGCGGAGAAACTAAGCGAGTCATTGCAGCGAGCTATTTTATAAACAATTGCATATCTCGAAAACGAAAGGCGATAGCACCGATCGGATTGCAGAATTTTGCATCTCGTTTAAAGACAGTTTAGGAAAGATAATAAAATTTTTTTGCAAATTTTGCAAATTTATAAACAATTTCCAATTTTTGAAATTCTGAAGTTAGAAGGGTCCCCTGATGTCCCAGAACTAAAAACTGCGAATTAACAATTTTGCAACAATTAACAATGTTATAAACAATTTCGAAATGTGTGTTATACGACCCAGGACGATCCTCTAATTGTTTCTGAAGTGAATAGTGCAAAAAACAAATTTAACAAGAAATGCAAAATTAACTGAATAGCTAAAAAAACTAATAGCTAGTTTAATTATTGCTAAAATGTTGAATGTCGTAAACACTGATATTTGAACATTATTACTTCGCCAAAACTTCCCACTCACAAATATTTTATCGATCCTGGAGCCACCTATGCACACTTCATTTCTTCGACTCGGATTCGGAATATTCGTTTACATACGTAAGTTGTTTTGCATTAAAAGAGGGGATAGTATTACTAAATTGAATTTTCGCAAGTAAATCTGGATTATGAGAAAAAAGCAATGCATAAACTTTTTCAAATCCAGTAGTTCTATTGCATGCGCTGAATATTTTATGTTGTAATATATGATATTAAATTTATTGATATATTGCTTGTAGGCGATCGAATGGCTTGCTCTAGGACGCAACGCGACTACCCCGCCCCCCTGTGCCTTCTGCGCCAATACTCTCAACCCTTAGGATGAACACACCTATCCATAGGGAACGTTCATACTAGAGATGATGATTGCGTGAAACCTGGGGGAAATCTGCCCTATCAGCTTCTCAGGCGATGGCAGTTGGTAGAGAATGTTATGTTGTAATAGTTAACTGTGAAAGAACCAGATGGCGTTATCCTCCGTACAGTGCTGCCTGAATGTGCAGAAGGATTGGGACTTCAGAATATGCCGTTGCCCATTCTATGTGGCAGCGAGGGTGCAAACGTCCCGTCGGTCGTCCAATTATGATTAGTAATCTGGAAACAAACGAAATGTACACCCCATATCACAGAATATGCACCGTGTCCAGTGCGGCCAAATGTGGCCTTTCCACAGCTTGGACAACCACGCCTGGGCACTTGACCAATCCCGGAGCTTAGGCAAAGCGGCTCTTATCATTGGCTTTTGCGCCAAGATTCAGACACTTCCCCCTTCCTCCCCTTGAAGATTTTCCTCCTCGTTATCTCAAAGGGGCGGAGCAATTTTTGAGGTGATTGACGTCGGCGTCGCTGCTTCGCTATCGGGGAGGGAGGCAGTAAAATAAGGGGAGGGGAGAGAGGGAGTAAGAGCAATAAGAGGAGTGGATATTCAGGCGAAACGGATTGCTGAGCGTGGGCGCGAGACCCCCCCCCCGACCCAATTCACCTGGACGCTGGCCCTGTGGACGCTGAGGACACACGCGCCCCACGCGCGGTCACGGGAAGGAGCAATGACATTTTTATCGAATTCTTTATGCATAAATAGCAAATGCGAATATAAATAGCAAATGTTTATTTTTATTTGTGGAAATCTTCACTCAAGTTAAATATTTTATTAACTATTTTTGAATAACCACCTGTTAAAAGAAGAATAAATTAAATTAGAAGAAAAAATTCAAATGTAACGATTCGATGTAATTTTCTTAAAACAAGCTATTAAGAAAGTAACAAAAACGTCTTTGAATAAACTTGAAAGATACTGAGTTTGTAGCTAAGAAATTTCAATGCCGTTACAATTTTCCAGTTAAAATGTTTAAATGGAACACAGGTGTTCTCAAAGGTACTATTTTCACAACTTATATTATGTTTTAGTGTGACCTCCATAAACAGTGTCTGGAGTATTATGTTCGATTGGAGGAGCTCCATCGCGATCCAAAGAAACTCCAGGAAACTCACTTTACCACAGTTATCGATATTCAAGTAAGGCACCGTTTTATTCACACGAATCACACCGTCCTTGTGTTCTATTGTCTTGTGAAATAATTTTTACCTTTGTAAGGTATACACATGAGGAATATTTTCTGTCTAGAAGAGGAATCCCAATACAATAATGTGCATCAAACATCATAATTCATTTGATTTTACATAGACACCTACAACATCAGTGTTAGACTCCAAATCCGAACTCGCAAGACTCCAAATCCGAACAATTGATCTATTTTCTTTATTATTTACACAAAATTCAACTTCATAGTTTCTTAGAATAAACGAAACGTGAATTGTGCTTAATCACCTTAACAATTGCGTAGTGCAACATTATTAGTAAAATTGCCAGAAAAGATGTGACAAATATTTAGATTGATTTTAAATCATATGATGATTATGATTAGGGTTTAAAGGCGCTTCAACATGTCATTGGAGCTCGTGTCAATCAGTAAAATAATTTTTATTTATTATAAATTGAGTAAAAATATAGTAAATTCTGACTAATTATGAAATGAAATAACTGATAAAGAGAATGTTTCATGAACAATAGAAAATCAGTTCATAGAAGGCATTTTAAAAATCACCCTCATCTCTCGCGATGTCTTCTCCGATTACCGCTTAAATTTTTGCAGTGCACGAGAGCATTCTATACGGTAATGTCTGTTCATTTCTTGCAAATGCGGAGTGGGTCACAACGCGATAAGATGTCCTTGTAAGAAGTGGCAGTGCCCGATCCGAAGGCGAATGAAAATTACCTCCTCGCGCCTTGAGCCACGCATGACGACCAGGTTTTTATGGAGTTCTTGATCCTCGTGAGTTTGAAATAAGAATTCTGTCACTCTTTTTGCCATGCTCGATGTAACTTTTTAATGTTAATGATAAGAGTAACTTATTCATGTTACGTTGTGGGTTTACCTCTAAAGAAAAAAACGACCACTTTACGAGCAGAAATACCACAAGGTGACTTCGTTACACGACAACTCTCGGCTACAAGGTGCAAAACCAATGAAAACCCTCTTGAAAACATTTAAATGGGAAGCCCTGCCCCACCCGCTGTATTCACCAGACATCGCTTCTTCAGATTATCACCTATTCCGTTCAATGGCACATGGTCTAGCGCAGCAGCGCTTCCATTCGTATGAAGATACCAAAAAACGGGTTGATTCTTGGATAGTCCCAAAAGACATCGTTTTTGCGATGCGGAATTCTACTGCTGTCAGAAAATCGGGCAAAAGTAGTAGCTAGTGATGGGCTATACTTTGAGTGGTATATTGTATACCACATACTATAAAAATAAAGCTTTATTTTTCACACAAAGAACAGCGATAACTTATTCAAGCACCTTATAATTTATTGAAAAAATGTCTGGTGAGTATTATTGGCAATGAGACTATAGAGTTTGATTGAATTGAAAGTGATTGTTTAGATATTTTTGGGTTTAATAAGCTAAATATAGCTGAATATTGCGCCACGAATAGTAAAACATTTCGAAATTTTATCTACAAGAAGTCTTCACAGACCCTATTTATTTGAACAGAGTACTACAATCACTTTCATTAATCGTCAATCATGTAACATTGAGTTTCCAATGTGTATATTGGCGTATATACTGATATATTTGTGTATATTACATTATATTATATCACATTACATTATCAGTACAATATAACACTGCAACTGCATCCTGAGGGACAGACATTTGGCAGTATTTGGTGTTCAAAGAGACTGGCAAATTTGAAACGCATTTTTGGAGATGTTGATATTACGAGGCATTCTAAACTAGTAAAAACGAGAAAGAACTAATTATCAGAAACAATTTCACAATTGTGAGTTTGAACTTGCAATTATCGTCGCACGAAGGTTGAAGAATGAAGATGTCTTGTGTAAAGCAGAAACCTTGCCTGTAACCTACTCTGTGGTCAGTGAACAGTGCATTAATTTATTTTTACTTTCTTGTATAGGTTATACGTATATACGGAATGATATACGTAGTACAAGATATATTACTTGTATGCTTGTCTATAGAAAGTTGTGTAAAGCTATGGAAATGAGATTTTGAAATTTCAACGGAAATGCACGTTCATGGGCCTTCTTTTATAAAAAAATAGTTGTTTTTTAAAATGTCCGACCGTCTGTCCGCGTGTCTGTCTGTCAATGAACAACACTAGTACCTAAACCATTCGTAGGTTACGTATGATTTTTGCCAAATTGAACATTCCTTGATCGATCTGACCAAAATCAAGGACCTACAATTGTTTTAAAAAATTATTTAAATTTCGGGGTGCTTCATTAAAAAACTTCCGGACATTTTCACGTTTTCTCAAAAATGGCTCCACAGTTTTTCTTTATAATTCTTCTAAGAATACAGTGAAATACACTGATGAAAATGGCATAGATCTATTTCCATGGTTATCTCTCAATTTTCGAAAATTATCAAAGATTGAATTCTTTCGGCGTGTACCTACAAAGTGGAAGATGGAGTTTTCTAGATGAAATTAGTACTTCACAAAGAGTACTTAATAACTATTATGTAATACTTTATTTGAAGTTATTTAAAGGACTTACACTCACAAATGTAATAATCTTTACAAATTGCTGGTAATGTGCATATTAAAGATGTGAGAGATCTTTCAAAAAAATTACATGTATATAATTTTTGAAGAAACAAAAAAATAACTCAAAATAAACTTTACGTCATATTAAAGAGTGTAATTAGCACTATCCGTTACAAACGTTTCAAGAAAAAAAGTGCAGCCATATATGAGCGTTTGAGCGTTTGTGAAAAGCGTTTGAACGTTTGTGAAAAAGCGGAATTTTAAGCTACTTTTTACAGAAAACGGTTTTGTTTTCGATTGATTGATTGATTGATTGATTCGTGTTTCCGGGCGCGTCAACTACCTTGGTCATTAGTCCCGTAAGTGTAGTGCGTGTTTTTCTGAAGGTGGCGATGGTCTTTTTCCCACTGGATTTTTGTTTTCGAGAAACTTTACTTGACATTATTTAAAGCACTTAAACTCGTAAATATAATGATGTAAACAAATCGCCACTAATGTAAATATTAACGACGTGAGAGACAAGTCAAAAAATTACATTTTTGTAATTTTTGAAAAAACAATAAAATAAAGCGATATGGCTTTTATGTCATCTGATAGAGTACATTTACCACTATCCCTACCAAAAGTTTAAAGAAAAAATTTGGAGCCGTTTTTGAGAAAATCTTGTTTTTTTAATTTTTTAAAATTGCACATATTGCACGCAATATTGCGCGAAAACTACTAAAATTTTCAAAAAATGTACATGACCTTTATGAAAGAACTCAATATGCAGAACAAATTTTATTTGAAGAAAAATCTCTATCTTCAATTTTGTAGTTGGAGAAAGACGCCGAATAAAATTCAAACTTTCACAATTTTCGAAAATTCAGAGTTATCCGTGAAAATCGGACCTATGCCATGTTAATAAGTGTATTTTACTCTATTCATACAAGAAATTTAAAGAAAAAATTTGGAGCCGTTTTTGAGAAAATTTTGAAAATCCCCGGGGGCTTCATATAAAGTACCCCCAAATTTTAAGAATCTTTTTCAAAATCTCAAAGCTTCGACTAGAATCAGATCGACGGGGAATATCCATTTTGGAAGAAATCGTACGTATGGTTTAGGCGCTAGCAGTGTTCACAGACGGACGGACGGACGGACGGACGGACGGACAGACGGACGACTTAATTTAGCAACTGGTTTTATCCACTTTTTCGTTTTCACGGCCCGGCAATGAATTTTTTTCCGCCGAAAATTGGCCATTTTTTCGCGCAGCATTACATAACTTTCCCTATACTACGTATATCACTCCGTGTATACGTACGTATAAGGGAAAGTACAAATCATTAATAACAAAGGAAGTAATATTAGGTTCGGAAAGTAAACGATCGTAGTGGTATAATCCCCAAAAAAGGCCTATGAAAGTGAAAATAAGGGGAAGTGAATGATCTTGTGAACGAGTAGTTGATTAACGTTCATACAAAAAACTTTCCAAGTTTTGTGTTGCAAGTATTATAAAATGGTTTCTTCTCGCAAAAGAAGGGAATGTTTAGAAGATTATCGACGTTGTTATTTGGAATTGTTTTTGATTTCTCAGCAACCAAAAAAAATTGGCGAGGTTGTGCCACATTCGATCGCGCGTTCCTCCGTTCACAAGCCTCTCGTCTAAGCCGTTAGCCTAAGACGAATTCTTTTATTTAACGGGTTTATTTATAGGACGAATTGTATCTGAAAATTTATTGAACTTTTGCATTTGTGCAATTTAAAATATTAAATAAATTACTCCTATGTGACAATAAGAATGCAGTTCAATTTACGTGACTCTACAGAATAATACAGTCTACTTATAAATATTTCAGTTCAGCGTTATATTTTAATTCTCGCTGGCAGTCGCTTGGCTCTCAGACTTGCTGAGCTGAGGCGTTATCTTTACCTGCCCTGCGGGCAAGGTGAGATGAGGAGAGGTGATAAGAACTAAAACTCCCTGACGAGTTTCGACACTCAAAACTTCAGAATTCTCTTGCAGCAAGAAATAACTAGAAATCTATGTAATATGTATCGACTTCAAGAAAAAAAACACCTACAGTCACTCAATTTATTCTCCAACTGTTTACCCCTTATAATCTAATAAAAAATATCTCTTATTTTATCGTATTATTGGTAATGGACAAGTAATACATTACATTTTCCCCCTAATAGCACTTCATCCTCCTCTTAAAACTCTTAACGAGACGACGAACGGGAGACTGTAGAAAATTATACCCTAAATTATTCAAAATCGAAAAGTTTTCATAAAAATCTCGCTTCTACAGCTAGTTTGCATTTTTTGTGCTCCATACGTACAAACATTTTCAGGGAATGAAAAAAACGTACCCCAGTCAGAACTTGAACTAGAGCCCTCTGGCTCTACCACAAGCAAACGCTCTACCACTTCGGCTAGGAGACGGCTCTTCAAGATTTCACTAATGCAGTATTTTGCATATTAGGATGTCGTTGACAATAGAAAATTGTCTTGAAAAAATTCAGAAACTACTCGAAATTGAAACTTAATTGTGAATTAAATTTATTTTAAAATCTAATATTGTAGAAAGGAGTGGATTAGAATATAAATCTCAAGCTTCAATATTGAAGACATTTTGGTGGGTATTTTATATGAAGCTCATTAGACATTTTTTAAAATTTCAAAAAATGGCACGAAATTTTGTATTAAGTTTTGACTTTGGCTAGAGTAAAGTCGTTTAAGAAAATGATGCATGTCGAATTTTCGTTGAAATGCCTGATATTTAAAAAATTGAAGAAATTCAATTTTTTTCGTCTCTATGCCACTGCAATTATAAAGATTTTTTTAAATGAAATCTGTTCATCATAATGATTTCATAATTCTCGTAAATCATCTCATTGTTGTCGGCCGTGGTTATTGTATGATGTAAATAATATCCTTATAAAAAGAAATAATATATTGAAGGAAGGTAATAAATTTAACTTAGAACTAACAAACACACTTCTTTACTTTAAGAAGTTTTTATCACTTATGGTTTTCATTTCTTTCGTACATAAAAATAAGAATAAAAAAACGTTTCGCGCAATTTCTGAGAAAGCAAATATTTAAAATTTATATTGCCCGTTAAATGCAAAATTACTCAAAAATATTAATATTTTCAAAAAACTAAACATGACTTTCTTTTAAGATCTGTTTAACAGATTTCACTAAGAAAATCACTTATGTTCCTAATTATACTTGTAGCAAGACAATGAAAAAATTGATTTTCTCCAATTTTTGAAAAATCAAGAATTTTATCGAAAATGTGATCTGCATCATTCTCTTAAGCGATCTTTACGCTACCCGAAGTCAAAATTTAATCAACAATTTGTTGCCATTTTTTGAAAACTTTTAAAATGTTCCAGATGTTAGGCTGCAGATTCCATATACAGTACATACCAAAATTGAAATATTGGTTACAAATTCAAGGGACCGCCAGAACATCCAGCTAGAATGGGAAATACAATTT
>JAHLJT010008446.1:101825035-101934532 GCA_031308135.1 Acheta domesticus
TGTACACCCCATATCACAGAATATGCACCGTGTCCAGTGCGGCCAAATGTGGCCTTTCCACAGCTTGGACAACCACGCCTGGGCACTTGACCAATCCCGGAGCTTAGGCAAAGCGGCTCTTATCATTGGCTTTTGTGCCAAGATTCAGACACTTCCCCTTCCTCCCCTTGAAGATTTCCTCCTCGTTATCTCAAAGGGGCGGAGCAATTTTTGAGGTGATTGACGTCGGCGTCGCTGCTTCGCTATCGGGGAGGGAGGCAGTAAAATAAGGGAGGGGAGAGAGGGAGTAAGAGCAATAAGAGGAGTGGATATTCAGGCGAAACGGATTGCTGAGCGTGGGCGCGAGACCCCCCCCCGACCCAATTCACCTGGACGCTGGCCCTGTGGACGCTGAGGACACACGCGCCCCACGCGCGGTCACGGGAAGGAGCAATGACATTTTTATCGAATTCTTTATGCATAAATAGCAAATGCGAATATAAATAGCAAATGTTTATTTTTATTTGTGGAAATCTTCACTCAAGTTAAATATTTTATTAACTATTTTTGAATAACCACCTGTTAAAAGAAGAATAAATTAAATTAGAAGAAAAAATTCAAATGTAACGATTCGATGTAATTTTCTTAAAACAAGCTATTAAGAAAGTAACAAAAACGTCTTTGAATAAACTTGAAAGATACTGAGTTTGTAGCTAAGAAATTTCAATGCCGTTACAATTTTCCAGTTAAAATGTTTAAATGGAACACAGGTGTTCTCAAAGGTACTATTTTCACAACTTATATTATGTTTTAGTGTGACCTCCATAAACAGTGTCTGGAGTATTATGTTCGATTGGAGGAGCTCCATCGCGATCCAAAGAAACTCCAGGAAACTCACTTTACCACCCATCGATATTCAAGTAAGGCACCGTTTTATTCACACGAATCACACCGTCCTTGTGTTCTATTGTCTTGTGAAATAATTTTTACCTTTGTAAGGTATACACATGAGGAATATTTTCTGTCTAGAAGAGGAATCCCAATACAATAATGTGCATCAAACATCATAATTCATTTGATTTTACATAGACACCTACAACATCAGTGTTAGACTCCAAATCCGAACTCGCAAGACTCCAAATCCGAACAATTGATCTATTTTCTTTATTATTTACACAAAATTCAACTTCATAGTTTCTTAGAATAAACGAAACGTGAATTGTGCTTAATCACCTTAACAATTGCGTAGTGCAACATTATTAGTAAAATTGCCAGAAAAGATGTGACAAATATTTAGATTGATTTTAAATCATATGATGATTATGATTAGGGTTTAAAGGCGCTTCAACATGTCATTGGAGCTCGTGTCAATCAGTAAAATAATTTTTATTTATTATAAATTGAGTAAAAATATAGTAAATTCTGACTAATTATGAAATGAAATAACTGATAAAGAGAATGTTTCATGAACAATAGAAAATCAGTTCATAGAAGGCATTTTAAAAATCACCCTCATCTCTCGCGATGTCTTCTCCGATTACCGCTTAAATTTTTGCAGTGCACGAGAGCATTCTATACGGTAATGTCTGTTCATTTCTTGCAAATGCGGAGTGGGTAACAACGCGATAAGATGTCCTTGTAAGAAGTGGCAGTGCCCGATCCGAAGGCGAATGAAAATTACCTCCTCGCGCCTTGAGCCACGCATGACGACCAGGTTTTTATGGAGTTCTTGATCCTCGTGAGTTTGAAATAAGAATTCTGTCACTCTTTTTGCCATGCTCGATGTAACTTTTTAATGTTAATGATAAGAGTAACTTATTCATGTTACGTTGTGGGTTTACCTCTAAAGAAAAAAACGACCACTTTACGAGCAGAAATACCACAAGGTGACTTCGTTACACGACAACTCTCGGCTACAAGGTGCAAAACCAATGAAAACCCTCTTGAAAACATTTAAATGGGAAGCCCTGCCCCACCCGCTGTATTCACCAGACATCGCTTCTTCAGATTATCACCTATTCCGTTCAATGGCACATGGTCTAGCGCAGCAGCGCTTCCATTCGTATGAAGATACCAAAAAACGGGTTGATTCTTGGATAGTCCCAAAAGACATCGTTTTTGCGATGCGGAATTCTACTGCTGTCAGAAAATCGGGCAAAAGTAGTAGCTAGTGATGGGCTATACTTTGAGTGGTATATTGTATACCACATACTATAAAAATAAAGCTTTATTTTTCACACAAAGAACAGCGATAACTTATTCAAGCACCTTATAATTTATTGAAAAAATGTCTGGTGAGTATTATTGGCAATGAGACTATAGAGTTTGATTGAATTGAAAGTGATTGTTTAGATATTTTTGGGTTTAATAAGCTAAATATAGCTGAATATTGCGCCACGAATAGTAAAACATTTCGAAATTTTATCTACAAGAAGTCTTCACAGACCCTATTTATTTGAACAGAGTACTACAATCACTTTCATTAATCGTCAATCATGTAACATTGAGTTTCCAATGTGTATATTGGCGTATATACTGATATATTTGTGTATATTACATTATATTATATCACATTACATTATCAGTACAATATAACACTGCAACTGCATCCTGAGGGACAGACATTTGGCAGTATTTGGTGTTCAAAGAGACTGGCAAATTTGAAACGCATTTTTGGAGATGTTGATATTACGAGGCATTCTAAACTAGTAAAAACGAGAAAGAACTAATTATCAGAAACAATTTCACAATTGTGAGTTTGAACTTGCAATTATCGTCGCACGAAGGTTGAAGAATGAAGATGTCTTGTGTAAAGCAGAAACCTTGCCTGTAACCTACTCTGTGGTCAGTGAACAGTGCATTAATTTATTTTTACTTTCTTGTATACGTTATACGTATATACGGAATGATATACGTAGTACAAGATATATTACTTGTATGCTTGTCTATAGAAAGTTGTGTAAAGCTATGGAAATGAGATTTTGAAATTTCAACGGAAATGCACGTTCATGGGCCTTCTTTTAAAAAAAAATAGTTGTTTTTTAAAATGTCCGACCGTCTGTCCGCGTGTCTGTCTGTCAATGAACAACACTAGTACCTAAACCATTCGTAGGTTACGTATGATTTTTGCCAAATTGAACATTCCTTGATCGATCTGACCAAAATCAAGGACCTACAATTGTTTTAAAAAATTATTTAAATTTCGGGGTGCTTCATTAAAAAACTTCCGGACATTTTCACGTTTTCTCAAAAATGGCTCCACAGTTTTTCTTTATAATTCTTCTAAGAATACAGTGAAATACACTGATGAAAATGGCATAGATCTATTTCCATGGTTATCTCTCAATTTTCGAAAATTATCAAAGATTGAATTCTTTCGGCGTGTACCTACAAAGTGGAAGATGGAGTTTTCTGGATGAAATTAGTACTTCACAAAGAGTACTTAATAACTATTATGTAATTCTTTATTTGAAAGTTATTTAAAGGACTTACACCACAAATGTAATAATCTTTACAAATTGCTGGTAATGTGCATATTAAAGATGTGAGAGATCTTTACAAAAAAATTACATGTATATAATTTTTGAAGAAACAAAAAAAATAACTCAAAATAAACTTACGTCATATTAAAGAGTGTAATTAGCACTATCCGTTACAAACGTTTCAAGAAAAAAAGTGCAGCCATATATGAGCGTTTGAGCGTTTGTGAAAAGCGTTTGAACGTTTGTGAAAAAGCGGAATTTTAAGCTACTTTTTACAGAAAACGGTTTTGTTTTCGATGGATTGATTGATGATTGATTGATTGGTGTTTCCGGGCGCGTCAACTACCTTTGGTCATTAGTCCCGTAAGTGTAGTGCGTGTTTTTCTCAGGAAGTGTGGCGATGGTCTTTTTCCCCACTGGATTTTTGTTTTCGAGAAACTTTACTTGACATTATTTAAAGCACTTAAACTTGTAAATATAATGATATAAACAAATCGCCACTAATGTAAATATTAACGACGTGAGAGACAAGTCAAAAAATTACATTTTTGCAATTTTTCAAAAAACAATCAAATAAAGCGATATGGAGTTTATGTCATCTTATAGGGTACATTCAGCTCTATCCCTACCAAAAGTTTAAAGAAAAAATGTTGAGCCGTTTTTTGAGAAAATCATGTTTTTTTTAGTTTTTTTAAATTGCACATATTGCACGCAATATTACGCGAAAACTATTAAATTTTTCAAAAAAGTGTACATGACCTTAAGGAAAGAACTCGCTATGAAGAACAAATTTTATTTGAATGAAAAATGTCATATCTTAAATTTTGTATTTGGAGGAAGAGGCCGAATAAAATTCAAACTTGTGCAATATTCGAAAATTCAGAGTTATCCGTGAAAATGGGACCTATGCCACCTTAATAAGTGTACTTTACTCTATTCTTATAAGAAATTTAAAGAAAAAATTTGGAGCCGTTTTTGATAAAGTTTTGTAAATGTCCGGGTGGCTTCATGTAATGTACCCCCAAATTTTACAGAATCTTTTTCAAAATCTCAAAGCTTCGACTAGAATCACATTGAGCAGGGGAAAATCCATTTTTTGAAGAAATCGTATGTATGGTTTAGGCGCTAGCAGTGTTCACAAGACGGCCGGAAGACGGACGGACAGACGGACGACTTAATTTAGCAACTGGTTTTATATCCACTTTTTTTCGTTATCACGGCCCGGGAATGAATTTTTTTCTGCCAAAAACTCGCCATTTTTTTCGAGCAGCATTACATATTTTCCCCTATACTACGTATATCACTCCGTGTGTACGTACGTATAAGGGAAAGTACAAATCATTAATAACAAAGGAAGTAATATTAGGTTCGGAAAGTAAACGATCGTAGTGGTATAATCCCCAAAAAAGGCCTATGAAAGTGAAAATAAGGGGAAGTGAATGATCTTGTGAACGAGTAGTTGATTAACGTTCATACAAAAAACTTTCCAAGTTTTGTGTTGCAAGTATTATAAAATGGTTTCTTCTCGCAAAAGAAGGGAATGTTTAGAAGATTATCGACGTTTGTTATTTGGAATTGTTTTTGATTTCTCAGCAACCAAAAAAAAAATTGGCGAGGTTGTGCCACATTCGATCGCGCGTTCTCCGTTCACAAGCCTCTCGTCTAAGCCGTTAGCCTAAGACGAATTCTTTATTTAACGGGTTTATTTATAGGACGAATTGTATCTGAAAATTTATTGAACTTTTGCATTTGTGCAATTTAAAATATTAAATAAATTACTCCTATGTGACAATAAGAATGCAGTTCAATTTACGTGACTCTACAGAATAATACAGTCTACTTATAAATATTTCAGTTCAGCGTTATATTTTAATTCTCGCTGGCAGTCGCTTGGCTCTCAGACTTGCTGAGCTGAGGCGTTATCTTTACCTGCCCTGCGGGCAAGGTGAGATGAGGAGAGGTGATAAGAACTAAAACTCCCTGACGAGTTTCGACACTCAAAACTTCAGAATTCTCTTGCAGCAAGAAATAACTAGAAATCTATGTAATATGTATCGACTTCAAGAAAAAAAAAACACCTACAGTCACTCAATTTATTCTCCAACTGTTTACCCCTTATAATCTAATAAAAAATATCTCTTATTTTATCGTATTATTGGTAATGGACAAGTAATACATTACATTTTCCCCCTAATAGCACTTCATCCTCCTCTTAAAACTCTAACGAGACGACCGAACGGGAGACTGTAGAAAATTATACCCTAAATTATTCAAAATCGAAAAGTTTTCATAAAAATCTCGCTTCTACAGCTAGTTTGCATTTTTTGTGCTCCATGCGTACAAAACATTTTCAGGGAATGAAAAAAACGTACCCCAGTCAGAACTTGAACTAGAGCCCTCTGGCTCTACCACAAGCAAATGCTCTACCACTTCGGCTAGGAGACGGCTCTTCAAGATTTCACTAATGCAGTATTTTGCATATTATGATGTCGTTGACAATAGAAAATTGTCTTGAAAAAATTCAGAAACTACTCGAAATTGAAACTTAATTGTGAATTAAATTTATTTTAAAATCTAATATTGTAGAAAGGAGTGGATTAGAATATAAATCTCAAGCTTCAATATTGAAGACATTTTGGTGGGTATTTTATATGAAGCTCATTAGACATTTTTTAAAATTTCAAAAAATGGCACGAAATTTTGTATTAAGTTTTGACTTTGGCTAGAGTAAAGTCGTTTAAGAAAATGATGCATGTCGAATTTTCGTTGAAATGCCTGATATTTAAAAAATTGAAGAAATTCAATTTTTTTCGTCTCTATGCCACTGCCATTATAAAGATTTTTTTAAAATGAAATCTGTTCATCATAATGATTCATAATTCTCGTAAATCATCTCATTGTTGTCGGCCGTAGTTATTGTATGATGTAAATAATATCCTTATAAAAAGAAATAATATATTGAAGGAAGGTAATACATTTACTTAGAACTAACAAACACACTTCTTTACTTTAAGAAGTTTTTATCACTTATGGTTTTCATTTCTTTCGTACATAAAAATAAGAATAAAAAACGTTTCGCGCAATTTCTGAGAAAGCAAATATTTAAAATTTATATTGCCCGTTAAATGCAAAATTACTCAAAAAATATTAATATTTTCAAAAAAACTAAACATGACTTTCTTTTAAGATCTGTTTAACAGATTTCACTAAGAAAATCACTTATGTCCTAATTATACTTGTAGCAAGACAATGAAAAAATTGATTTTCTCCAATTTTTGAAAAATCAAGAATTTTATCGAAAATGTGATCTGCATCATTCTCTTAAGCGATCTTTACGCTACCCGAAGTCAAAAATTTAATCAACAATTTGTTGCCATTTTTGAAAACTTTTAAAATGTTTCCAGATGTTAGGCTGCAGATTCCATATACAGTACATACCAAAATTGAAATATTGGTTACAAATTCAAGGGACCGCCAGAACATCCAGCTAGAATGGGAAATATCAATTTTGGAGAAAGTCAGCTGATCAGTTTAGGTACAAGCGTTGTGTACAGACGGGCAGACAGGCGTTTTGACGTCAATCAATATTTGGGTATCAAGTATTCACAAAACATGGATTCTGGCAACATGTGTTAGATAATTTTTTCTAGATTTAGCAACGCTCTGGATTTATCCTCTTCTTCATTACCAGGGTACGGCAATTAAAAGTTTTTCTGTCAACAAGTCCATTTTCCCCCGCCGGATTATGATACTTTCTCCACACTGCGTTAGCAGTAGCGACAAATTAAGAGAAATGACAATTTTTCAATTTCTGTGAACGAATACAGCAAATTGCAATTAATTGAATGATTGATTAATGTTTTAAGGAGCGTTAACTAAAATATAATTAGTGCCATAAGTGAGGTCCATGATATATCCACGAGAGGTGGCGGTGTTCTGCCTCTTGCGCAGGCCGAAGATCCAACGCCTACCTACACTTCGACATGCAGAGATTCCGTATACACGTATCTCCCCTTACCCATAGGAACACCCCAGTCCGTGACAAAGATCTAAGCCTCCGACTGGTCTTTCATCATGTGTGGTACAGTTGTGCATGTAAGTTCGTGTGGTAGTGTGTGTGGCAAGAAAGAAAAAGGAAAGATCACATACGGTTCATGGATCCTTTTGTTAAGGTAATGCTCATTTATCGAATACTTCCGATTAAGAAATATTGTTGGCACACCCACGTATTCCATAAACTGTTTTTTCTCAAATAGGAGTTGCAATAGGAGGAGAAACGTTTTCCATAATAAACAGTAAAATAAATGTGTAGTACCTTCCTGTCGTTTGGACACATTGCCCAGTCATTATTTATCTGTTGGTGTTTTTTGGCCGAGTTAGTCTTCTTCAAAATGCTAATTTTGTAGAAGCACGTTGGTAGAACGAACGACTGACGTCGTATCCCGTAAGAGCGAGTTGTAAATAAGTGAGTTCCAAGCATATCGTTGGAAAATATTTTGTTTTTACTTTTCTTTATATAGTATTATTAATACAAAAATTTAAGATTCAAGGAAAGATGATATTTCATCCAAAGAACTTGACAAAATTCTTAGACGCAGAGAGTCACAAAGAAATAACAAAGTAATATGTGTTCGGAAAGAAAACGAACGTAATGGTATAAAACCAAAAGAGCCTATGAAAAAAATGTGGGTAAGTGATTAATCTTGTGAACGAACAGTTAACGAACTTCCGTAAAAAATACGTAGTGATGTGATAAAACTGTTTTCTTCTCGCAAAAGAAGAGAATGTTTACAATATTCTCGACATGGTTATTTGGAATTTATTTTCATTTTTCGTCACGTAAGAAACTGCTAGGGTTTTGCCGGATTTTGAACACGCAATCCCCCATTCTCCAGTCTCGAGCCTAAGCTATTGCGCTACTAACACAGATCTACGCGTTTCCGCGAACTAATGCAGTTAAGAATCATACAAATATGTGTCTTCATATTCATTGCTTTTCCCTATTTCTGTATCTAAAAATATTTAATAACTACCTCTTGGAAACAATAAGAATGCAGAGCAATCAACGCAATCCTATGAAATAGGTAATTCTAGTTATACGTGTTTCGGTTCAGCGTAATGGTAATTGCCAGCAGTGCTTCATTCCTACAGTTGCACTCAGGCCTTATCGCCTTTCGCCTCTGTCCAAGGTGAGATTGGCAGGCGTGATAAGGTTGAAGAAATGTAGCAGACGAGTTTTCGACTGTATCCGATATTCAGGAAAGAATTGAGAAATGAATTCATTTGCAGCAGTTCGACTTGAAGAAAAACACCTATCATCACGCAGTTAATGAACCTGCACACATTCAAATAAAAAAGCTCTTAGTTTTCGTTTTATTGGTGATGGTTACATAATATATTACAAATTTTACACTATTAACACTTCATCGTTGTCTTAAAACTCTTAATCAAACAACGACCGAGAGATTCGAAAAAAAATATATAACTTAAAATTTTGAAATCGAAAAAATTTTAATAAGAATCTCACGTTAATAATTAATTTTGAAGTATTGTGCTCCACACGTGGAAACGTTTCATAAAAAAAAGGCTATTACTTGGCCAAGACTTGAACTCGAGCCCTCTGGCTCTCGGAGCAAACACCGTACTAACTGGGCTACAAGACTCTTCCTGAAGACACTACACTATTTTGCACATTAGGATGTTGGCGACACCAGAATATTCTCTCGATAAATTGCAAAACGCTATTCGTGTTTTTAAAATAAACTTGTAAATTAAATTTATTTCAAAATTCAATTTTGAAGAACAGATTGCATTAAGAAATAAATCTCTAACTTGTGAATTGAAGAGATTCGGGTTCGAAGAATATTTATGGGAAAACTACTAACGTTTGAAGAAACTAATATAAAAGACCCAGGGCCGTCTTTGGGTTTGAAAGTACCCGAGGCACTCAGAGATTTCGGGGCCCCTAATCCTTAGTTCAACAAATTACGTTCTGGCGATCATAAGTTATTAAAATTGAATATTACACAGTTAATAAGCAAAAAACAAGGAGGTGCGAAATAGGGATCTCAAAATTTCCGGGGTGAACTTTACATTTTGAACTAATGATAAAATTTTAAAATAAGATAACAATGAGTTTGAAAAATAATGATAATATCATGTATTGTTCAAATATCACATGTCGTAATATTGTATTTTCCAGAACTTGAACTGCTTGAGAACGAATATGTTCAGAGAATATGGTTTCGATTACGTCTTAAACGTTACTCTCATAGAAAATGGAGAATTTTCAGAAAAAAGTTATTTCGGATTATAGAACTTTCGATACATTAAGAGCAGCAGATTAGGGAGCGGCCAGTAGGTATCTTAGGAGCTGAGATCGTTTAACGACGATGTATAGTTCGAAAGTATGGAGGTTCGAGTTGTGCCCGCAAATTTTTTTTACTTTCCCGTATACTATACGTACGTTTAGTTTGTCTTTCTGTCTGTCCGTCGTCTGTCTGCTTGTGAACAACGCTAGCGACTAAACCGTTCAGCCGATTTTCTCCAAAACAGATACTCCCAGATTGAGCTTAATGATCTCGCGGCCCCTTGAATTTGATACCGATATTTCAATTTGGAGCATAGTTTCCTTGAAGCCGTTGCGATTTTTTTCAAAATTTGCAAAAAATTGCGCCAACAATTTTGCCTAAATTTTGTTGTTTAATAGTCTGAAGGTCATTTAAGGGAATGGTCTCATGTTGGTTAAAAACTCTGCTTTTTCGAAGATTGAAAAAATTCAAAGTTTTTTCGGCATCTTCCTACAACTATAATTATGAAGGTACACTTTTTTGTTAATGAAATGTGTTAATAAAACTGGTCTTTCAGTAAGGTTATGCTCAATTTTCGAAAACATAATTATTTTTTCGGAAAATTATGTCAAACAAACATTTTTTTCGGTGATTCATTGATATAAATTGATTAATTAGTGCTTACGAGCATGTTAAAGGCTTAAGCAATTAGTCCTGTAAGTGTAGGGGCGTTTTTTCATGGGAGGTTCATCTTTCACCGCTGGATGGTGAGACCCGGAACCGAACTACCTGTCGGCTAGCGGTGTTTTCCTCAACCAGATATTTCCCAGCAACAGCGCGGCGTCGCAATCGGCTAGCCTATGACATGTGGTGAGACCCAGGATGCCGCGAGAGTTGCTCGCTATTTGCTGTTATTCTCTGGAATGTGTCACGTGACTTTGACATCACACTTGAGGTGCCCGTGATGGCTGCATCTCATTAGCAATGTTTAAGTATGTTTCCCATGGAAACAGCGGTTTTTTCTGAATATTTCTCCATTTTCTATGAAGAGTAACGTTTAAGACGTAATCGAAAACCATATTCTCTGAACATATTCGTTCTCAAGCAGTTCAAGTTCTGGAAAATACAATATTACGACATGTGATATTTGAACAATACATGATATTATCATTATTTTCAAACTCATTGTTATCTTATTTAAAATTTTATCATTAGTTCAAAATGTAAAGTTCACCCCGGAAATTTTGAGATCCCTATTTCGCACCTCCTTGTTTTTTCCTATATTGCGACTAAAGGACAGGTGATTTGTGCATTGGATCACCTCCTGAAAGACGTCAATTAATCATTGGATATAACGTACTTAATTAAAATTCCTGATTTCCTTCGTGAAAATTGGGCTTGGCCATTTAGTTTCCGGCCATTTAGTCTCCGTCTACCCCACAGCAAAGATACGTTGTATCAAAAAATTTTAAGTTTATTTAAAAATGGAAAATTAATTTAAAAATAATTAAAAGTGATGATTCTTTTCACATAACCTCTTCAAATTCTACTTTATTATATCTTGGATTACATGGAATACATCGATTACTTGGATACACGGAATACATTATGATACGTCGCACCGAAGACTTACGTTAAATATATTTAAGAATTGCATAAAAGAAATTGAATTATCAATTGTAATAAACAAGAAGGGAATGCATTCTGTTAGCATTTATCACAAAGGCACAAACACAAAATGGTATTTTTAACGAGTTCGTAATAGCTACTAGGGAACTTTGTTAAACATGTAAAAATGAGATATTCCTTTCTCAATTATCATAATTATATTGCAATTGATACACTATTAATATTTTAGCTACCGTATCGCTTGCAAAACTCATTTCGTCACATTGCTTGAAACACACGATACCAGCATAAAACTAAATATCTTCATATAAACATTTACAAAAACCAAATTTATTCCTCCTCGCAAGAGGAGGGAATTTTGGAAAAGCTCGCGTGATGACAGCGATTAATATGTACTGAGCATCAGGTAAAAAAAAAACAACAACTATTTGGCAGGATTTGAACTCACGTCCATTCCTCCATCTATTATGCCATTAAACCTCGCCGCTACCACACAGACCCCTTTCTTCGCAGATCTGGGACATTAAAGAACCATTTTTTCTTGAAATTTATTGTTCTTATTACATACTACATTTTCTGCAGGTGACAGCAAACTCACATTCTCGATTTACAAAGCAGAGTCATCAACCGCGCTATACTATTCTATAGTTAATTATAGTTACAAATATTTCGATTCGTGTGCCAGTTTGTCAGTGCTTGCGGAGTTGCTTCTATTCTGCCAAGCGCTTATCTTGCCCCCATATCTTCAAGGTGATCTCCGCATTATGCGATAAGACTGAACTTGCTATCGGCGGCATAATACTAGTCTGAAATAGAGAAACGCGTGGTATTAAGCAAGTAATGACATGTTTTTTAAAATTAGTTATTACAATTAAGGGAATTGCCGGTCAAATTTGCACTCGTTATTCTTGAATACTTGCAATCTTTCTGTTGAGTGATATAATACTAACAATAATTTTCCTGCAAATAGTAGATTGATTGCTTCCCAAAAATCTTATCATGCTTATAAGGCAAAAGCAAAGAACTAGTATTTACAACAAACAACGAACTACAACGGCATATACTTTCTGCCTGATATGTCATTGCCCCACAATATTGCTACATGAACTACAATACACTACAAGAACCTGGAAAAGTTTTCAACCAGTAAAATTATTTCTATTGCACCGAGAATCGAACTCAGGATCTCTGAGTTACTAACATATCGTACATCTTACCTCTACGCAATTGATCATGAATTATGTTCCACCGAGTGCCGATGCGTCTTATGTCGAAATATCTTAACCCATTATTTCCAACACGTAGCAGAATAGAACTTGTGATGCTACAACAACACATATTTTGGGCATTATTTCAAACTTTCTAATTTTCAAAAATTCAGAGAGATTAACGAAAATGAGACCTACATTATCCTTTTAAGCGTCACTTGTTTTATCCGTGGGAAAAAAATTAAAGAAGAAAATTGGAGCGATTTTTCAGAAAACATTCTTCTAAAAATGGAACTAATTTCAACCAGAAATTACATGAAAATTACTCGTTTTAAAAAAAAATGTTCATGGCCTTTTTTAAAAGCTGACTTTTTAGAACATATTTTGTTCAAGGAAAAAATCTCTATTTTCAATTTGTACTTTTGAAAAGTTTACTTTTTGCAATTTGCGAAAATATGTAGAGGTCGCCTAAAATAAGACCAGAACCGTTTTTTACCGTCCTTTGATACGTAGAAGGAGAAAACCTAATAAAAAGTAGTCGTTTATTAGAAAAAAAATTGTTGAAAAAGTTGAAAATTGCCTATATATCACGCAAAATTACGCGAAAACTACTCATGTTTTCGAATACTTATACGTGCCTGTATTCCAAGATCTTTCATTAACAGATTTCATTAAGGAAACGATCTCTATCTTCAATATTGCAATTGCAGGAAGACGACGAAAAAAATTGCTCTGAACTCAAAATGTAGCTACCAAATGCAAGCTGACTTGTTTTAATTTTTCAAAAAAATGGCCCTATAGATTCGAACGATTCTGTAGATTCGAACCATAGATAGTCAGCACAGAACGCCCGGCCTGCTAGCCATTACACCCTATAAACCCTTCGCGGGGCCCACTTGAGCAAACATTTCATACAGGTACTTTTATAAGAGAATTACACTTTTATGTGTACTTTGGAAGAAATACGCGGAAAAAGGTACAACCAATCACGGTGCGTGACGTGTCACTAGTTGACGTCATAGAGCCTGTGATGTTCGACAGTACAACTATCATTCTAGAGCCATGCCTCATCATGGACGGTCAATTCGGGAGCGATGTTGTCGCTCTTGTTGAAGCTGGCAATTATAGTGCTGCAGGAGCAGGCCGAGAATACGGTGATTCCCCTAGTACATAACGCATCGCGTTGGATTAGACAGTAGGAGGGAGTCAGGAGAGGTCACACGTCGCCCTGGAAATGGGTTCGTGGCGGGTTTCGACCGAGGCTGAAGATGACCGTTTGGTTGCTGAAGCGCGAGCGAGGCCATTCATGAACTCTGTCCAGTTTGAGGCGGAGTGTTAATTTCCTGGCAGTACTCACACTGTTTTAAGGCGCCTGAGAGATGCAGGCTTAAGATCCCGTCGTGCTGCTCAGAAACAGAAGCTCACAGATGAGCAAATGGTGTATCGACTAGCTTTTGCTGAAGAAAATATACATCGCGATTGGGGAGATGTTATTTTCTCTGACGAATGTATATTTTCATCAGCAAATGATGGTCCGATACGCGTCTTTCGGCCACCCGGCACCCGACACAATGCGGAATATGTGGCCGAGGCGTGGCGTTCTGGTCGCGTATCCGTTGCGTGTTGGGGTTGGATGAGCGCACGCGGGATAGGGATGCTGCACAGAATCGACCAAGGTCCAATGGACGGGGTCTGACCGGTGGGCAGTATGTGCAGATTTTGGAGAATATCATGGTCCCTTCCGTGCGGGTGCTTTATCCCGACGGAATCATTCATTTCCAGCAGGACCATGTCTCCTGTGCACAAGTCCCAATCGGTTCAAGAATGGTTTCGCGAGACAGGACCAAGTCGAGCTTCTCGATTGGCCTCCTTGCGGTGCCGACTTGAACCCGATTGAGAACGTGTGGGCGGAGACGAAGAGGACTATGTCCGATAATTGGCCCAGCTCACAGCCAACTAATTCTGACCAGCTATGGGAACTCGTTTCCGACGCCTGGGACGAGGTAGCGAGTAGTGAAGGGTACGCTGCTCGTCTCGTCCGCTCTCTACCACCCGGCGTCCTCAGTCGGGTAGTAGAGAACGGAGGCTTCTGGTCGTCGTATTGATGGACGACAAACCCGGCCCTTTTAGGGCCCCTAAGACACTTCAAAAATTATTATTAATTACAAAATATCGGACCAATTGCTACTGGAATCACATCATAACGAAAGAAAAAAAATCACCCCCTGTATTCGAACTCACATCACCAAACCAAGAGAGTTCCCATGACGTTAACCATTCGGCTATTGCGGTGCCTGTTTTATCCACCTCTTAGCCAAGTAGTTAATACAATCGTCTCGATATATTTTCTTCGTTTCCAGAGGTCGATCCGTTTACAATGAATTATGTTTTTAATACAAACGCGAACGTTTCTCTATAGAATGAAAGTAGTACACGATTTTACTTTCTCATATGCGCACTTCAGAACCACATTGTTATAATAAAACTGGAAATGGACTTACAAATATTCTAGAAGAGCTTAATGTCTAGAAGTAAAGCAGTTTAAAATAAACTTAATGGCACTAAAACAGCATGTACTTTCTCCCCTTTATTTTCATGCAAAATTACGCGGAAAATACTCATATTTCCGAAAAAATTGCACAAGACTTTTTTTCAAAATCTGTTTTTAAAGAACAGGTTTTATTCAGGAAAAAACCTCTACCTTCAATATTTTAATTGTACGAAGACTACGGAAACATTTTTGAACATTCGCAATTTTCGAAAAATCAGAGTAATCAACGAACATGAGACTTGCACCATTTTCGTAAGCGATTTCACACTATCCAACTGCAAACTTTAATAAAAAATGATGGAGCCATTTTTTTAAAATTTCGAAAATGTCCAAGAGTTTTACATGTAAAGTAACCCCAAAAATTGAAATTTCGGTTTAAAATTCAATATGCTGCGACATAAGCCGTTATTCGAATTTTCGCTAACAAGGTCACATAAAACATGTATTCTGACTACACTACGAATTAGAGGATTTGTTTCTGAACTTAGCAACTGGATTTATCCACTTTTTCGTTACCAGGACCCTGTAATACGAGCTTTCTTGCCGAAAAATCGCTTTTTTTCACGCAGCATTATATAACTTTCTCTCTACTCCGTAGAGGGAAAGTAAAATTGATCAGTTTTTGAGAAAAGTTCGTTAATGCGTTCACGGAAAATTGTTATACTTTTCCTACAAGAAACTCCATTCGAAATTTGGAAAACATTTACTCGATTTTTTATCACTTCATTTGTCGAATTAGTTATACCAAGAAGAGTCAAGAGCGCATGAGAAATCTGAAACAATTTAATATTTGTAATGTTGAAAAATGCCAGATATATTAATAAAATTGAGAAATTTACTACAGTGTTTGTAATAACGGTTTAGTGTATCTGAATAAAATATGTAATTTAAAAAATAATTCGTTTTAAGAAAGCTTATGCCGTGTGAGCATAATAAAACATACCCCCAGAAGTACTGGTTTCACATGCTTCGACCAACTTGCTAGTACAACAACAATTTTTTTTAAAAAAATCATCGGTTTAGAAGTCAGCAATGATTTAATTTTATTTTTATGTGGTACCATGTGTACAAAGGTCATTGTCCTAGTCTGAGAGGAGAGGATGATTATAACATGCCTTTTATACATTGGTTTTCTATTGTTCGAGTACCACGGTCTTTCTCAGTTTTTTCATTTTACAATTCGTCAGACTTTACTACGTTTTTCGTCTTTTAATTAATAAAAATTGTATTAACTGAGCACTGTCTTAGTGGATCTACTGTATGTTCTAAATACAAATTGACACTGACTCCAATGACCTTCGATGTTGAAGTGCCTTTAAACCCTAATAATAAACACCATATGATATAAATCAATTTATTCATTCATCACATCTTTTCAATTTTGGAATAATATTGCACTACGTAATGGTCAAGATTCTTTAGAACAATGCACATTTCTTTTAGATAATTGAAGAACATATAAAGTTGCATTTCGTAATAAAGAAAATAGTTCAATTTTTACTTTCCCGTATACTATACGTACGTACTATAGGGAGAGTTATGTAATGCTGAGCGCAAAACGGCGTATTTTCGACAGCAAAACTCTTATTACAGGGCCCTAGTAACAAAACAATGGATAAATCCAATTGCTAAATTACGAAAAAAAAATCTCCTAACACGTGGTGCTGCCAGAATCCCTATTTTGTGGATGCTTGATACCGAAAAACCAATTTATATTCTTTTTTCCTGTCAACTCATGCTATGAGAGGGAGCACCCCAAAAAACTGAAGATGCAAAATTGTAAAAAAGAATTATCATAAAAGTCGTATTTTGTAGAATACTGCTTAGGAACATAAAACGGTCCAATCTGTCTTCCTTCATTTCCATATGTTCTTCATCTATCATTTATCTTCACCCAAACTGTCCTTCATCATTTCCCCTTTTGTCATCTACCCGTCCCCGAAAACATGTCATCTGTAAGAATTTACTTGTCCTCAAAAAAAGCCGTGTCCTCGTAAGACACGCAAATCTGGTTTAAAAGGCGTAAGAAACATCGCTTTCAAGATATTCCCGAATACAATGCGTGTTGCAATAATCTTTGTTTTGTACGTCATAATCTGCAAACTTAAAAAATCTGTTCGTTGTAGGATGAGGTGTAATTCTCTATCCACCAGCATCACACTTACAGGGTTCTGTGTCGATGGTTTCTTTCAAACTGCCAAAACCGTTTTCTTTCCTTAGCTTGTGACATACTTATGCATAGAACTAGAAAGCTTTAAAAAAATGATAATTTGTATTTACATTCAAGGTCAGAATATTACTGGGTATACAATGTATACAAATCTATAATAAACACTAAAATAAATGCACAGATCTGTTTCAGTCATTTTCAAAGTATATTTATAGTGAAGGTGATTTGATGGGGGGGAAGGTTTTTATTATTTTGAATTGCAGCCCAGCAGTTGGAAAAATCTGAAAAAAAAATCACAACAATTTGCTTTTTAAGAGGAACTTTTGAGATTTTCTGGAGCCTGTTCCAGGGTTCTAAGACACAATAAAAATTATTTTTTCCTTTTAAGAAAATATTTTTGTATTTGAATTGGGCCTTAGAAAATATCGAAAAATATTTTACTAATTGACGAAAAAATTAAAATTCAAAAACACGATTTTGGCTGTAGAGGGGTGTGGGTGGTGGGACGGGGACTAAGAAACCTTTCAAAAAATTTTTTTATGTTAGAATTATAGTGTAAGTCCTCCTATGTCATTTAGTTTAGGGAAAAGTTTTACCATTATTACCGGGGGTACCTTTTACAAAGGTTGTAATGTTTGTAAGTTGCGCCAATGGATAGTTGTCAGTTGCGCCTTTAAAACATATTTTCGACCTACAAATAACATTTGTAAATAATCTATCTTTCGCATTAGCCGGGATCACATAATTCTCTAGGAGGCATTTTATCGACGAATGACGGAAAATCTTATTACAATTGTCAGTGGGACTATTGATGCAGTATTCAAAAGACAGTGAAAACTCCAGTCAATTCATTATTTCTATCTCTTGATATGCAAAATTTATTCTCAAGTTAATGTTGAAATAATTAGTATCATTTCGGGGACCCGCAGTCTTAAGAGAAACGCAATGGTAACCCTGAAGATTTGGTCGCAAAGCCAACAGCGATAACACACATTTTTCCTTCTTCCAGGCCTTCAACGTCTACTTGGTATTAAATGTCACCGAAGAGTGCGACCAAACATAAATGAATAATGAATTTGAGGCCATTGTGTTGTTTAGACTTTCTTTGCAAAATTGTCTCTGCGCGAAATACACTACATACGAACATAAGCTATCAATCAATAGGGAGTTCAATTTAACGCGTTGCATTGTATATAGTAGCATCCCGTTTCAACAATAAGACATTTTTTCATTATAATTTAAAGAATCAACTTTAATTCATTTTAGAGTACTTTACTTAAATTACTTTATAAATAATTAAACTTGATTAAATTTTCCCCAACTCAAAATAGTTTAAAAATGCGATTGTTTTATATTGTTTACAATATTTATTAAAAATTCGAAAATAAAAAATTATCAATATGCAATGCAATATCACTGAAAATGCGTTAGTGGACAACATACAAAAATGCCAATTCCGTTATTGGATATAATGTAAAAAATGTAAAAATGTATAAAAAAGAGCAAAATACAATTTTGCAACGATATTTTACAGGAGAGGATCCCTAATTGTTTTCCATAGATTATAGTGATATAAATTTCCGAAGTTTTACAAAATTTAGAAAGAATACTGACAATTACAATTTTGAAATGTTTTATTTCCTACGTGGTTCTTTAGTGATCCTAATGGATAAGGGAAAACAGTGTTTGCGTAGGTTTGCTCATCTAGAAGAAGTGGGTGTAACACGATTTCATTCCAATGTCATTATAAAAACATTGCATTGCTCGTCTTCCGAAAATAAAAATATCATAATGTGAAAATACAAATTGTTTTACTTTAATTCCATTGCTTTGGATTGGAAATAAATCATAAATTACGTGTAAATTACACATTATATTGATGTGTGTATACCCCAAGTGATTACGCAATAGACTAAAGTTGGAGTTTCTTGCTTTGCAAACATTCAGATTTAAAAATATTTTATAAGAATCATGTATCTATCTCGTTCCTTATCCTCACGTAAAATTACTCAAAGATGAGGTATCACATATATTATGTAATGTTCTCGCTAAAGAACACCATGTAAAATGCAATCACTCTTACGTTATTTGACGTGAAATAATTCTGATCCCCAAAATAAAAGATCAGACCTCATTCGTTTGCTTAGAACTGCACTTCCTAATAATGTCTGCAGTTAAAAACTTACATTGTGACTAAATGAACTTTAAATACTCTTATTTTGTTTATTATTTTACATATCAAATTATTTTTCATAAAAATAGTCATGTTCCGCAACAACACAAAATTTTTGCATTTGGTCTTCTGAAAAACGAACGAAGAAGTAATTCACAACTGAAAGCTGCTATCTCGGAGTGTTTTGCAACTGACTCTAAAACGTATTTTTTAAAGTTATTTATGTTTCTTATAAAATAACTAGATTAGGCAGGTTACTGTGACAAATTATTTACATTGTATATTAAATATTACTATAATAAACGATGAAATGTAGATATGGAACCTATTACTCATTGTCGAGTGTTATTTTTTGCGAAAAAAAGCGTATTAAAAATTGGTTTTGAAATGTGTGTTTACTAGGAAATTGCATACCTTTATTTATGTAATTAAATGTATATACTATAACTTATGTAAAACTGTTCGTTGCTTTAATATTTACTTTCAAATATTTACCATAATATAACTCGCTATTGCCGCCATTCTGTAATGTTCACGATGAATAGTCCCGCCCCTCTGAAATAAAGCTAAAGCGGATTGGTCAGCTCCATCCCGTAGGGCGGGGCAGGGGTATGCAAACGGAGGTAAAGTTCGGCTCAGGACATCGCCCATATTTTGTGCAACCGAGGGTACATAACCAGTCAAACTTGTCATTTCGTTCTTCCGTTATTCAATAGAACTTCTGTTCCCCAATCACTTTTATAAATAATAATATTAAGCTTACGTTGATCACCGTGCAAGTATAAAGCAGTGTAAACACGTGTTGGGACCCCCGGGGCATCGCCGTGGCGGACACCGTGGGTGGTGGGGGAGAGCGTGAGAATGCCAGTAAACCAAACTTTCTTGTTCAGCTGGCATCGCCAGTGACTGGCGCGAAGGTCTTGCCAGTCACTTGCAGCAAGGCGTTTACACGTTGCCAGTCTCCACTTGCCAGTTGCTGGCAATCTCAACTGGCTCATTTACTGGCAACGTGTAAATTAGCCTTAAGACATCTTACACCGTGGAACTAAAGCACGCTGAAATTCCGTATACCAGTACCCATAGTTCAAGGCATTAATTGCTCTCTGTCGGCTCATCTGGTTGGCTGAAGAACACATTTGGCAGAGCGATACGGTCTTCGGCGAAGTTCACCTGTTTTGGAACCTGTCAAAAAATCATCTGAACGGACCATATCATCAACACGCTTACGCTTAATTACATGGCATGCTTGACGCAGACTTCGCGATGTCACGCTCAATGTCCCAACATTAATAAGAATGTACATATTCAGTTGGCGTAATCGGAATAGAATTGTTCAACGTCTCTCATATATACGAATACCCGAGAATCCTTTAGTAGCGTGCACGTATTACGTGTGATCAGGCCTTATTATGGCACTGTTCTGCGCACGAACGCGCCATAACGAGCTTAATACGACAGATCCGTACAGTTCTATAATTTCATTTTTTCCCCAAATATAATTCACTTCGAAAAGTTGACGTATCACCCGAATGATTTACTTTTTTAAGCAATATGATAGCTTAATGGCGGCCAAACACTTCACGACCCCCTCGTCAACACACCCGTGTGGGCCAGCGTCTATGACGCACAAGTACTTAATTTTTAACTCATGGATGTGGAGGGACGAAGATCCAGGATGCTTTCGTACGTTGGCTCGTAAGAACTCACAAAGAGAGGTGGTAAAGTGCAACAAAATAATTTCATTTCCTTTCCATATACGATAATACCATTTACAAAACAAAAAGACGTACAAAATTTATGACCGGAATACTTCAAAACTACAAAATTTCTTTACTCTCAGAAATACCAAAAGCTTCAATGTAAACATTACGAATCTGAGTTCTCGACTATATTAAGAACCATTAATATTTATATATATTTTTTAATTAAAAAAATAAGATTAAACATTTTTGCAACGAATTTTATTTCTCTCTCTCTCTGTATATACTAGGAAAACCCGGAAAACGTTGTTCTGGCCCTTCATCACCCTGTTTCTCCTCCCATCTCCCTTTTTCACTGTCTCTCCCTCCCTCCCTCACCATGTCCCGGTCTGTCTCTGTGTGTCTCTGTCTCTGCCACTTTCTGTTCCTTTCATTCACATTTACTTGCAGATTCTGCACGTCTCTTCGGTAATATCGAGAAACGCCGGAACAGCAAAACTGTAATAGAATGTTTAAGAAGAGCTCATCCTGTAGTTGGTTTAGTGGTGAAATGTCATTGGCATTTAAAATTAAATGATCACAGGTGTTGTCATTGCCAATGGCTAAAACTGATGATGATGGCAATCGAAAGCTGCTCTTAAAATAAATAACATTGTTGGCAATGACAACATCTGTGATCATTTAATTCATCCTGTAGATTACGGTGTAAGGCCTTGGGCCACAAAATTTCAGTTTTTAAGGCCCTAGAACGCATCATTTAGGAGTTATTTAACAATAAAGATTCAAATTACTGCCGAGTGTGTTGCGGATTGCATTTGACGTTAATATTTAGTTTTGTTCTACAGCGCCATGTAGTGGAGTTACAACAGAATTAACAGCACATAAACTTTCTGGATCAAAAAATACGTAGAAGTGCCAACTTTTGTGGAGATCGATCGTACGGTGTCGGAGTTTACCTCATATATTCTAACGAAACTCCCTGCGTATCAATTCCTAGGCGTCTGTTGGGAATTTGCAGATATCATGCTCTTGCGAGCTTTGTGATAACTCAGGACAGTGGGATCTTTTTGGGTGTTGAGATAAAATCCAAACAACTACACAAAAATCAATTAAACTAGGTTTAATATTCTGAAACCCCTTTTGATGCTTACACTGAATACACATAAAATCACAGACCAAAAAGAATGGTACCTTTCTCCTAAAGAATGCGTGAATGCTTTAAGAATGCGTGAACGTCCAATCTAGGACAATACCACGAATTCCATACGAAGGTAATTTTGAGAGCAAGATGTTATGGTCAATAATGTCAAAAGCTCTTAACAACTCCAAAAACTGCCTATCCTTAACCAATGCCGTTACACTTTACAAATCCATTATCAGACCGTTAATGCCGGACGCATGCCCCTTATGAACCAACGCATCAATTACCACCATCAATAAACTCCAATCCATAACTCCACATAGATTCCTCAGACTAGCAGCATATGCCCCGTGATTCATTTCAAACGTCCAACTTCATAAAGAGTTAAATACATCACCTATCATCACACATACCGCACTCTCTAATAATTTTATTCCAACCTAAATTCAGTAAACCATTGAATCCACCAGTGGCGTAGCGTCAGGGGACGCTAAGATGCTGAGCATCCCCACGTGAAATATTAATCAAAGAAACCGAAATATTGTATTGATAATCTTCCAAGTGAGTGAAACACACTGAGCGAAACACGTTTTGTATTAATTTTAAAGTGATTTCCTATGATTGAATTCTGCGCGTTAATACAAGCTGGCCTCTGATTGCTTGGACGCTAAAATGCTTCTGCCGCGAGATTGCGACGAGCAATGACGCATGCGCAGACGGCGAGATTCTCCCCTCCCGTCTTCACCCCTGCCCCAGGATTCTCGAGTCCCGAAAAGCTAGCATACGGGCAGCACACGGCTGGTGAGAAAGGCTTATGAGAGCAAGTTGCTCGTTTGTGCACGAGAGCGCAGCACACTTGAAATTGTCAGATAAATATTTTTCTTTCTCACTCGTGATTCCGTGCTTGGTCATGAGCAGAAACAGTAGATATAGTGCTTGCCTACTAATTTTCAATTAATATCTAAGAAGTTGAATTCTGACTTAAATATATTAAATTTTATTTTTGTTCGAAATATATCAATTCACAAGTGATCTCATTGTCAAACGCGCATGAGAACTAAAGCGGAGCTATTTCATAATTTGCTTTCAAGAAGTCTTTTGACATAAATCTGTTGAAGTAGTGTAACATTTGTTTCAATAACCTAGATTCTAGAGAACACTAAGAATCATGATGTCTTCAGTTCGCATTATTGTTGAGCATCCCCAAACGCATGAGACACGCTACGCCACTGGAATCCACTACAACCTGACTTCATTAAATGATTTCCCAACAAGAATTAAAAATAGATTTTCTTTTAAATCATTCTTGAACACTAACTCCGGTAATTGTTTACAGTAAGGACTCTTGTAGTTACCTACACCTTGTGTAGTGCAGTTAAGATTAGTATAATGAGTTCTAATGGAAGCCGTCACATACGATAGGAGCCCCTAGGACATTTTCCAAATTTTCAAAACAATTGCTCTATTGTTTTTGATTAAATTTTTATGTTGGCTTGTGTGAAAGATGTTTAAGAGAATGGTACTGGTCTCATGTTAGTTAAAAACTCTAATTTTTCGAAAATTGCAAAAGTTCAAATTCTTTTAGAAATCTTCCTACAACTAAAATGGAACTATTAAAGATAGATATTTTCCCCTTAATAAAAAATCTGTTCTTTAAAGATAGATTTTGAAATAAGTTAATGTACAATTTTTCGAAAATTTGCGTGATTTTCATGTAATTTTGGGTATTATTATTTTGGGTATATTTGGGTTAGAGTTAAGTGTTCACAAACGAGAATGTACGTGTGTTTTAGAACCACTAGTTTCCCTTCTCTTCAGTACAGGTTTCATTCTGTAATGAGTAGAGAGCTTTTCGTCCTTTTACCTTTTTTATTTTTCATTATTTTATTTATTATTTTATTATTTTTCTCAGAATCGTCAGGCTTTTTTTTCTCAGGCTGTCGATGTATAATTTCGTTTCATTATGAATGCATTCACGTAATGGATATTTGTGGTGCCTATTTTTGGCTTATTTTGGAAATGAGTGCCTATTGTGAGATAAATGCACATGTTCACCTTATTTTCGCTTTTCGAGGACAGGTTTTCCATTTGAATGTATAGTTTCGCCAACCGCAACCTTAAACTCGCGCTTCGTAACAATGTAAATTTGAAGAATCATTTGTCCAGCCCAACCACTTCTCTTAAAAGCAAATTTTCAATAAAAAGTTGATATAATTTCATTAATGCCAATGAAATCCTAACGCCTTTGTTTTATTCAATTCGCCGTTTTCTCATGAAGTTTGCACCCCCTTCAGCCCGTGAGATCTTGTCATCTTTACAGTCGCGGAGTCCGCCGTGCATCCGAAACCATACACAAGATCGTTCGCGTGTTGACACTAACTGGAAGGAATATCAGTGGATCAATCGTTTCGAGTGTAAGTCGTATAAAATCTAGCGAGGCCGCAGAACGCTAGAGTGCACTCATTTGAGTGTTCTTTTCTTTTCATGTGTTAGTAAATAAGTAGTATGCCGAAGAACAAAACTCGCAAATCAATTTTATATAAACAGTGGATAAAAGTCGACACGGATTTTTCATCTGACGAGCTAATTATCTTTTGCCAATGTTGCTGTAAAGAGGTGTGATTTTTAAAGGTTTCAAGCAGATGTATCACATTATCTGAAGCAATGATGCGTTATATTTGAAGCAAAAAGGCCTTAGTATCTCTAAATCTTGCAGAAAATCTGGCTTATATCGCTGCTCATTTCAGTAACATCTCTGGTATTTTAACAAAGCTAGAAGAGAGAAGTTTGTCTTTTGTGGATGCAGTAACTACAACTCGAAATCTTTAAGCCAAGTCCCGGGTAACATCGGTAAAGAAGTAGCGGCAAAATTCGGAAAAGTACTGCAACGTAATCCGGGTTGATCCACGATGGTAAAAGTGAGTTCGATATTCGTAAGGCAAAAGTGAGACATCTGATTTTGAACCTATCGAACAAAATATACACATATGTGTTTATGTGATGCAGAAAGATCGTTTTCAAGATACAAAAATATATAGAGTGACAGGAGATCACAGTTTACTTCAGCACATCTTAAACAGTATTTGGCAATACACTGCCATTTCAGTATGTAATAGTTTTCAAGATATTTGTTGGAACTTGCGCCTCGGGTTAAAAGATACATATACTACTTAGTATTAAAAATTATTAAAATTAATAAGTTTGCTTGAACGAGATGTCATCTACGTGAGATTTACATGAACAGTTAATGTATTATTTACGGTGGTTGACATGTATATCTCTTTTGGTTCCATCCCTTTATAGTAATTTGTTACCATAATAAAATGTGGAATTAGCAAAAAAATATCAACGGTGATTTCTTTTTATTTATCATAAGTGCCTTTTCTGATTTTAAATGCCTATTTTTGTGCCAATTTTTGAGAAATTTTAGTGCCTTTTTGCTTGCCTATTTTCCATTTTGTAGTGTCTATCAATCCGCTCTCTAGTAATGAGGCATCGACTTCCAATGACTTCTTCTCTTTTTTTCAGTTGTTTCAGATAAATAACTTTGTCTCTCAATCAGATTTCTTCCGAAGGCTACAGTTTGTTCTGTTAAGTGAAGTTCTGGATGTCTGTTCATAAATTCAACGTAAAGGGATTATCTCCATCCAGCAAGTGGATTACGTTGGCACTTATTAAAGTAACAGAACGCGTTCATTATTTCAATGTTCATATTGCGTGTCCACTTTATACAAGTACCTTGTCTCTTGATAACAGTCCTCCTAGAGGGTGACTTGCTACCAGGCAGATGGACTTTTGCATCGTCAGTCTTTTCCATTTCATTCCACATCATAGTTGTTACAGGGATCATCTTAAGGCTATCTATAGTATTCACCGAGGGCAGCCTCACGACTCGATGTACGCCAGGTTCTCGAGTAGTTTTCTACTTGTTTCACTTCATTAATGCTTGGGTGATGCTTATTATTATTATTATTATTATTATTATTATTATTATTATTAGTAGTAGTAGTAGTAGTAGTAGTAGTAGTAGTATTGTTATTATTATTGTTATTGTTGTTATTATTATTATTATTATTATTATTATTATTCCACTACATCACGACTGAAGATGTTATGAGTCGGCTCAAAATAAAATCTACTCCAGGTTCCAACCAGCTGCCTAAGGAGCAGATCTAGGGACTGTCGGTGCCTCTACAATACTTTACGCAGAATGTAGGCTGTTCCAAATAAAGCAATTTCTTGTACTTCCCAGTCCTATATTATTATTATTATTATTATTATTATTATTATTATTGTTGTTGTTGTTGCATATTCTAAGAAAACGCGAAACCTCCCTCACACCCATCAGCAGAGTACCGCAGAGAATTCTTACATTCAGAGGGCCAACTCATTCAGATACTGGCATATCAACACTACATATAAAAATTATCATAAAATATTCCCGCGATATGACAAGCGCATTGGGGAACGCTCCACGGAATGCACAAACAATGGGGAGTTTTTGCAGCCTCGAACGTTAAAGCAATCGAAAGTACTATCGATCTGTGCATGTGCAGTTCAAGTTTCACATCACTTTTGTGCATCTGCGTATGTATAGAAGATCGAGATTGCAGTCGATGGTTGCCCGCTAAGGCTTGCAAAAACTCCCTCATAATAGAGAGGTTTTGAACCCTCGAACGCGAATCACTATCGATTGCATAGCGCATGAGCAGAAGACCGATAGTACGTAACGTTCGAGGGTGCAAAACCCCCCTAATATCTTCATCCAGAGTGTCGACACACATGGGTCGAAATGCTGACCCCCAAACCTGCCTTCGGTACGGCACTACTATAGGTTGCAAAGCCCTACATCTAAAGTAGCGCTTCTGACAATGAGGATTGTTGGAAGTAAATTTCGTGGAAAGGATTGATTAATTGATAGAGCGACTGATGTTTCCGGGCACGTCAACTGCCACGGTCATTAGTCCGATTAGTGTGGTGGACGTTAAATCGAGAGGTGAAGGTAATTCCTTCCCCGCTGGATGGTGAGAATCGGCTCCGTCTTAGTCATTGGCGTACGCGGGTTTCCCATCTAAAAGTTTCTCTCCCTGCGGAGCACCGCCCATGCGGAGAGCCGGAGACCAGCTCTATGCTCCGGATTGCTCTCCCGACATGTGGGGTAGGGGAAGTGCGTGTGTGTGTGTGTGTGTGTGTGTATAAGTAAAGTGACAGGAGAGGACAACAAAGAGGAAGGAAAGATCGCATGCGGCCCATAACCCATTTGTTAAGGTACTGCTCGGGCATTCGCCTGATATTATTCGACGAATTGACGCAAAATACCGATTAGAGCAGCCGGCTGCTAGAATTCTCTTTCAGAGAGCATACTGCTTTCCGACTTGAAAACCTAGACGGGTCCCGAGGAAGATATTTTTTATATTAGCTACATAACTATAATAGGTCGACTTCAGTTGCTGTCTAGCGGCAAGCTGCTCTGATCGATAGTTTTCCGTGGTTTTTCCGATCAACACCAGGCGATTGCCGGAGAAGTATCCAAACAAACGGGCAACGGACCGCGCGCGATCATTCCTTCCTCTTCCTTGTCCCATCCTCATCCTATACTTACTCACTCTTACACTTACATGCACTACACCATCACACATGTCGGAAGGCCAGTCGAAGCTTGTTACGGCTTGAGCGGTGCTCCACTGATGGGAGATATCTGATTAGAAAACTGATAGGACATACCTCGCTCGCCGAGTGTAGGTCGGCGCCGGATATCGCCATCCACCGGGGGAAGATAACTGCCACCTCCAACGACAAAAACACGCACTACACTTACAGGACTAATGACCTTAGCAGTTGACGTGTCCAAAATCACTAATCATTCGAACATTCGATTGATTGTTAGTAATCCCGGGCGCTTCAGCAACTGAGGTCATTAGTCTCATAAGTGTAATGCGTGTTTTTGCTCCGGAGGTGGCGGTGGTCTTGCCCCGCTGGATGGCAAAATGCAGCGCCGGCCTACCGTCGGCTAGCGGGGGTTTCCCCAACCAGGTATCTATCACCAGCGAGGTACCACCTCAGCCGGGACAAGCCCTAAGCTCCCGATCGGTCTCCCGACATATATGGGGTCCCTCGCAGTGTAGTGTATGTTGGTGTAAGAGGGTGTAAGGGAAGAGGATAGAACAAGAAAGAGGTAGGAAAGATCGCGCGCGGTCCGTGGCCCTATTGTTTCTTTTGTTAGGATACTGCTCCGGCATTCGCTTGGTGTTGAGGAACATTCGAACCTCCCCGTCAGAGTTCCTAGGTAGTAGCAATTCTGACTTTGAATTAAACTCAGCCGGTCGTGGAATGGAAAGTGGTTCTCTTTCGAATTAGTCTTCACGGTACAATTTTTTTGAGGAATATTTACCTGTTTGTGATTGTTCATTAGTAATTCAAAAGTTTTAAGACGAGTTTGAAATTTGGGGGGTGAGCTCCCCTTGTCCCCCAAAGTTGCGCCTTGTTCCTCTCCCCATCACTTTCCCAACCGCTCGATCAATCACAGTAGTGTTCTCATGTTCATCCAACCTTGAGATACACCACCAGATGCAGTGTAATAGTTTCAATAGTGTCTACCAGGTTGCGTTTGCGAGAGCGCTCACAAGGTCACGTTCGGGCGGCAACGGATGAGGTTAGTTTACTTTATCAGGGACAGAGTGCAGCACGCTATCGAATGAGGTTTGAAGAACGTAACCAAGTTCTATGGATAGAATGCGCTAGTTATGAAAATCTCTGTGGTGTCAGTGATTGGTCAACCGTGCCCCACGTGACATTTGAATCCATTCAAAATAAACATGGCAGTTAATCTGAAGTGTCTCTACTAGTCGGCGGCTGAGAGAGAAACTGTGCGGACGTTGGGTTTGGTTCGAGTTTTACAGTGACATTTCGCTGTGACAATTTTCAACAGTGTCTAGCGTAATGTGAACTAAACCTTGGTGCTTCTGCACTTGCCATGTAAATGAAGATATCTGGCGCATGATTTGCAATCAACGGTTCGCCGATATAAGCTGTGTGTACAATCGTACGTTTTAGTGCATGAATGCTGATAACTTATCCTAGCGTCATTGGAAATTACAACGCTTGTAGAAGCCTAAGATAAATTAATACATTTTCATTCACGAAAAGAGGTGAGTAGTATTTGAATGGTCCCATCAATACTGCGTCGAAGTGGTGCTTCGCAGGCGCGCGTAGTTTGTTTGCGGCTTGAGGATATCCGTAATTTATATCAAAGATACATCCGAGGTATTTCTAAAAGTTTATAGTTATGCAGGCAATAAATGAATTGTGTAATTGAGAGTTCGTGTGGCAACATTCCACACACTCCTCTGCAGTGATTAAATTTTTAAACTTAAGAATTTTGGAATCTTAAAACTGTTTCAAGACACATTCTTATATTAGATTAATGTTGCAATGATTGAAGTTGACAGGTGTTTTCTGTGTGTTGTTTTTTATGTCAGTTTAATTGAGCCTGCAGGCTTAACAATAAATGTTTCCGTCTGTATGTCCTGTTATTTCAAGTATCAGTATCTTTTTGACAGCGAATGTTTGGTAATATTTTTTCTTAAGAAATCATCCCCAACTCTGTTAAACCTTTTGCTAGAAATTGTAAGTTCGTAAAAAATCCGCATTAACAATATTAGTCATTTTTACAACGCATCAATAATGAAAGAACGGTATATCTTTTGCCTTTTTAATATCGTTGGTGTTGCTATGAAACATTAAAATGTAATTCAGTAATAAAATCCTGGCATGTTTTAATTTTAATGAAGGCAAATATTGGACAACAATAAAGACTGCCTTGTACTTCGATTTTAGTATTTCGAAATATTGCTATGATTTCTTTATTCTCCAATCGGTTGTATTGTTTGTTTTAAGAGGTTCATTATTAACTGGCATTAAAATTGATTACAGGTGAAAGAAATAAAAAACAATGGATGAAAGCAATGAAATATTGGTTTGTGCATCTGAATATTTAAAAGGTAAGAAATACCTAGACATTATTTTAATTAGGTAATGGCATTCTACCTGCTGTGTGCAGGCAAATATCTTACTTGTGTTTACTATTGTTTTACGCAGAGAAGGTAGTTCAGGGTTAGAGGGCTTGAATATTAGTCACTTAACAGTTCACAATAAGGGTTGAACTGGGTGGCAGTGCATATTAAGGAAACGCAATGCCCATCCCCTAAAGAACAGAACGTAAATAATTTGCAATCGTACGTTTTGTTAGATACTTGAAGCTGAAGAATCTTATTGAGATGTTTCCCGGGATTTCTCAGCCCTTATTGGATTATGTTTATTTTCAATTTAAATGCAAGCTTCGTAAGTAATTATTTTATTAGAAAAAAATCGTAGTTTCCCTACTGTGAATATTGCATCTCCTGTATTACAAAAACAATCAGCAACGAAGTTACTATTACACCAATGTACTCGTATGCGGTCGTTATCGGTTTTCGCAACTCAAGGTCTTTAAGCTCCTATTAGTGTTTGTTTTGTGTATTTGAAATTTGCGGGGGAAATGAATCAAGGAAACAAACGCTTAATGGTGAGTTTTCGTACTGACGATATCACGAAAAAAAAAATTAAATGAACTCTCCCGCAGCATCGCTGGACCACGCTGTTCTGATGTCTTCTGGCAACGGAATTTGAATTGAACCACCTTCGGCGCCGACGCCAGCGGCATCGCCTCGCATCTGCTGTACTCTGCCCACCCTCGCTTTATTTTCAATCGCGCCCCGCCTCCCTCTTGTTACCTCCGTATTGTGTATTATCAAGAAGGCTTTGGAAATTATTGAAAGGATGTGTTGCTGACCCAAATTTTAAGCGCATACTATATAAACACATCACACCCTAGTGTCACTTGAACGTAGTCTTCAAAGAACGGGAAGTTCTGGTTATACAGATAAAATGATTCTCAGATTCTTTTCTAATAACATGACAGTTAAGGGCACACATTATCGTTTAGGATTTTAATATTAAAAAGTTGAAATCTTGCCGTGATCCCGTTTAGATCAAACATGCCACAAAAATGTTCCACTTGGAGTTATTCTTACAAATGTATACAAATCCACTCGTACGTGTATATGCGCGCGCACGCTCGCTTGCACGTACAAGTATGAAGCATGTAAAACAAATACATCTAAGCAGAAGTTATTTTCATTGTCACTTGAGAACTAAATCTCCTGTAGTTAAACCCGATAATTCAAAATTCTTAAAACTACAAATATTTATCGTCGTGGTGCGTGCGTTAACCATAGGTTTAGGTTTCCTAAGATTTTTTTCTTCATGCAGTGTGTAGAAGAAGTTGGTATATGTGAGTAATGTATGGAATGGAATGTTGGTAAAATGTATAGGATCTAGAGTTCATTGCTGCCATAACAAGACCGAGATTGAATGTCGAATTTCAAAACAATATGGGCCGAATAGTGTGTGGTTTCCTATGGTGCATATAATGGAAAAAATATTCATTAACTTGTTGAGACAAGAATTAAGAAGCCTCCAAATCAATACAAGCAAGATCTATTAGATATGGCATAGAGCGGGCGATGTAGTGAAAAACCCTTCTGTGACCGCATCGCCGTTCTCCTGCCATGAGAAGGATCTAGAGCAGCTTTAATTATTTAAAGGTTTTTGTTGCTCTGGGGCTATGGTAATTGTACAGACAATATCTGTACTCCACTGATGTCGTTTGAAGTGAGCTGTTAGTTGGAACGAAATGCCTTTTCGTGACCTTTCTCGTGTGTTCCTTATTCCGAACTTGTAACGTAGTACGATGAGTACAGAGAAGGATTTAAAAAGACTCTGTTGGTGCTGGAAGAAGAGAAGGCTACGAGTAGTCTTGCAAATGCTCAATTTGCTCTCGCTTGTATGGAGAAATAAATGGAGTCTTATCACATTAAATGTATGACATTAACGTTGAACTTATCGCGATCATTAATACTTTCACTGGCTGTTAAGGTATTTGTTCCATTTGATTTGCCACGCGTCAGTTGGGTATAATCTCTAGTTCAGGGTTATCAGTTTTAATTTTATGTTAGTACCGATCTCGTAATAACTTTTTTACAGTCGAAATGCATATTACTCCGTGCAAGGCAGTGCTAGCGCTTGAGGCGCTGTAAATCCATTTGACGACGACCTTCACCTTGGACATTGCGGAAATTTCATTGGTCGAAACGCAAAGGCCCATGCAGATACGCAGCCTTCAGTCTGTCTTCTCTATATGGGGTGGGCTGACCTATGAAACACTAAAAAAATCAGTGTAGTTCCAAATTAAATACTACGAAAAATTATTATACCCCTTGGTTCTTCCCAAACATATTAAAAATGAACTACAAACGATGTCTACAACAGGGCACATAACAAATCTCTTCTCATTCATTATATTGCCGAACTGCCCCGAGTCAAGCAGAATGCAGTACAGCGTGCAAGGTCGTACAGCATCAGCAAACTTAAAAATAGATTCTAGATTCCCAATGCACGAGTTCTCCTTAATTCACTCCTTTTAACCTCTCCACCAACATTAAGCTAAATTTTACGCTTATCAATAAAATTGTGTGATAAAGGTTCTCGTAGAGTTACCTGCTCAGTCCTGAGGTGTCCATTATGTTCGGAAAAGTATTTACTTACTGCGTGAAAATTTATTTCCAGTTTCCAGAGATAGTGACGTTAACACGCAAAATTTAGAGTTCAGCAGAAATGTTATTTCCTGCTCCTAAAAATCTTTGGACTTTGCTAATGTCTAGTTGTGCAGGGAATAGAAGAAAAAGCCTTCCACTTTTGATGATCCTTAATATTGGCGTGGAATATGCGTGCAAAATGCCAATGAATCTCTGCGTATCACATTTCCGTTGATGAATTTCTTACCTCATTTACTCTTGTCAATTAGAGCCTGCCTTTGTCCATTGCCACGTAATTATCTGTGTTGTGTGGTAAGCAAATTAACTTGAATTTAGAGATTTGATATATTTTCGTAGAAAATAAATTTAAAAAGCAAAGAAAACGTAAAAAGTATGTGTGACGTATGTGGGGGGAATTATACTCTGGGCAGATTAGTTTCAAGTCTTGCGATTTGTTAAAAATCCGTACATACTATAACATTCACTAGGACACCGGCAGACGAGAACATTATTCCCAAACATATAATTCATAACGTTTTTTAGATCAGCTAATATCTTTTTGTTTTTAATTCTGGGCCTGAAGAAAATGTGCACAGATACTCTTCCCCATACGTCATATACAGTTTTTACTGTTTATTTGACCAAATAAACAAATAACTACTACCTCCTCTCGACCCCATCTGCAGGGGCGGATCCAACTGATCGTTTTGTAGGGGCCATCATGTATTTTTGTTAAATAATAAAAGTTGTATGTTTTATTTGTTGTGTATAAATGATAAAATACAATATTATTTAAATAATTACATAATTTTAATACAAATAAATATTTAAATCAATCTTGCCATAAAGGAAGGTAACATACGAAAACCTCTAGGCCTTGGGGGGTAGGTATTGCCCCATGGCCCCCTCCCTCACCCTCCCCCCTCCCGGATCCGCCCACCTGGGTGAGCAGTGACACTGGTCGCGTCGCGTCTTCCTATGCCTTTCGCTTGGGCCCGTGCCGCGCAACGGGTTGTTCGTGGCCCTGAGACGCGCCCTTCTGGCTGGGGGGGGGGGCGGTACTCGCAAGGGTTGCGGGCAGGTGCACAGCGCACACAAAGGTGCGGCCCAACGGCGGGCGGCGGCGGCGCGCTCGCGGAGAGCGTAATGCGCCGGCTGACACGTCGACGAACGTGCTGCCGCGCCGCCTGCGCCTCCGCCTGCGCCTGCGCCAGCGCCGGCGTTATTAATGAGCCGTGGGTCCACGGCAATGGAGCGCCCCGCGCGATACGCGCTCGCTCGCGCTGCACGCACTGCTCCAGGCAGGGGCGGATCCAGCCGGTCATTTTGTGTGTGTGTGTGGGGGGGGGGCTGTCGTTGAGTTTTGTTAAATCATAAACGTTAGTTTTTGTATATTACTTATGTCGTGTATGTATGATTACTACATCATTCTATTTTAAATAATTACATAATTCTAACATACAAAATATTTAAATCAATTTTGCAAAATAAAAGAAGGTAACAAACGAAACCTCTCGGCCTTTGGGGGTGTCATGGTCCCCTTGCCTCCCCCCCCCTGGATCCGCCGCTGGCTCCAGGGGGGCTAGAAGAGATACACTGGTGCTTGGGTGTTACTTGGAGTCTTACGTTTGGAGAAGGGGGGGCAAAAGGGAAATCCGTTCAGTTCTTTAAATATGATGTACAAGCGTTATTTCAAGCAATTATTGTGATAATTTTTATAGTATTACTATAACAAATGACTTGTGCAACAAAGGAAAAGTGAAAAAGGCTCTCTGCCCATCGCAAGGCAGGTAACTCTCGTGAGACGTGATGGTCGCTGCTCGCTATGCAGAATGGGTAATACGGAAAGGTATATGCAATAATGATGTGTTCCCTTCACTCTGTTTTGGAGGAAAATCAGAAAGATTTTTCGGGTTTGTATTGTTGCAGCGATAAAGCTATCTTTATTCAGTTACGATTCGTGCCCGTGTTTGCCATGGTATTTCTCCCACTGTTCTTGCAGCGTGGGTACCTCATTTTGGACAGACGATATAGCAGGTTCTACCGAAGTACTGTGTAGTTCTAGACTAGATTGAAGTTAATATGTCGACTTATTTTTTCAATTTATGTCTATTATTATTATTATTATTATTATTATTATTATTATTATTATTATTCGATTAAAATGTAATATTTTCATATATTTTTCTGACCTCTATTTTCCAATAATTCCGCCTTTTTGTGAAGCCCCTGAAGAATATTTCTCGTGAATTTTCCGAAATCATTTAAATAATTTTGAGGGTGGCGATCATTTGCTCCAAAAATTTTAAATAATGAAATATTGTAATGCTAATGTAGAGAAAACATCCGCCTGCTCTAATATTCGGAGTGCAAATGTCGCTCCGGGGAGATTGCGTGCAGCTTCGTTCCAGCCAGTGTATCGCACGTGCAGTGAGGACGCTGACATGCTGACACGCACGAACTCGCATGTTACAGCACGTGTTGAAGCCATACAACATCTGTCCTTGGTGGTCTGAGAAATGCTTATTTATAGTTCAACTAAATAGGAGTAGATACGCTTAGCTATAAAGCTAGATGTAGTACTGTTGGATATCTCATTAATGTAGAATAATAGCTGGCTACTCGGAACTTTACGGGCATTGCAGAGAGCGAGGATGCTTCACTTTAAGTTCCAGCAACTGTTTCGTATTTGTAAAATTGAATGTTGAGATTTCTGGTATGGGACTCGAACCCAGACCACTGCCGTTGTTAGGGTGCGCTGAGAGGTCAACTTCATGGTGCCAGGGTAATTCTGTTTATATCCAAGTTTTTACTGCAAAGCGTGATGGTTGACCGTTCTTCTTTGTCCGTCGGGACTGTAGACTATATGAAACGAACTATCTAGCGTCACAGGGTTAAAAAATAAAATAGAAAAACGATTTAAAATATGCGTATGATAATGATGTTGCAGGAAGGTGATGTAGGGCCCGTTTTTAAATTTGACCTTGAGCAATTCGAACGTTGTGAAGCTATCGGAATGAATCAAAATTACATTTTGTAGGAGGTTTGATGGGCTTTTACAAAATCTCCATCCACTGTGACAAGTTCCCCCCGAAGAGGAGATAATTCACGAAAATAGTGCGTTTAAATTCTGTTTGAAGTTTATCCTAAACTAAATCCTGTTTGGTGGAGGTGTTTCCGCAATATTGTTGGGTGGTGGCTTTCCTCTTGTTTTGAAGATAAAAGTTTGCAAAATTTCATCACGATGGATATAAAAGTAGAAACTGTGGTACTAAAACTAGAACTATCGTAAATAATAATTGATAAAACAAGTTTGTAGCATTGAGAATTTGCTCATTCTAAATCCTGGTGAGCCAGAACAGTAAACATGACCGAATTGATAATGGTAAAACACACACTAGCCGAATGAACACGCGAACCTCTCCGTTGTCAACCTGGACAAGCGTGTTAACTTCATGCCTGTCAGATGCTGATTCTCGAGTCCGCGTATAGCGAATGTGAACTCCTGCAATTTGCATCACAACCCCAGTGTATAATTTGACGTTGATTGGCTGTTATGAAAATCAAGACAGAAATGCGGGGCAGTTACGAGCAAAGTTAGTGTAATGGGAGCAAACTCAGCGAACGTCGGAACCAGGAATGACTAGACCGCAGTATACACCGAAAAAAGTATTAATGAGCACGTATCATTAAAATATGAAGTCTTCTCTAGTTTCCTGATGACCTTTCATCCCTCGTGAGTTGTCCGATCTTCTTAATTTTTTCAGAAAACTGTGTTTTAAAAAATTAAAAATATTTCTGATATTTTGTTAGAAATATATTTAAATGCTTTGCTGAGAATTAGTGGGAGTCAAAATTCTTGCATTCTTTAAATTGATCTTAATGTGCTACGCCAAATACCATATGTTGATTTTACGTTGAATTAACCCTTTGTACTTTCTCGTATATGTAGAGCTAGAATTACAAATAATGTGAGATACTATGTGCACCACTATTTACTTTTCCGTTTCAAAAGATTGATTGTCATGAGATTACTAATTTTTACGAAAATATAGTTTCCTACTTTGGCTTCTAATTAACCTATTGACCTAAATATGAATTAATAATTTTAAATAAATACAGTATGAGTCCCCTGGTAATTGACTCTTAATACGGCTGCCATCGATTCTTATTGTCCCATGTTGGATAGCCTAGGGAATGGAGGGGTGTCTATTTGCAACGTTGGTCCAGCATTGCGGTGGTAGCTGGGGAGCTGTTTGATTGTAGTAAGGGGGTTTGGTCGAGTAAGGTCAAACATACTAATTTTGTGTTAGAATAAATGCTGTACGCTGGTCTAGTAAGCATAATTGCTTGGCCGGCACATTCTTGCAAATTTTGTGTTCGCCTATTGATGTTGAACATTTGGATAGTACTTGAATATTAATATCTCTTTCTTTGATAATTTAATGAGGTTTATTATGAAAATTCTTTTTTAAAAGAAATATAGAATTTCATATCTTGTTTCCCCAAATTGAAACGAGAATATTATTTTGCCGAAACGGCAATCAACTGCATATTATTTTTCTTTTTTCTACGAATACAAGAAAATAGACCATTAATTCATGCGCTAGTGGTCGAAGTCGGGTATGTTTTTAGGATCTGGAGTTTGTGTTTTTATAGCATACAAAGTAATTACGGGACCTTCCCCGGTTGTTATTCAAATGGAATTGTTCTTGTGCATTAGGTTATTTAAGGTGCAAATGTGCCACTGCTCGTGTCGGATACCTTCATGTCCGCCGAGCGCTCTGTGTCATAGCTACAAGAGAAAGATTTTTTTTTCTGTGGTGTTGAAAGGGCAATTAACAAAGCTAGTGTCGTGTTTCTACAAGGGGCGATTGAAGCAAGAGCTTCTATCAATGCGTTGATATTATAAAAGGAAGGATGACGAGAAATAGAATGTATTCATTGAATACGAAACGTGATTCCAATGTAACTACTCTCTCATAGTAATTTTTGTCGGCTCTCCAGATCGGATAACAAGGATTCTCGCTCAACATACATATTGGAATAAGACTGCATTATTGAATTACTTTAGCTTGACATCCTGTGTTGCGAATCATATTACTTACCTGTTGCCTTGAATGCAGTGCAGTTTGTTTTGAATTTTTTATTATTATTTTCCTTAATGTTTGTTTAAAAATACCTTATATGAGAATTAAATCCAATCACAAGCCTATACTTTGATGGAAGAAAGTATTGGCATCAACCGGTCACTGCAGTGCCTCTGACCGAGAGGTCCTAGGGTTCGAGGCCCGACGTTGGCAGAGATTTTCGACTCCAGCTAGATGGATAGGTCGAATTCCGCCTCTGTCTGGAAGATAACTCTAGCTGCTGGCTACTCTGATCGTTTTTTTTCCCCGTGATTTCTTCGATTAACATCAGGCGAATTCCAGAGCAGTAATCTAGCGTACGGGCCATGAACCGCGCGCGATCTTTTCTCTTCCTTGTTCTATCCTAACCCCCACTTATACTCACACTTACATGCACTACTCTACACTCATGTCAAGAGACCATTCGGAAGCTTAGAGCTTGTCCCAGCTGGGATATTGCCCCACTGGTGGTATATATTTGTTGGGGAAAACCTCGCAAGTCGACTTGTACGTGGGCGCCATCCAACGGATCTCGCCATCCAGCGTGGGAAGATCACCGCCACAGCCCGTGATAAGTCATGCACTATACTTACGGGACTAATGATCAAAGGAGTTGGCGCGCCTGGAAACCTCAATTAAGTGCATCTGCAGAACCTAGGAGCATCGCGAAACAATATAGAAAACATTGCGTTAAATAGATGGTTCGAAACTTCAAATGCGTTTTTATTGGTAAGATATTCTAATACAAGCTTAGACTAATTGTCTCTTGGCATAGATAAATATTTGTTCCAAATGAGTTTGAAATTCATATGTATGTAAATTGTTGCTGAAATTAGCTATGTAAAAATAAAATTCGCTATGTAAAGAGACATTTCAAGTGTTTGGACGAGGGACTTATAAATAAAAACTGTGATAACATATTTTTTTCATTTAATTGTCTATTACGTAGATAGGTTCCAAATTAATGTATAACATTCAAATGACTCTATTGTGACAAATGATGTATACGGGATTTTAAAGGAGATATGCACTACATATAATTTCTGTAATGCTCGTACACTGTTAAAACACAGATGAGGCTGTTTGCTTATTAGTTGCAAGAGGTGTATTAAAAACTTTATTATTTTGTAAAATCCATTTAAAATGCGTTCGTAGTAACCTTTTGCTCTAAGGTTATATGGTTTTGTCATTCTGAGCTTTTGTTAGCGGACAATAGAAACTTCCCATTGTCAGAAGAAACTGTTCACTGCTGGTGTGTATTGATTCGGGACTTCTTTTAATAGTGGTTTGGGATGGCCTGTTGGCTTCGATTACATTTTGAGGGAATACCTCATCGTACATTATTCAGAAATAAAAATGTGTTGATTTCGTTGGAGTGTCAGCTTGTGTATTATGGACTAAACATTCAGAATACCAAATTCTATTCCACATTATTACGTCATATCATTAATTAACTTATAAAACACGAATAATCTTTTAAACATCTGCTCTAGTGGTTTCGCCGTTACTGAATAACAGAGATTAAATAACGGAATATAAATGTTATAATTTGTTCCAAAGCATGGGGTCGGCAACCTTTTTGTAACTGTGGGTCACAGTGTCAAACCCCCCAGTAGCTCGCGGGTCGCACATATCTCCAAGTTTTTATTTAACAAATTTAAAATGAAACTTGATACTGAATATTTTTTATTAATACGATGTCAAAACCGAGATTGGGATCCAGGTTCATTAGTATAGGCAAGGCTGGTAGGGGCTATTGTATGTTTACAGTTAACAGTGAAACAGGTAAACTGCGCTAGAATTACCTGTTCGTGTAATAAACTGTTTTAATCGGTTTATTGTAGACTACGTAAATGCTAAAAAATCTATTGCTTATTTTTGAGAAGACCAAAGTAGAGGTCCTTCGGACCGCGTGAGATAGCTTCGCGGGCTCGGGATTGCCGACCTCTGATTTAATGCATCAATATACGCGGAAACGTAATTGAACTTAAAAGCAATATGGAGTCAAACAAATAGGATAACAAAATTCATAAGGTTTTCACCTCATATGTCCGCTTGTTGGTGAATCGACATACATTCTAGAAATATATTGTTCCATTACAAACGTTTTATTTAATCAAAGTAGAATTGGAATCATTTATTTTTCAATATATAAAAACGTGTACCAAGCGACTGGAATGAAACGTGTACCAAGGTCTGGAGCCAGTATGGCTCCAGTCATTATCTTTATGATGACAATGTTTATGAAGGCATCCGATACATTGGAAATTGCAATTGATCGGTTGATTCGTAAAATGAAACCCCTTTGAAATACGGAAGAGACGAAATTAGTGATTGCAAAAAGTATATGAAAAGGAGAAGGCGGAGAAGACCAAATAGGACGAGACGTAAAAAGCAAAGATTTAATTATGGAAAGGGCTGGCAAAAATAAGGGAATTGCCATCAGATACGACTAGATCGTAAATGACAAGAATATTTGTACAGGTACGAAATTTATACAAAATTATACTATTGCCATTGTGTGCAATAAAGGAAGCTAGTTAGAAACCAGAAAATTAAGACATAGAAAATTGTTCACAGTAGATGAAGACGATTGGTGAATAGGTGCCAGTTCATATATTTTTTAAAATTTCGTTTAACATTTTTTATTTCAAAAAAATTATTTTGGTTTCTTTACTTGCTCAATAGAGATAATTTGAATTCTTACTTACGAAATACTCGTGTTCCTTTCGATTCTTCTTTCCGAGCCCTTCAAACGTCACTCACCTAATGCGACCCTGAAGTGCGGCGTGAAAATCTGAGAGATTGGCTGCCATAGTAATGACATGTTTGAGTTGCTTGAATTGTGTATACACCACGAGACCAGGAGGAATAACTTAGTTCCTGTGCCGATCATGTTGAACTGATGTTTTATTTCCAATATTACTGTGGGAGGATAAAGGACAAAGAAGATTAAGGGCCTCTAAACCCCGTGTGCGACGTGGCGCTTGCTGTTTTTCGTTTTCCTGCGCTCCAATTACTGCGAATAACATGAATGACGTAGCATCCAACAATGCGTTCCGAGCGTCGAGAAAGGCAGTACTTGAATTATGCAATTACGAAAATTATGCAGTGCAATTAAACAATCAAATTCAATCAAAATTGTATTGAGGTATTGAAAAAGTTAAGAGGGTAACAAGATGCCACAGAGCAGCCACTGTAAGCCTCCCTCCACTAGTAAATATTAATGTCTCGCTTTTGGTCCAAGTGTCTCATTTTTTACTTTCCAAGCCCTTCATAAAAGTGAAAAAGATAAAACAAAATAAGCCATACTTTCACCATAAAGTTAGATTAAGATTGTCATACCCCAAACCCTTCAATTAAAAGTGGAGAGCAATCAACACGTGCTAGCTTTCTTGACTTGGATTTCTAAATAATATGTGAGTATGCATCGTGAATGTAGTATGTCGTATAAACAATACAACAGATCCTATAACGTCGTTTCGGCTTTGATTAAAACTTCCTTATGAAGCTTTAATTATTCTGCATTCCTTGTGTAGCCATTCCATTCTGCATTTATTCATTCATATTATTCTGCCATTCTGCAATTATTCTGCATTCCATCCATCTTCTTTCACCTTCGTACGTATACACGAGTGGTGTCAACGTCTTCTACTGGTGGCAGTGGCACGGTGCGTGGCACCGTAGCATGCCACAAGCTTATCTGCGGAACTAGCGTCGGGGAAAGAAACTATTAGTAACCCCGCCGTTGTAAAATAGTGGTGGCGGGGTAATGAACTTCATGGAGTTGAGATTTCGTCGTGCCGCTCGTGCCACGGACTCACGCTCGTGGCATCGACCCTGACAATACGTATATACCATACAATTTACACCATCTTTAAAAAGCTGTGTAATAGCGCCAAACCTCGCGAAGTTAATATGCTACGCACATGTCTAGCATCATGGTTGTCACTCTGTTACTCTAGAAGAACTTACCAGTGGTATTTTTTCTAACGCGACTACTTCGGTAACATTAACTTTGGTAATACTTCTAGTAACCTAAAAGATTTTGTCAGAACTTTAAAGAAGAGTTTTATTAGGATATCTGATATTGTTATGCATGAACCAAATGGAAGCACATAGCGTACGTTTTCGACCATGAATCGCCATTGCCTTATTTTCTATGCAGAAGCAATTCGTGTAGATTGTAGCATGTTCATGTTTCACCAAAAGAAATTAAACTATTTAAGCTATTTAAAAATTTCGTAGTTAATGTTACAAGCATACATTTTTAAAGTGTAAATTAAAATTGCATGTTTGTAACATACTTTCTTACATTAACTGCGGATCAGATACGAGAGAATGATGTGCGCACATACTACAGACCAGTATTTTATTAATTCCGAGATGCTTCCTAGGGACATCAAAGGTAGAACACAGGCGATGACAGACCGTGGTTCGCTGCGGGGCGTTTACTTTGATCTTATATTTCAAAGACCTGAGAATGGAATCAGTGCCGGCAGACGAGGGAGGGCGCGAATGACCTTCGGACCTTCTTGAACGCGACTTATTCAGTGGGCCGATGGCAAGGACTCGGACAGGCAAACTTCCTGTAGGGGACGGAATTTATTGCAATAAAAAACAATATGTATTATTAACTTATATATGAAGTATTCAAAAAAATATTTTAATACAAAATAGTAAATATTTACAATACATTTATAGTATCTAAAATTGCTCCATAAAATCATCTTCAAATTTTTGGACGCAAAACGTCGCCGATAAGACCTCGAAATAGATTCGTAGTGACTGAATTCATTCTACATAAATTCTACGTTTATCTAGAGAAGAAACAGGACATTAGTCTGTACCACACAATATGAGATGTATAAGAAATGTAAAATACTTGCGTGTATCCACAATGTTCTTTACAAGCGCACGAAGTGGGACCGCATAACCGGTGACGGATAGGGGAATGGAGTGTAAGGGGGTTCAGACCTAAAATTCAAACTTTTTTATTCTCGCTTTACTACCCTTACATGGTAAAGAGGAAGTACATTGTAAAGATGACGGACAAACTTAATGTCGGGCCGTCGTAACGGAAAAGTGGATAAAGTTTGTCAGTCTTAAGTGTCTGAGCCTATTTCTGTCGGTAACGCCTAAACCGTTGAGTCGATTTTCCCCAATATTGATATTCTCCAATCGATCTCACGGAGCTCGAGGCCCTGCAAGTTTAAAACGAATATTTTGATTTTTAGGGTTACTTTACATGAAGCCTCAAGAAAACGGGGCTGGTCTAATTTGCGCTGAAATCTCTAATTTTTCAAACTTTGCGAAAGTTTAAATTTTTGCGTCATCCTAATACTAAAATATTATAGATTTTTTCCGTAATAAAATATTTTGTTCAAAGACTGATCATGAAATAAGGTCATACACAATTTTTCGAAAATGTGAGTAGTTTTCGTGTAATTTTTCGAAAAAGTAAGCAATTTGAAACTATTCTCTCAAAAACTGCTCCAATTTGAAAAAATGATATTATGTATCAAAGAACGATAAAGAAGTGCTTCTCTTTCCGTTTTCGGTGAACTCTGGATTTTCGAAAAGTGCAAAAAAATTATCTTTGTAAAATTATAGTATTGATATAGATTTTTTCTAAAATACAACCTGTGCTGAAAGTTAGATTTTTAAATAAGACCATGTAATACATTTTTTCAAACTAGCAGTTTTCGTGTAATTCCTATTTGAAGTTAATGCAATTCATTAAAAAAATCCCAAAAACGGTCCTAAATTATTTCGTAGCTTTTTCAATGGATGGAACAAAGGACGCATAAAAAATGGCGCTTCTCATTTTTGTTCAACTGTTTTTTCGAAAATTGCAAAAATCTTTCAAATAATTCTAGAAAGCAAGTGCTATTGTAGCACCCTAGTTTGTAATTAAATTAAATTTATTGAAAACATTTTTAAATATTGTTTGCATCAGATTCCAAATCAGTATTCGCATCAAGCCCGAATGAGCATTTCATGGATTAGTTTCGAATTCTGACTCTATCATGGAGAGTGAGGTTACTCAGCGGGGAGTAGGGAGTGCGATAAGATAATGGTCCGTAAGAAATGTCAAATTTCGATCGAATTACGCATTAGGTCTGTTAAACACGAGCAAGTAGGTGGCTGCTATTACATGTTCGCAATCATCCGCTTTTCCTTGATTGAGAGATAGTTCATTATTTCCGAGAAGCGAGGGTTACGTTTGACAAATGACTGCGATGGTCTGGAGGTCATAGAAACGTATTAAATTGCTTTATTTAACAGAAAGGTGAGTAAAGGGCAAAATGTGAAAAAAAACAACAAACACGTAATTGTACAAAAATATTTGAAATAAAATGGTTTTAATTCGCATATAATGTCTTGCAAAGTCCAAAAATATATTGGTTGCAGGTATTATGTGCCTGTAAAAATAATGTAAGTTTAAATCCGTTCTCTGTAATAAAAAACCTTGCGAATTGAGCGAACCAAACTTGTAGGCTTTTTATAAACATTTAGTAAATTGTACCTACGTTTTAGTGTCAATTTGCATTGAAACAAAAAAACTCTTTTTATTTTTTTAAAATTTTTTTATTAATTTTTCTGCCATTGTTCGTCATGCAAAATTTCAGAAAAGCTGTTTTTTGTTCTTCGCTTAGTGAACTCCACGTGGCCCATAAATGCATGAGGAGGGTTTTGGCTGCTTTTTTTAGGCAGTGTCTGTGATAACTGTATTTCTTGGCGGAAAGTAGAGCTCTCCCTCATCCTTTTTGTGAATCACCAGTTTTTGAAGTCAGAAACCACCGCTGATTGTTTTTCAGAACCCAGTGTACACTGTGTATATTAATTTCAAAATATCAAGTTAAAAATTCGAGTCATGTTCTCTATACCCAGAAAATTTTGAGACCATTTTCACCCTCCTATGGTTTCTCATAAGTTTTGGTTAAATGACAGACGATTTCCTACCATCAAACATCTAATAGAGTAAAATTACCATTGTAAAGATTGAAATAACGTACTTCATTAAAGTTAATTTTCTTTGGGAAAATTAGGACAGAAATAAAAATAGACAACTTACCGTGATCACCTCTACATTTCCCATTTAGTATGTAGCTACTTTGTGTTCTGAAATTTTTATTATCCCGAAATTCTAGTTATTGTTAGGTCCTACTTGTGTAATAGTAATAAAGAGGAGCAACATAATATCTTCCGTGTTCCTTGTTGAACCAAAATGTTGAAACATTGTAGGTTCGTGACCATGAAATAGAAATGGGAAATGTACGTAGATTACGGGATTTAGTAGAAGTGAATTAAGACATTAAAACTGTTTGCCGACATAGTGATATAGTGATCTATAGTGATGTTTTTCCTTATATTTTTGTTTTACCACTATCCCTAAGGATGAAATAAAAATATTCCGAAACTTCGGCATATTTTTTAATGCCTTAATTAACTCCGACCAAATCCCGTGATCTACATTTCCCAAAATGTGGAATTCGTAGGTATTGGAAATCAATAACATTTACTTCGTGTTCGATGACGTAAAATATATTGTTTTTCTTATGTCAATGTCGAAGATGGTGTGCTGTGTTAATTGTTAGAAAGTATTCTCGAGATTTCTTTTAAACGCGGTGGTTGTAAATTACTATTTGAAAATTTTCATATTTTCATTTAGTGTAATGAGAATCAAGCGATAATTTTGTAGTGCCTCCAGACTGTTCCATAGAATGTTCGAATGGAAAGAATATTTTTCGTGTATATTACTGTCATATCTAGAAATATTGCAAGGGTAAATGTTTGCTGCAATAGCCAACTTCAATTTTTTTGTTAACTAGTACAAATGCTAGAAAAAAATAATTGTTCAGCGTAGAAATGTGGACATCCATGCGCACGAGGCGAGAAATGTGCCCTATCGTTTAAAGCAGAAGGTGTTATAGAGCGAAATGCTTTTCTGGGAATCCTTTTGATCCTCGGTTTCCACGTATTCACAATGTTGAGCATTGTGAGCCGGCCTTTCACCTTCGCGGAGCGTAATCGATCGTTCTCGTCTCTTTGTTGGTTAGTTTCAGTCGTGTGTCCCGAACATTTCACGCCACAGTACTCCCGCTACTCATTTATATATTATTGTCAATTCTGTTGTGTATTGTGAATGAAACGAAATTTTGGTTCAGGGAAGTAAATCTATCTATTCTCGTAATGGTGAACTTAAACCCATGGAATTTTCACAACCGAACAAATACATTCTCGTGGCATTTTATTGTTCATCTTCTATTCCTGTTCTTTGGATAGTTGTCTGTAGCCTAGCTTTAAGCGCTTGAATCATACTATTGACAGCATGAATGAGTTTCCAAAGTTAATACTATTGCAAAGAGTGCGTAAGGATTATGTTGTATAATGGGCGTACACTTGAAATAACGGCTAACTTCTGTGACACGGCAATGAATAAGACTGCTAGAATTGTTTGAATTTTAACTATCTATGGTATCCTATCTTCGGTCATTTTTTGATACACCTGTCTGATACAACGGGGACAACATCAATTCTTAATAAAATGTATTCTTGTCATTCCATTCATTCCTTCAGCAAGAAAATAAAATATATTATAATTTAAAATCAAATTACAACTTTAGGTTAGGTTTCCATATTTTAAAAATGATTCTGATGATGCTAGATTCTGCTTCTGGTTTTGAAGGATTCTATTTATATAAATATGGTACTCAAAATATTTCTGGAAATCATATTTCTGCTGCCACTTGCGAGTCTGCAGAAGGTACGTTTGCCGTCTATTTGTCCAGCAGATGTAGTGACGTTCTTATCCACAGCCATTTTTTTCCGAACTTCGTTTCCCGTCGTATTCGGTGGTCTCGTGAACCGGCAGTCTTCACTCCGAGCTTCAAATAGTTTCTGCTTGTTCTTTCGCGAGTCACAACCCATGAGGGTTCAAAGCTGCACATAATGGAAATGTAAGAAAATAATGGCATAAAACGAATTCTGATCACAATAAACGATGGTTTCTTAATGTAATATCAGTTCGGGCTGGACATAATGACATTGGACAAATGATGGCGAAAAGCTGCCGAAGTTGTAGAGGCACTGTCAGGTTCAGCTAAATCCACTATCAATTAGTAATAAATTAGTATGTCAGTACAAAAGTATTTTGTTTGAAGGTAATAAACGACCATAAAATAAAAATTCGACCGACAGAGGAGGACAACCCTGAAAAAATAAGTTCTGTGCTCCTTGGCAGATGAATGGAAAACGCCTGTAAGGGCGCGCCGCTCACACGTACGTGCGATTTCTTGGAATTCAGTGGACCTAATCTTCGATACACACGCTGTGTATTCCGAGAACGTAGGGTGTCTGAAAGACGGTAACATACCAGAGAAACTACATTCGATTTTCTATGGACGTGCCAACATGTGGCAATAAAGGTTATTTGCACAAAATTTCACCTGGTGTTCCCTTCAGAGTCTAAAATCACTTTACATTCTCATAGACGATAGCGGTCCGCAATTTAGTGCGGTCTATTACTGACATTAAAGATAGGTTCGCAATGGATAAAAATCATGAAATTTAGTATTAAAGAATTTGATTTGTGTTCTATTCATTATAATCTATTAATGGAAGTTGATTTCGTTCCGTCATTTTTGACGAGTTACCTCTAGAGTAATAACAAGAATAAGTATTACAATAATGATAACGATGATGATTTAATATTAATACTAATTATATAATAATAAAAAAATTTAATAATAATAGCAACTTTACACGAATAACGCTGAAGGAACAAACTGCAAAAGCGGCAGATATTTTAGGAATGTTTTAAGTCCTCTGTTGATGCCATCATTTAACATGAAATTTTAATTTTAAACATTGAAATAAAATAATACACCTCCAAATAAAGAACTTATCTACATTAGAGAAAATATTCAGAATTTGCATAAAAATTCAGCCCTTCTTTGCATAATTCATGTTCCTACAGCGGAAGTGTTCAATCAGAAAGTGTAGTACTTTTGTGTAATTTGTCTGGAAACTTGGGAAATTAGCTCAAGTAAACAGTGGCGTACTTAATTTAAATATATCAAATACAACCATTTCAAAATTTGAAACTAGTCCGCCTTAGAAATAGTCTACACTTATTATTATTATTATTATTATTATTATTATTATTATTATTATTATTATCATTATCATTATTATTATTATCATTATCATTATCATCATCATCATCATCATCATTATACTTCGACACTGTGCCACATAAAACTTGATAGTTATAACACATTTTTTACAGTGTCTGCAATGAATAAAATAAATCAAAAAAAGAATTTACCTCATTACTATACCAATATCTTTTTTGTGTCAACACATTTTTTCTTGGAAATCCGCACGTATTTCGAGTATGTCATCATACCTCTGCTTATGACCTGGAGCGATTAACTGTGGATGTGGTGAATATATGCAAACTTATATTCAACACTCGATACCACGGAGCAGACAGAAATCTTGCTTGAGGAAAGGGCTATACCTTTCTTTTATTATCCCTAAAACAAATGTATTTGATAGGTCATGTGGTATAATTAAACATTTTAAATTAGATTGACCCAACTAGAAAATTGCTTACAACTAATTAACTACGCGTTCGGATAAATTTATTTGCTAACAACGCACTTACGATGGTACGCGTTTGCGTGCATTAAGAAATCAGATGATGCTGGGTGCTTTCTCCACACTGATTAGCTCCCGTTGTTCATCAGCGAGGTCTCTGAAAGCGCGCTAACATATAGTTACCACCCAAATTCTGAGCGTGCGGCCTTAAGCAAACCTTTAATTTTTCTTCGGTCTTTTATTTTCGTAAATAAATTTAATTTTCTTAATTGCCTCTACAAAAATTCTACAATTTTCACCAGATATTATACTGTAACCTTCAAGAACTTCATGAAGGGCGATTGGCAATGTCGAAACGACCAATGAAATCTCTGTTTACTTTTCATGTTCATTAAATCCGATATTTTTAACATTTCTTAAATAATCTTCATTTTCATTATTTAAAAGTATACTAATATAAACTTCAAGAACTCCTCTAACGATTCGGATATTTCATTACAATACGCCATAGTTTTTCGCGTTTATTCACATGGAATATTCGAATCTATATTTTGTATGTTCTAAGATGTCAACGGGAAGGATAGACCCAAAACTCTCATAGTATTTTGCTCTCCCTCCCGTGTTGTTTAAGCTGACTGTTGTTGCTATCGTAGATCGGTGTTGATATCACTGGTAAGGAGTACTTTCGAATTCAATGCGCGTGCCATCTTGCTACAATTTCTATTAAACTAAGTCAGTAACATGATTTGAGTCACTATAGGTTTACGTCGTATTACAGAACTATTGGTCTCATTAGACTATATTTCTTTCCAACTTTTTAAATTTTTTTATTTATTTTTTTAATTTAACGTATGTTGTTACCAAGCCTAAACCGAAACTCTGACTACTGTAATATTGAACTAAAACTCATTTTGACATTTGTGTATGTTACAGTTTATGAAAATAAGATTTTGTTTATGCTCTGTAATATGGCAATTACATTTAGGATTCGTTGCACGACAGTTGTTTTAGTACTTCTAGTTATTCGGCAGATTTCAATTGCACGGGGCACGGTGGTAGAACTTTTTAATAGGCGCGTGCGTGGCGTAGGTTCATGCGGTTCTCTGAGCGTGACGTCAGGCTGCTCCTCTCTTCGCCTTTCGTGGTTGGTCTCGCCTCCACTCCGCCCTTCGCATATCCATGCTTGCAGAGGAGCCGGCTGAAACGGCACAGAGATGTTCACAAGGCTGTAATGAGAATCTGTGGAATGAGCCCAATCATTTTCGCATAAAATGAAAAAGATTAGAACTAATTTTTCGAATCTTTCGGCGCTTGGATATATTGATACACCTCCGAAACTAAATATAGGGATCTTGGTAAATAAAAATTAATTTGTTGTACTGAACGGAGAAAGGATATGTTGGTATTAGATTTTTAAATCGCATAATGATGATTATGGGTTAATAATCCCATACTGAAGGACGTTTATAACAATCCAATATAATTGAATGTATATTAAATATATATTTCAATAACTATTAACTTACATTGATACTTGTAAAACACGTTAAGAAATGAATATTTGAATTTTATAACATTTATGTATATGCTTTTATTCACCAGCCATTGCTTCCTTCAAATGACAATTTTTTTAGTGTGTTTTTAGGCAAGCATTTCTGATAGATGTGTGGGAGAGTTTTTGTATTGTCATATCGTTCAAGAGTGGTACATCGTCAAAAGAACGATTAGAATTTTGTCAGAAAGCAGGCAATGTTTATATAAAGTTTGTGTATTTACCTTCATAGTTTATGAGTCGGTAGTTTTTATTTTATCTTTTTCGGATAAATTTTGTGGGTTGAAAAAGAATTCAAGTATTTTTTTCAGTTGACAACTATTTCCCTACACTACAATTAGTTATTAAACATGAATTGTCAGATTTGTTTGATCCCAACTTATCGCAATAGAGAAATAATTTTCTTTCGAAATTATTCCTTCTGTTTGCAGATCGGTTATACTTCGTGACACTGCGAACAACAGTGAAGCCTAAGTCAACACCAAACACCCACTATTTCAAGATAGACGATGAGCTGGTTTACGAAAATTTTTATGCGGACTTCGGCCCTTTGAACTTGGCAATGCTGTACCGATATTGCCAAAAACTCAACAAAAAATTAAAGGTAAGTGATGAACATTTTTGTTCACCTGTAAAACTTCGTAGAGGTAATGAAGGAATGATTGTTGCACAGGCTTGTTTTGAGTTTTTTTTGGAACGTTTAAGGAGCATGTCAGAAATCGAGGTATGATTTGAAGTCAAATCTTACAATTAGAAAAACCGAGAATAAGAATTAAAAGTTAGGATAATTATTTTATTTTACGTACTTGCTGTTCATTTATGTGTCATGTGTACCATGCGGTTGGATTAATCGCCCTTTGTCACCATATCTGCGAGATATGACGTTGGTTTTTTTCTTATCGCAGTCGTTATCTCTTGCAATTGTTCAAAGTTTGTTGTCGCGATAATTGCTCTTCTGTAATTTTTACGTGTTTACAAAACTTGTAATACATGCAGGCTATATGCTCACTACATTACATACAATAAAATGCTCTAAATCCAGTAGTCACCTTGAGAATGTAAACCACATTATCGTTTAAGTTACACGGTTGGTGTACTATGAGGACTATAGAAGGGAATTTGGGGAACATTAAGCTCACAATTGTTTTACCGATTACAATTGTTAAAAAAAGACGATTCGAATTTATTGAAGAAAAAAATGTACCACTTGCCTAACGAATCTTTGTTTTAATATTGGTGGAGTGTCAGGAGGCTTTTAGGAGATTCTGATAATGCAATTGCTTAGGGAATTAGTAATCTCACTTACTAAGAACATATTTATTGTAGGTATACTTAGTAATACAAAATTACTTAGAATTTCATTGAAAATGTTCATTAAATACGTACCCACTATTCTAATAGACCCTGTTATTGATTTGCGTTGGTACTATATTTGTTGCGGGGTATCGCACGCAATGTTATCGAATAGAAGGAAATAAACGGGGTGAGGGCGAAACTGTGACTGATTCCTTCTAGCCTGATGTCAGATTAACTTGTTGGCTACTAATTAAATGTTTCACTGGGCAACATGTTTGTGTGAAATGACCGAAGAAATAAACTAAGCAATTATATAATGTTCCACGAAACAAGTTTCTGAAAATCAATTTGCTCATGTTCATTTTGCGGTAATGATGCGAACGAATAACGTCGTAGTGCAACTATTTATTTTATTCAACGTCAAACACAGTTACAATTGTGTGAGACCTTTGGAAGGGAATAAAGCTATATTTTGTGTCTAGCTTTATCGATATGGGTGGATCGTGTTGTCTGGTATCTTTTGTGGTTTCGAAGGTGGTCATGTGAAAGTTCACCTCCATTCAAAATAATTATCCGATAACACTCCCTTTTAGACTTGTGTACTTGAAGTCTGTGTCACTAAATCCATCCATGCATCTAAAACTCAGTAACGTGTGGAGATGTAAATATTGCATCTACTTAAATGCGAATTGCTTTGCCACTACGATGATCAGTAGGTGCACCGCTGTTACAGGATTTTCTGTGAAGTAAAAAATTGTTCGAATGAAAGGAAAGAATTTCCTGTTTGATATTTAATTTTCCCTTATCTTTAAAATGAGTTACGGACGTGGTATTGGTGTGTTTTAAAACATTCGTATCCACAAGTTTATTTCGTACTTTAGAAGCTACCATTTTCTTTATGAAGCCTAACTTCGCATTCCATGTCACTCTTTCTGGTCCTCGCTCTTCAGTATTCTCAGTCATAAGAACCTTTCTTTGCCATTCTTTTCCCCAGTAGGAAATCTTGCAATTCAATGAGAATTGAGTCGCAAGATTGAAGTAGTCTTCGCCGCACCTTGTGACATCTGTCTTTGTATGTCGAGGTGGGTAGGGTAGAGGGCATTCTCGACACTTTTGAAGCCTTTCTTGCATTATTCAGTAATCACTCTTAGAGAAGCGTGTTTTGACATTGGTACGTTACTGCCCACAAGGTAGCTGGTATGTGTGTAGCATGAAAAACAAGTATTTCTCATTTTCATTGCCCGAAAATGGCTTTCCCCTTCACGCAATCCATACGGCATTGCCACCTGAGGGACCTCAAACTCTTTAAAACAGTTTGTAGTAAAAATGTTATCGTTCTTATAAAAACGGAATCTATTGAATTCCTATAATTCAAATTAAGCTGACTGATATATGCGCTTTACCTGTTCAATTCAGGCTGAAATTCTTGCTCCAGTACGGCTCAGCGATGTTTCAATGTCATTCCATGTGTAATCATAGGTTATTGATGACTGAGAGGAGCTGGATGTGCAGCAAACTGTGTATTTGGCGAACGTTTAAACGTGAGAGAGAACGTGGGAGTGCGTCATCCTAGTGTTCGCACGAAGGCAGCCGAAATGAAGCCGTGAATGCACCCACCCATCCGTGTATCACGCAAGTCAGCCAAGGGGTTGTGAATAGCGCTACGCTGCAGTGCGCGGACGCTGTTGCGTGCTGGGGCGCGTCCGTGCAACGCACGCCCAGCGCTGACCAGTAACGAATTCGACTAGTATTTCGCAACTAGACTTTAGCGGAAATGTCACAAGTTTTCTTTTTTTATTTTAACGGGGAGTTTTTACCAAAATGGGGCGCCGAAGTGAGCGTCGCGTGAGGGTGCTTTGTTGCCGGTCAAGGTGTTCGAGGTACCTGAAATTCGTAAGGGACTTTAAAGGAATTTACATTCGTGCGCGCGCGCTTGTGTCTGTGTGTAGTAACTTATCGTAGGCCTGTAGGTCAAAACTCTCTCCAAAAAAACCTGGGAAGGTAGTGCTAGTGTACAAGTAACAATGTTAATGCACTCAGACGAAAGTAATTAAGTCTTCGCTTTGAGAAATCGTATATGCGAATTTAGTTAAATAGTAAATGTAAATGCGACATTTGTATCAACTGATGTGGTACGCTATTTCCGCCATTGCATCACATATTATGACTTGAACCTTCAAATGTACTCGCTTGGTTTTTCACTTGACTAGTACTCTCGATATTTTAAAGAAATCTAATTGTAAATGTACTGAACATTCCATGGTCATTTAAATGTCGCGAGTTTCATCTTCGCGTCAAATAAACTCTGAAGGGGTCCACAATGTTGAACGAACCTTCAGGTTAATAGGAAAAATAACAAAATGTTTTTGGAGGCTGAGAGCGTGTAATTTGATCACTAAGATGATTATCTATTACATCTACATTTTCACTTAAAAATTTAATAATATATCTTCAAAATAATCTGAACGAATATAAGATTGTATCTTACCTCTAACCATTACTTTTTTTGGGGGGAGGGATAAAAATATTGCAAATTTCGTAAATTTCTGGAATTTCTTGAATATCTCTGTTTCCCATTGATGTCCGAATTTTTCGTAGTTGAGTTGAGCCTCTCGGATTCACCTCAACAATTTACGAATGTTGTTGATAGGTTATTTGAGTATATATAATATGTGTAGTTGTCTTGTCGTTAGTAAGAATGCGCGACATACAGCGTACGTGAAAGGTGCTGGATGGCCTTGCCAGATTGACACGCAAGTAGTTTCTTCCGCTGGTTTACTCAAGACCTCCTCGCGTTGAACGTTTCTGCAGAACGACCAACACTTACACGGTGCCCGAAGTGCGATTGTATATAATTTCTGTAGTTATTTTTTTTTACTTTATTTTCGTACTTTCAAATTCCTGGCTCAATTTACCAAAACTGAAATGATCTTAGTTTTTATTTAGGATTCTTTTATTAAAATTGCAATTGCAGTGATCGTTTCTTGCGTGGCCCGAATTTTTGCTTTTGTTCCATTTTTTTAAAAGATGATTACATTCAGACTGTATTGACAGTGATCTTGTTTGGAGTGTGTGTCTGAGAATTAGTGTTGCGGAAACTACTACAGGAAGCTGAAACTGCATACTTTATTGAAAATGCTAAATGCCGTATGTTGTTTGAACGGCGAATTAAGGACCAGAATAGGGACCTCGCTAACCCAACAGACCAATGTTTCTTGCGGGCCCCACTGAATGGGAAATCGATCAGTCCGTCTGTCCGCCGCGCCGCGACGTTCCCTTCCGTGTGCAAGCGCTTGCTACCTGTTGGTCGCCTTCTACTCCTCCGTCTTCCCTGTAGGTGTGTGAGTGTGCGCGCGCGCCAGGGCACACCGTCGGGTCGTTACTTCTCCACCAACGAGATATACCGTTAGCGCTCCGAGGAGGAGCCGCCGCGGCAGGAGCGACTGGAAGAGGCGGGCGGGGGCGGGGGTGGGGGAGGTGGAGCGGCGGGGGAGGAGATGGGCGATGCGATGAGGAAAGAGCGGGGAGGAGAGGAGAGGAGAGGAGGGGACGGGACGCTCCTCGTGTCGGGGACTGGTTCGCACTCTCCAGCGCGACCGGGGCCGCGCACAGACCCAGCACTAGCGAGCGCCAGCACTGGCAGCGGCGCCGACGCAGACGCCAAAGGCGGTGGCGGAGGCGGCGGCGGCGGCCTCGGCACCGTTAGAGTTGACCGCCGGGTCTCGCGGCAGGACTGCCACTTCCGCCAGCGCACGTCACTGGAGAACGATTCTCGGGGCCCAGCAGACGTGTGCCAGCCTGCTAGGGAGGCAATGTCGCAACCTCAGCCGGGAAGCAAGCCTCCGGGAGAGCAGGTTGCTGCATTGTGGACGTGGCGTGAATATTCCTGAAGACAAATGCCGTATTTTCACGAATATAGATCCCTCTTTTCTTTCAAAAATTGGCAACAAACCATGGAAGGGAGGCTAGTAAGAGCTCTAATAGGATAATACAAGGAATTTAGAAATGAAGCAGAATGTAGTTTCAAAATTTCTTAATTTTCAAACGGTATTGCAAATGTATAGATATTTTTATTTCCGGCTTCCCTTTTGCAATTTTATTGTGACCTGCTGGCAATGAAAATTGCTGGAAATAACAATTTTTAAACATTATTGTATGGAATAACATACGAAGTACAATAGCTTTCTCAAATTTTCATACCAAAAACTGAGGAGGGCATGTACGCGAGGGGGCCTCTAATTCGAGAAAATAGGGTGGGTTTTCCTATTCATTTTGATGCAATGTTTATCACTGTTACATTTTGATGGAAATAATAGGCTACAAAATCGGGCATACAAGAATAAAATGTAGTTTCGTGATTATGGTAATTGTAAATTTAAAAATTCTGATAACTTGCATTGCTCGTAAGAAAGTTTTTATTAATCTTGTGAATAAGTAAGATAAGTTATTCTTGGTTGTAGAAAAAATCATTCAAAATAGAGGTAAATGTCTTTTTTTTTAGTCACCTTGTGATCATAATGGTATATCCCCGCTGGAATGTTTCAAAAGAACATGGTGTTCAATACTGATGGAATTCATAAATCATTCACGTTGTGACACACTCCAACCGCTATACGTTACGATAAAGTGTAAACATTAGTTTTCATGTAATGTACTATTACGTTAATGGTTTTGTTTTCGTATTACGTTCTTTCACTTCCTGTGGGTCTTGTGATCGCATTTCAGAAGCAGTTTAGCGCAGCGTAATTCCAAGGGCGACTGTCAGGAAATACGGGTCGAGCGATGTCATTGGCTGAAAGGGGACGGTTGTGAAGGCATTTTAATGGGTTAGATCTAGTTAATTATATTAATATTGAATGCATTATAGTTTGCATTCGAATACTAACCACTAGTAGAATAATGGGCTCGTCATTTGTCATGTCTCGCTCGTCATTTCAGCTGGAAACTGGTGGACCTGAAAAAGTGCAAACAGTTCTTTGTGGACCGTTTCATTATAGATGTAAAACACCTTTTTGCGTTTGCATCCGTTGAAAAAGTATGATAACTTATATTTTTGTCCTTTTTATGACAATTTTTGTTTGGATATATTAGTGTTCTAAAATATAAAACAAAGTTCATTTGGGCCATTAAAATGTGAATTTTGTTTCGTCAATTTTTGTTGTATGGATTACATCGGATTGTTCCTTGTCCATTTTCTGTGGTTCTGCGGTAAAGGTCACGGCAACGTAGCAAAGCGCCTTTGCTTGGAAGAACAATTGTGACTTGTGAGAATCGCGTGTGCTATTAATCTGTGGGAATACGCGTGAGCATCGAAGCACCATTCGCTGGGGACTGGTATTATGAAAGAGGTCTCCTGAAGTTCATTCACTTGGAAGGAATTCTTTAGTTGAATTTCAAGGTCAGTTAATGTGCATCTTTTCAGCGAATAAATTAATTAGAAATACTAGTCATAGTTGATGCAATCGTTTCCTGGTACATAGAAAAATAGTTTTGTGCGATGAGTGCCATAATTATTTCTGAATGTAGGAGAGGTAAGCGTCTTGAATCATTGTCCTCCCCTTTTCTGGTCAGCTGATGAGGAGTAGTTAGTAATTGCTTTTCACTTTATTGAAGATGTTTGGATAGTTTTAAGGGGGTTAATAATATTGAAATAATGATTGAAGTAATGATGTTGAGATGTGGTACGCGGTGACAAGCCAATCACGCCCCAAACACGTGTTGAAAACCCGCACATTTTTCCCAAGACTCGAACCTGCAACCTTCAGTTTCGCGTATTTGGACGATGTTACAAGCCTCCACTTCACAAGGACCAATAAAGTGAGGGTATAGAATTAAATTAATTAAATTCTTCCTAAGAGAAATGTTACTGTTTATTTCCTTCTTTTAAGCTAACTTGTCAAACATGGAAAGAGTATATTTGTGAAGAGTCAGTGTCGTTGGCGAAGCTCAGGAGGTTTAATCATTGACGGAAGTTGTTACCAGTGGGTTCATACTTTCTATACATTGGTAAAGATAGTGATTTTTGCTGTTGCTACGCCAATTGCATAGAAGATTCTGTTGGAACATATTATCTTTGATCATTTATTCGTTCCTTGTGAGAAACAGGTTACCAGTACAACAACCATTACGTAACCTTAATATTTAATATGTAATTTTGTTCATCAACTTTGAAATACTATTGGTGGCGGGGAGATGAGTAAAAGCTACTTTAAATGTCCAGGAGCAAAGCAAGGAACCATCTTAGAATTGGCTCTGCGAATCAAGAAAAACTAGAGAGAAAACAAAGAGACGGCATTCGAATATTTATTTTTATTTGTATAACGACAAAAACATTTTAAAACTGTTTTACGTATGTGGATGAGATACGAAAGAGTATTACGAAATTTAAACATTCAAAAATATATAAAATGGTATGATTGTCACAATAATAATAATAATAATAATAATAATAATAATAATAATAATAATAATAATAATAATAATTTATCACTCGGATAGCCTTTTTTTCTTTTTGGACAATCAAAAGTGTAAATTTTTCAAAAACTTTTTATTTTTCCCATTCTGGAACACTAAATTTCGCCTAGTATTTTTTGCATCACGAGGAGTGAACAGAAATTATAACATAAATATATATTTAAAACATAAATATATTTAATTAAAACATAAATACATATTTATGTCAAAACATATCAAGATTGATCGAACAATTTATTTTAAAATTCTCTTTGCAGTGATATAAATATTTACAATGGAAATGTTTTCCCTTATTTTTGTATATTTTGATTTTATCCTTATATCTGTTAATTGTTTGATCAATCATAAAATGTTTTGACATAAATATATGCATTTGGTTCGCATCTTATGATGCGAAAAATATTACACGAAACGTTGTGTTCCAGAATATGTAAAAAATAAAAACTTTTTTTGGAAATTTTGTACTTCGATTGTTGAAAAGGAAAAAATACCAGAGTGTTTAATTAGCAACATTACAAAGTCATTAAAATGAAATCTTTCAACAGCTTTATCTCAACACTTCATTTTTCGAATTGTGCTAGTGTTACAGCAAATCGGTACAAAGCATTAACCAACGCGGTGAACCAATACGGTGCCCAGTATTAAGTGTCTTATATTTCGTACCCAAAACTACAAAGAGTTTTGCGTCGACCCCGCAGTTAGATTGCAATTTACTTTTACGACGAGAGGAATGCAAGGAAAAGTTGGTAAATCCACCTTGCGAGTGCACGTAAATTCGTGGAACTAATTCTATTTGAAAGGACCTACCGAAATGAGCTACTCTAATCATACATGCGGCTGAGCTGCGTGGCCGGGGTGGCGTTTACCAACCCAGTTCCTTGAGCCGCAGGGTTTCAGGTTCGAATCCCGCTCAGGGCGTGACCCTTTTCTTGTGCACGTTGTCGCGGAGGGCCTCGCGTTCTGTTCCAGATCCGAGGACTGTAAGTGTTAGTGTCCAGTGTATGGTGTGAAGATACTCCGTTGGGGTATAGAAAACTACTGGTTTCGCCTGGGAAAAAGCGTTACAAAATTTACTATTCGCATTCTGTTCTTGGTTGCTTGTAATTGCGTGAATGTTTGGACATTGTTTCGAAGAGGCAATTGTGGATCACTATTCATTATTTAAAGAAATGTGGGAGGAAACTCTGATTAACAGCCTCTTCAAAGTTATTAATTATTCATCGTGAAACGAAATTTCTCCGGAAATTATTTGGGCTCAAAACCGTGTAAATCTTCCTTTTGTAATGTTATACCCATATAGTGCATTTGTGTGAAGATCGTCAAAACCAGAAAGATGAAAATATTAAATAGAGCCTTTGTAAATGCTTCCACTGCCACCGGATATTCCGACACAGTTCTCTCGGTTGGATCTTGGAATCTCGTTCTCGTAACAGGAAGTTGTAAGGTGAACTACGTGTTACTTCTCACGATAACTTCCTCTGATTTGAAGTTATTTCACACAGCTCTCTGTCAGAGTGCAGTGTGCAGGACTGTAAACTAAATTGCTCTCGCTGCTGCACTTCAGCTTTTTTCTCACAATCAGACTTTGCTGACCATGGTTCTCGTCAAAGATTTTTCTTCTCAAAGCATGGCTCTGGTTCTTACTAGAAATTGCTCTTGATCATATGTAATGCAGTAAGTGTAAATGAACATATGTAGTGCAGTAAGAGTTACCTAAAACGGCTATTTCTTGTTTTGATGTTTTATATCTTACTATATCTTTCTGATCCCGTACGATTGTCATTCATGATGTTTGTTAAAGGGTTTATGTATGTGCTTAAACGTTTTGGCTGAGAGTGAAAAGCATCGACTAGTCTCCATAGGCCCTCTTCCTGCTCTGATTCGACCTTTAAAGCAATTATAAGATAATTGATTCTGTTATGATTTAACAGCAGATGAGTGCAAGGGTTGTCCCGATAAAACGTTGCGGAAACCGGTTTGTCCTTTTCAAACTCCATGCGGGCACTCGGGTTTTTATAGTAAGTACATTGACGTATATAGGGCCAGGTTTTCATTCATACAAATACTCTTTTATTGTTTTTAAATTTCCTATAAATATGCGCATGCTCTTCATTGTTCATCTAAGGAACGAAGGGGTATGTTCAGTTGCAAAAAATTGGGAATGCTGTAGTATATTTTGTGCCTGGATATTTTTCCTGGCGGCGGAAGTGCAATTACTCTTGTACACTTCTTGCTATAATTGTTTTCTGTGTGGTTTCGAGCTCATTGCTAACCAAATGTTTCGCCACACGCACATTTTAAGCAAGGTACGAACTTTTGGACGGGAACTTCCTTTGTGCGTCTGGAAAACATGGGTCGGGTTTTCCAAGAATTCATTTGTATTAACTTCATCAATCTTTACGCTATTCCAACATATTAATTATTCCAAAGTAATTGGCGTTTAGGAAGAATAATAAGTTCCTGAATTCATATTCATGAAGAAAACGTTTGGACTGGAATTTTCCTCTGTGTGATTGGAAAGTTTGGGTATTTATTTATTTTTCTAGTGTTTCTTTTGAACTCTCTAATCTTCTACATTGTCTCAAAGTATTAACTACTCCAAATGAATAATACATTTATTAAGTGTAATAAAGTAACTGAAATCCATATTTAGAAAAATACAATACCATGCAGATTTAAAAAATACCTATTATTATACCTATATCTTGCGCGCGTGGCCGAAAGTAGTGCGAGCGGAGTGGGCGATTGAGAATCAGAGCAAGGCTGATGAATACGTCGGGTTTGTTTACATCAGATTTTTTCTAAGGGCGAACGAAGAATAGTGTTGAAGCGGCTACAATTATTCTGGCTCTCACAACCCGGATTGCTTAATCTTAATATTTGAAGGGTTGTGTGCAATAACATGGTAACCCACAATTTAGAAATGAAAGAATAGTTAGGAATTGTGCCTTAGAAATCTCTCGTGCGTCAAAAGTTTTCACCTTGAGATATGTTTCTCGAGCGAATGAAGCCAAATTGTTCTTGAAACAAAGTTTTAAACAAAATTAAAATTTTGCTTTGTTAATTATTATTGATGGTATCATCGCTGTTGGTGCAAAACGAGTCTCGTGTGGGTTACCATGTATATGCCTCATTTATTCCAATTCTCATCACAATCAAAGGTATGGAATTTTGAGAACCTATGGTGAAAATATTTGATAAAAAATGTACCGAGAGAAAGAATATAAGAGTGTGGTTTCTCATCTACATCGATAAGATTGGAGTGCCTGTGATTTTAAAATAACGGCTTTTTTGTAAAATCATATGTTTATTTAGACGATATGAAAAAATTCGAATGTTTTTACGTTTTTCATCTGTGTGACCGGCGTAATCTTAAGGACGGCTAACTAATTTTTCATGGGGGTTTTACTGAAACCTAGTATTTTTGGGGGCATAATATGTGCTACTTTCTTAAAAATTATTTTATGTCATATAATAAATGTTTATTTTGTATATGCAAGTCTATAATTTGCTTTCGATGTTAGTGGAATTTTGTATGCATGGCTATCAAAACAATAGAACAATTACCATCCACATGAGATACCGTAAAACTATCCCATCTTCCCTTCCTAACCCTTAAAGCAAATTTTTAATTTGCACTCTGTCAGTTTTTCGCAAATAGTTCGAAAGTAGAGTTTATCTGTCAAAGGTAATTAAACGTTTCTAAAAGCCCATAAATATTTCTTTCTAAATCCACTTTAATTCATTCCAAAGACGAAATTAGGCTTTGAATAATCAATGAACAAAACTGTTATTGGGAGTTTGCCGGGAAAATGCAACAATACATCCTTTTACAGCTGCCCACGCACATGACAACGTAGCAAACATAGTAGTGCGAGTGAAGATCAGGGTGGACTGGGCGAGTTGAAAGGGGCGGGGCAGGCCACGCCATGCCATGGGAGTGAGGCCAGGGTTGGACGGGGATACTTCATAATGGTATTAAACTTTCTTTCTAATATTTATGAATATACCCTGACAACGCAAGGTACTTTAGCTTACAAAATATGAATTTCAATTATGTCTTCAGAATTCGTTGAAAATAAAAATAAAGAAATCTTGTCGGGACGTAACATACATCATTTGTCATTCTCTCTTAATATTTCTCGGCGACACTGTTCAGCGTTAACTTTATTATACATTATTTTCCCGTACTCGACGTGTATGGTAGTAAAATGTTAAAAATCCATTCCATAAATATTCACTTTAAATAATATTCAGTGTCATTCAAACGATAACTTTTCTTGTACAATTTTGTAACCAACGTTTCTACACTGTTGCATTTCGACCGTGTAGATTTTTGTGATGGAAATCCTAAATTGATCTTGCGGACTGCAGATTGCAGAACCCTGCTGTAATGGAGTGTTGTGGCCACCCGCATGCTGGCAGCGAGCTGTCGGTTGAAGACCTCTGCTCTAAATAATCGCACAAATCAATCTAGTTTTATGACCACGCGACACACTCTTGGCGTAGGGAACATTCCGCAAATGGGTATCTGAATTAAACATCAGGCCTTTGCGACGCAGTGTACAAAAGAATTTACGTGGTTTTAACATCATAAATCCCTTGGACTCCTGGGAGTAGATCTTTTGGGCGCATCTTAAGCGACATAAATTTTTGCTGCGCGGACCGCTTTGAGTAGTTCCGTACTCCGTCTGGCCAGCGAGTTGATTATGTAGTTGCTTGGTAATATTGGCAAGATTAATTTGAAAGTTTAAAGCTTTTCTGTTTTCGCGAAGTGACATTTCGCAATACTTTAGAAATTTTTAACACGTCTGTATGTGTCTGAGTAAACAGGAAAGTTACTCGTAAGTTTGTTAGATATCGTCTTCAATAGCATTACGTTTAAGAATGATTTACTTCATTTTATTTATGGAAAACTAGTTTTCTTGTAAAGAAATTACTTCATATTTCGTAATAGTCAACGCAGAAAACGTCCTAAATGGAGTGGTAGGCTCTGCCATAGTCATTGTATTCATAGGAGGCACATATTTCATTCGTGTAACGAATGTCTGTTTACGCTGTGCCACGCACAGTATTATATGTGAAGCCTTATTTGGAAATGCATTGTTTCTATCCACATGTTCGCTTATAAATATTTACGTCGCATTTGGCTGGTGAATGATGCTTAAGGAATTGGAACTTATTAATTATAATTTGGTTTTCTCTTTCGTTTCTGAAAGAGGTTCGTGTAGCATTCTTACGCAAACAATTCTTGTCACAGTACAATTTTTGGTGCATTTCCTCAAATTATATTGTTTATAACCGTGTTATTTTCGCTAGAAACCTAGGAACTTATATTGCCCGCATTTATTGCAACTTATATTGCCCCACATTTCTCCGCATGTCAGAGCTTTACTATGAAAATTGATTCACTGAAACTTGATAATTTGAGGGTCTAATGATGTTAAAGTTCAAAAGAGATCCAAAAAATACTTACCATTTTACTCTGGAAAAAAGAATTTGTAGAAGTTACTGGGTGTAACTAAAAATTGTGCATGAGAAATATGAGTGTTACTGGTAGCGTTCATATGTCTAAAAATGAAGCGTTAGTAAGTTGAACTATAAAAAGTAACGCGTACAGAAATATTAAGTGAGAGAGTGGGAATTGTTTTGAGGAAATGGATTCTCGTATTCTCAGAAAAATACACGAGGGTAGCAGTCGGACAGTGGTGGTGACACATGCAAAACCATGCGTTTTATAACAAAGTAGAAGCAGTAGAATGTGACGCTTGATATAGGGTGTCGGTGGAGTGTGTTGAGCAACGCACTTGAGTGTAATTTGAAGACTGCTCCCCCTCCGACGTAAATACGTTAGAAGCCGGTAGTTAAAATACGTGGGAATGTCTTACTTCTCCTCGAGACGCGCCTCCCCTTGCACGAACGCGCGCGGAAGCCCATTTGATGGCACGTTATAACTGTCACCGTCGGAGGGAAGGGGGGGGAGGGGCTCTTTCTCCTGTTCCCGCAAGCGTCTCGCCGCGCTTAGCCACTGAATCGATACTTTGGCGAAGCACGCGGATCGGGGTTGCAACGCCGCGCGGCGCGGCAAAACACCGCCTCTCGCGGAGCCGTCAGTGTCACCCCCCCCCGCCCCCGCGGCGCTTTCACTGGCGCTGCCAACGTCGCTCAGGCACAGCGCTCCCAACCCTTCGCTTGTCTCCGGCGCCGACCCACCCCCGTCGCTTCCGACGTCCACTACTCGCTCCTACTGTTTGTACTCGTCTGTCCCCAACCATCCGCAATGATCGACTCCCCACGCTGTCAGCAAAGTCTGTTTTCAATGGGTCTTCTCTAAAATTTATCTCACATAGAGGTAATTTCCGTGATATTGACCTTGTTAGAATGGTAATGGTAGTAAGCCATCAGATTTAAAAAAACTTAAATAAGATGCCAACAATATATTCCAGTATGCAGAAATTGACCTAAATGGCATCGTTACTTTTCCGCTAGAGTTCTCGTCAATTTGTAAAGAGCTTTTTCTCCCCAAACCTGCTATTCTTTTGCTACTAGGCTCGAGTGTTGCCTTGTTTGCATTGCTCGCATTTTGTTGATCCAACGCTACGCAACAATCGCAGATGTAGGTCTGTCTCCCTCTCCACATAAAAGTTTTCGTGCCGTTTTGCGTCCACGAACCGCGATTTTCCTCCTGCCTTCCCTCCTTCCGGCTTCCCTCCTCGCGTCCCCGCCCCCCGGCGCGCCCGCGTCTCCCGCCTCCGTCGTCCCTCGTCGCCGAGACAAATCAGCGGCGCGTGAATTGAGCGCGCGAGCGAGAGAGAGGGAGGAGGCGCGAGGCGAGGCGTGGGCGCCGCCGCCGCCGCCGCCGCCGGTCGGTCGGTGGGTCGGCCGCTGCGCCGCGCCGCGCGGTGCGGCTTGGGCCGGCTGGCAGTTGCCTTGGGAACGAGCGGTGGGCGTGAGCGTGGGCAGCGGAGCACGTAGCAAACTTAGGGTGCGCCGACGGCGACGCGACGGCGCGGCGAGTGCTTCGTGCGTGGGGCCGCCGCCCAGAGGTGTTCTCATTGAGGCGCAGGGAGGGGGGCGTGGCCCCCCCGGAAGATTTGAAAGGGGCCCCCGAAGCATCAAGTATTACTTTATTTACCCAAATACGTTCAATCACTGTTTTTTCCCCAATTTTTTTTGACGTGACTGTATTGGGCATTGTTTTGGGGAAGACTCTCCCAAGCCATCTGGCAACCGTGTAAATGGTTCTACGTAAAATCAATTGTACTTTTTAATTGTGCCGTTGAACTTAAAATATCATTCTCCTTGTAGAATATGTTTATTCATTCACTAGTAATCCGTGCCACATGTAAATGGAAAAAGATAATTAGAAAAAGGGGCCCTGAAATGTAGTCCCCCTCCCTTCTTATTCTAGCTTGCGCGCGCCTATGTTCAAGCGCGTTTGTGTGGGAAAACGAGCAAGCAGGCGGCTGGCGGAAGTTGGAACGTTGCAATATTAGCGAGAATTGAAGTAGCCGTGTTTGCGGTGCCTATCCTAGTAGAATCTGTATTGATGCTGGTGAATTGTTGATGTGAGGTTACTAAGATGTCGGTGATGGAATAAACACAATTTCACTATGGTAGTAATAGATTGTTAAAATTTTAATATATCAACAGCGTTTTCTCTTGATTTGTTACGCTCTTTGTTATGGAACCCACATGTGCTGATTCTAGTAGAGTAAAATGTGTGTGGAAAATAAAATGTAAATAAAACTCATATCCATACATTACGTCACGCCAATTTAGAGTATTTTCAATATACTCTTCCCCTAGTAACGCACTTCCCTATCTCTGTCTTGAGGCAGCATTACGCCACCCTTCCCCTTTAGCGTTACGTAATTTATGGATGACCCCTTAAGCAGAAAATCTTCGTGTCAAGTGAAATGCATACAATTTGTGATTTAAAATTATATATCGACTTCAATATTGGAAGTATTGAGCCGTGGCATTGATAATATCGATACTTTACCCTAATAACCATTTCAAATATTTTATGCTATGTCTCAACATCTACAAGCGTGATCAGATATCTGAATACAATCATTTACACTAGCAAACATGAATACATGTTACATAGTAGAAGTTGAAGTTCCTCAATTAATTTATGGAAATTAATTCGCGAGATAATGTTATTACTGCATAAGCCGTTATTCGCTTGTCCATAACAGAATGTTCAGTGTTATCAGTTACTTCCTTCCGTAGCAAAATTATTTGTACAACGTCTGTTCAGTGTTAACGGGGGGTTTATGCAGCATGATTTCTTAAATCGTTACACACTACTTTAGGCTGTTTTGTTAGTTTCTACAACGCTATCACATACTGTTACCTTCGTAGGGCAAACAATCACATCAGTATTGTGGTATGTATTAAAGCACATTTATTCCGTTACCAATTTTGACATGAAGCTGTAGCAAGCAACTGTTTGACTTCACCAAAAAATGAAAACCGCGTGCTGACAGTTCGACAATTTCGGAATGATTGAAAATTAATACGTTGCCAGGAAACGAAACTCGTTATTCTCCACACTAAGTTTTGAGTAGAACTGTGTGCTCATTGTTTCGATGACGTGTTTGCACCACGCCTGCTTTTATCTGTTGTCAGAATGAGGGAACAAAGGCAGTCATTTCCTTTGAGGAATTGTGGAATCCGTATGCACGTTTCATGACTATTGTTCAGTTTTAAAATTGTTACATTCATAGGAGGCTGTAGTTGAGGAGAAATAAATGTAACCAATTACATTTTAGTATCTTCAGAACGAAAAATGACAGCCTACATGGACATAACTAAGCTTCCAAGCGGGCACTCTTATCTGTGGGTCTTAGTTAAAAAGTTTATTAATATATTTTGTAGTGGATTAGATCTAATAGCTCCAGCTGATTAGCAGCGTACGACATTCATTAACTAAAGACACGTTATTGGCTAGTATGAAAGCAAGAAAACCAAAGAAGAATGGATCTAATGCACGTGACGTATTAAATATTTATGTACATGTTTTGATGTTTCTTACTACAAATCTTCCGGTCTCGATAAGCGTTTTCATGTAAAAAAATTAATATAAAGTTTGTTAATGTCCAACTTTTATTACCCAGTCTTCTAACAAGTAAATACTTTGGGTAACTCATCTTGCTGTTTCATTGGCATACATTTTGTTTTTCATGGAACAATGGAAGTCGTTCGGCGCTACCTATCTTATACTACTAGCTAATACGACATTAAATGTAAGTAGGTACTATTTAGCAATGACCGTGTAGCTGTTTCCGAAGGAATCGGATGCGGCGCTTTCTCAGAGCTTTGCCCCGGAGCAGCGATTGAACAACCGGCCTACTCCCGCTCCGCCCCTGCCGCCCCTCCCCGCCCCGCCCCTGCCTTCGTGGGCGCTGGGCTATGGGCGCGGCGCGATGCGACGTCGGCGCCCGGGAGCCGAATTCGGTTCGCGGAGCAGCTGACGAGGCGGCCTTGTGGGGGGCGGGAGGGAGGGGCGCGGCGCGGCGCGGCCTTCCCGTGCTGCGTTGTTCCGCTCAATGAATTCCTTGCGCAGTTGATGCGCAACGCCCTTTCGGGACGGCCCGATTTGAAGGCTGGGGGGGGGGGGGCGTGACGCTGATCCAAATAATATCGTGGATTAGTCGCAAAGGCGTATTTTTGATCCTGTATAGTAAAAAAACAGAACAGTATGGTTCGACGACAGTAAATAATCACAGAACCAATGAGACATGTACTTGTATATTTTCCGTTGCCGTAAAGGGTGCACACGAGTCCCTCTAGCCTCAAATACAATTTTCCTTGTGTGTAATTAAATTATTTTTTGGCCCAGGGTATCCATATTAGGTTCCTGTCGAGTTAGGTTCTTTATAGAGATAGACGACTCTTCCACGATGTTTCTAAGAAACAGTGCTGCGCTGTATTGTCTCGCGGACTTGCTCTCTGGGAAACATCCAGCGAAAACTATTGGAGATGTTAAGAGTACCGCCACATCAATCACAATCCGAGAAGGTTTTGTTTAAATATTTTAAAATACTTCGAAATTTGGTAGACGACGACGACGAGACGAAATTTGGTAGACGCTTACACCCTTTTTGCAGAAGGGAAAGAAAACATGAATGGTGTATTCGATGATCAGTGGAAAGTGGGTTACTCAGACGGAAAACTTCGTTTATTGGCTCAGTTTTTTTCATCTTTTTCCTGTGTTTCTATAAAAAGTATATCCGATTAATAAGGTAAACCAATACTTCGTTGATAGCTTGCGGCGGCTTTTCCTTCGGTTCTAGATTGGTATAGCTTATCTGTGTGACTGGACTTCTCATTTACAATCGAGACCGCCTCAGACCAGCGCGCGTTGAATTTCAGAAGCAGGTTTCGAGGTGACCGAAATGGATGAAGCGTGCCGCATCGAAGAGAAGTTCGATGCTCTATTTTGCTGGGGGCGTGGTACATCTATTTGAACCTCCTCCGGCGATGGTGGACGTAACATTTTAGTAATGTTCGTGAAAGTTGGTCAATACTATTTGAAAATGGAGTGCATTGCTTTGGTTTTAAATAGTAACGGGAAACTTGACTGTTCCATCATAAGCAAATTAGGGCAAATTTAATTATTTGATAGGGTTGTTTTATGTATAACACGTTGGCGTTCATGTTAAGTTTATAATTTGATAAATTACTGTATATTAGTATCCGTTTTTAAGAAGAATAGACAATCGTATGTTGCTGGGTTCCGAAAAATGAGTGTATTTAATAAGTCGTATGTATGGCAGGAATATATGGCACTTCAATGTTGGCTGCCCCGCACAATATACGACCGCGCTTAGCTCTTGGAACATGAATCATCCTACATGCAGTAACACTGCAGCAGGTGAAGAATACTCATGGTTTTCAATCTGGTGTACTATTTAAGAGTATTAATCTGCTGTCACGTTTATAGTATAGTACATGGTTGCGCACCTGTTACTCAAGGTATTACGAGTATGTATTCCTTCCGCGCATGCAATCAATACAAAACAAACTTATGAAATATATTTCACGGCAACGATGAAAACTATGCGATTCGGGATGTATTTTCTACTTACCTGAGCGACTAACTAGCCTTCTCTTCATCTGCTGAGACACAATGCCGGCTCATGTAACAGCGTTTCTATTCCGAGAGACAACTGCATTGCTATTTAAAGTTCGTAGGTTGTTGCTCTCCCCAACTCCACATGTCATCCCAATGATGTATAACCACGTAACTGCACCCAAATGAATTGTCAAAGTTATTTCATTAGACATAGTTCAGCTAATAATTGAAAGCAAAATATACACTTCTTTTATGTGCGTTATTTTCCATTTAACATCCTTAGGCACGAGACTATCTAACCATTCCATTCTGTATAAGTGTCTAATCTCTACGAAAACAAAAGATGTGTGATCTCCAAACGCGACGGGTATTGCGAAATGCAAGCACGTACTTTGCGTTAAGGACGTTCAGAATGCATGAACATTTATTTCGTTAAGTGCTTTCGACAGTTATTTATCTTTAAGTTAAGTGAAACATTTTATTTTATTTTATAAGAAATCTACTCGACCACAAATAACATTTCCACGCAAATGATAATGAACATCGAAGGCGAGCCATATTGCCTGTCATCAAGCAACGTTCTGTACATTTTTTTTACTAGAACTAGCAGTTTCCTTGCCTTTCCGCCTGACCATTTTATTGGCCCGAAGTAATCGCTGGGCTGGTGGGTCACGTAACTTTTCATTTATTACTCGGGCGCTTTCTACGAGGAGGCGGATGTTTCTGGGAGGGTCACGTGGCTTTCGCCGGCGTGGCGTGGGATACGGTGCGGAGGGGGAGGGAGGGCGGGCACGCATGCACTCGGAGCCCTTCGCGCCGGGTGACGTCGCGCCGCGCCCGAGGTGCGTTCTGTGTTGGCCGCGCGCCCACGCCGGTGCCTCGGCCTCGTTGGCGTGCACTGCAGATTCCGTGTTGTCCTGTGCTCTAATTGGAACGGGCTCAAAAATACGAAACACGGCAATCGCCCGGGTGCGCGTGGTTAGCGTGTGTGTTGATTCTGACACGTCATGACTCAATCGAATATTTACGTTGTACGAGTAGTTACCAGTGTGACACAAGAGCGAGTTGAGCGAGAGCCTTGAACCCCCCACCCCCACCCGCCGCTCGTTTTCCTCCGCTCTCAAGAGTTTGTCGAGGGAATGATGTGGACACTGTTTCTTTTAAAGAAGGAAAAGTGTAGGGGAAAATATTCCGACAAGCAGAATGGAACAGATGAATGGTGTTGGAGCGAGAATTGGTTGCAGTTCTCTGTGATCTCTCTGCAATGTTTTTTTACCGCGTGTGTCAAAGTAGATGGGCAGTAAATAGAGAAATTGTATTTTGAAGTACAGAGAGAAAAAATGATTCAGATGTTAACTTTCGCTTTTTTTTACTAAAAATGGTGATGTTTCCACGAACGTTTCTTCACAGCTTCTCGACCCAGCAGTTGTTGCTATTCAAGCTTCGCGTTTCTTTGGCGTCTTTTCAATGCATGCGGATGCAACAGTGTCAACAAACGTACTCATTCTCTCACTTCTGTGTTTTCCTCAGTTATCTTTTATCAATATCAAAATCGTTCCTCGGACGAGGTCAATCTTGGTGTATGTTATGAAGCCGTTCACGATGCACCCGATAATAAACCTGCGATGAAACGAAGATGCCTTTTCACGCGAACTGAGTACGCCTAAAACTTTTCTTAGACATTATGCCACACCATTGGCACAAGGTAAAGAGGGGGACTCGTTACGCTTCAACACCCCTCAGAAGCCAATGATGCATGTTAACAAATAGAGCTTTTACTAATTTTCTAGTTTAACAAAAGTCATTCAATGTATCACTTACATAAGTTATAAATATTAACAGTAAGTTAATAAATAAAAATGCATTTTCTATTCAGCATAAATGAAAAATGATCTATGAGAAAACATCGAGGCAGCTAGACTCGCAACACCCTGTAAGACTCGTAAAATACATCCCGTAACCGTCTCCCCACTCACTATCCTTTCATCTTCCCGAGAAAAATCCTGCGTGCGCTTCTGTGCCACACTAATCGTCTGCCAGTTACCGCTCGTAAAATCGTCTACAATGAAGACAAAACGTCAAATGCCAAAAGCACAAACAATTCCCTAAGTTGCGGAGCATAAATTCCCCTCATTTTCTTTAGATCGTAATGGCGTTCGTAATGCTTACATGAGCAAAGCTTTGTGTGTGTGTCCGCGAGTGGCTGGGTAGAAGTCGGCCTCTTGTTTCTTCTTTGGCAGAGACCGGCGCGCCCACACCACTTTCCATCCGTGAATTACAACACACTCGATTGGATCTAGCAGTTTTTTTTCGAAGCGCAAGGCATGGAAGGCTTGATCGGTCAACAAGAGCATTTCCCAACGTTTCCATGTGCAAGAGATTGTGTGCGAGGAAAGGAAAGAAACTTCCTCTCAAGTGCTGCTGCATTTGCAACGTGCTTGATACATCATTGGTAGCGCTATGTGACTTTCTCCGGAAGCAGAGGTTTTTGTTTGTCGATCGTGGAAGCCAGTAGTTTCAGGACTTCTCACTGTCCACATTAAGGTTGCGAAACTTTCGTAGATCGTAGGGTAATTTCATAGTACGTGATAATGAGCCATTTATTATTGTTTTGCGTATATTTTCTTTTCTGTTCAGGCGTATTGATACATGTTCCTTCCATTGGACGTGCAGTTTCTCAGAGAGAAAGCCACCTGACTGGCAAAACAAGGGTCATTGCTCTTATAAGGAGTATGTTTGTTTATTGTACTGTACTCTTCACCTAAACTATTTTTTGAACTTACTAGTGGAGTCGTGCGGAAAACGTATAATGTAAAAAGCACTGTTCCGATATGGCATTTTTTTGGAATCATGATTATTTGTTGATAATTACTCTTGGATTTATTGTTACTAGGTGTTTATTATAAATCGAATAACATTCTTCTGAATATAATTAGCTAGATTTTATGAAGCTTTTAATGTGAAAAGGTAGATGTGAATTCTGTGGGGTAGTAGTCACTAAAAATAATGTTCATACCCGTATTTGTATTTATTATTAAATCCATATTGTGTTTTAAAAACACTTGTTCTAGTATTCGTTATTCACCCTTCGTTCTAATGAAGACTACTATTCAAAATATGCACAAAGGGTTTCATCACTTTTCCTGTTCTTTTTATTGTGCCGACTGAATGTTGTAATGGCTTAATTAGAAATACAAAATCCATTAACCTTTGTGAAAATGGAGTCACGTTCTTTTATATTACCGATTTCCTTTCCCGTTTTCCTAACGTCATTTCTTCGCAAATTTGCATTTAGCCTTACATTTATTTACTTATTATACGTATTATGTATTTTAAAATGTTATACATAAACATGATTATATTAATACATACTTATATATATTATATATATATTATATATATATATATAAAATGCATACTTAGTAAAAGTAGTTCATGATTTGCAATTTTCATTCCGGCGACTTCGCGTTTAATGGGCTCGCGAATGCCGGTCAGTACGATTTTGTTCATGTGTGGAAATTGTGGGAAGTTCAGAGAAAGTTGCGAATTAGGTTGATGCCTGTGGAAGTAAGACGTGTGAAAATCATGTAGAGAAGTCTCTAATAAGACCATAAATGCTGCTTATCAATATGTGATTCATCTTTGTGCCTGTGTATGTTTTTCATTAACAAACGGGCGCGTCAAGACAAAGCTGTTATTGATTAAGTGATTAGTCTTACAATGCTTCTGTCCATCTCGCTTCAGCAATGTACACTTCTCACGCACACCCAGAGCATCGGAAACCATAACTTGAATACTCGTCATTATTTTTTTCCCTTAACTGCTTTCCAAAGTACCAGTGCTCCACAATAGAGTAGTCATATCATCTTGTTTTCTCCCTTATCAGTTGTGTTTGTGGGTTAACTACTTCCAATATATTCTCTGTGTAGACTGTTGAAGAGAAGTGCATTTTCCTAGCTCACTAATACATGCGACATTTTATCCGGAATCCAAGATCCACGGCAAATTTCGATCTCAAGAAAATGCAGGTAATGTATTTACTGTTCACTTTACACTTGCTCGGGAGTGGGTCATAATAGAATCTCCCGGAATCTGATTCCACGAGTTGTCAGTATCTGCAATTGAATTAAGTGATTTTTCGTCCGATCTACCCTCCTCATTCGATTAGTGCAACATCGCTTTGTGAATCACATTGCCTCATTTGTCAGGCAGACTGCAGTATCGCGTTGCGGTTCACTGCAGTGCCGCAATTTAATCTCCGACTAAAGAGATCATGCGTAGTTCTCTATAGGTCTGAACATTAGCAATTTCCTGTCTGTTCCTGTTGCGGTCATATCCACTATTCAGTACTGTAGGATCTCCATCAAAAGATCATCTGGGACTGTCGAACGTTCAGAAAATAGAAAATGCAAGCAGCAAATGCGAATATTCTTCTGAGGATCTGAGGAACAGGTCATTTTCGTCATTGAATGCGTCCTTCGCAACATGTACAGTAATAATTGGTTTCTTCGGCGTCTTTCTTTATTTTTTATTTTTATTTCAGTTTATTCTCTCGATTCGAGTTGATCAACAAAAAAAGATATAGTTGGTAGATAGTACCTGATGATAGTAGAATCTCCTTGCTAATGACACTAAGAAATATAACAGTCCAATGGACTGTCGTCGCACCGGATTGCTGTTGACAAGCTGTAGGAATGACTGTTAGAATTTGAATCTTACTTTTTCTAAAGTCGAAAATAGATATTATAAAAATGAATACTTGAATTGATTTAGATAAACTTTGCACCAATTAATAAAAAAACACAAGACATTGTGACACGCGCCTCGAAAAGTCTGCCAAATTGAACGTTCTAAGCGTAACAATTAGCGGTTTTGCGGTGCGTAATTGTTTCGCATTGCGTCACAGTACTCATTCTGAAGACAAAATTTCCCACTAACAACCTCTATTTTAAAACATTATGCAGATTGCATATTGCAAACAAACTATTTTCGGTAACAACGCACAAATTCTGAATCTCTACGAGGAATTTGTGCAAGTTTCGTCCATGAGTAATCTCCCATGGATGCTGCTCGGCGGACACCCACAATTTGAATAAACGCGATATTACGTCATCTGTTCCTTCCTGCGGCGTGGTCGGTATTTGCTTGGCCGGTGGCGGCATCCGCCTGCGATGGATCCATGTGCAGGGGAGGCGACGGGGTATATCGCGCCCCTGCCTGTCGCCCCGCTCGCCCCAACGCCTTCACGCGTATCGATCGCGGGCGATATTACCTGCGGCGCAGCCCCCTGACAAAAAAATGCGTAATTTACTCCCGACGTTTCGGGGTTAGTAGCTCTACTCCTGTGTATATGGCGTTAATGAAGCCACGTAATTACAGACTATTAATTTGTGCACTTCTGTTCTAATTGCTCTGGGTTGCGTTGAGATTGTAGATTAGAAATATTGTGCATATTTTGTGTGTCATTTTCTCAGCGAAGAAGTATTAGTAAGCCGATAATTTTTTAATAACTTTAATTAATGAAAATTGTATGTTTTTGCTATGATGGTAAGGTGGAACGTGTTCTATTATAGAATTCAAAAGTTTAGTAAACCACGTTACAACTACGAAACAATATGCGTAGAAGGATTCCCTTCCTCAAAATAATCAAACTCCCATTTTTGTATACCACGAGTACTCAGACTGTGTTATGGTATGTGATGGTTCAAATGGTCCTTTTTGTCTTGTCGGATTGTATCCTGGACTGCATATCGGACAATGGGTGTCAGTCGATTGAGAATTAGTACTCGGCTTTTGTGCCAATAGAAAGTGTCTAATAATTGCTTAAAAATTATTTAAAAGTGGAATCTATCGTTTATGAAAAATTCTTTGTTGTACGCAACGTACTAAGTTAGTGATCGAATTTAACACTTTATTCAACAATATTTGAGAGACAAGTTTCATTAATTTTATACAAATCTGGAAGAAGAATTTACTCTACCTGCCAGTGAACGAAGCATAATCTGCATAAAGGCAAGCGATGTGTGTTTGATGCAAAAATCTTAGACTGTGACCGGTCATCAAAGAATTTTTTGACTCGATTATGAATTAGCATGAACCATTTTCACACATCTTTAATCATTCATCATTCACCCCCTTGATAAGCCGACGTCCAGAGAAAGGGAGAACAAAAAGGCTTAAGGATCCTCCCTCGCTTTCGCTCAGAAAAGAGTATGACACAACTAGCCATCACAATCACGAACTTCTAAGCATCACAGATTACGTAGCATTACTCTCAAAGGTTGTATTCTGCGCCTTCTGTTAAATAATATGCTTAAAATGCATTATGTTGCACTCTTCTATGTATTTTGCAATGGTGTGCTATGTACGAAGAAGTGAAAATAGGCTGCAAGGAGGCCTTCCATTGACTTCAGGAATCCCTAATTATTCTTTCAGTATTATTTGTTGTAGGAGAGCGACAATATTTTTAGCTGCAATATTCCATTTTGTGATTCATAATACATCCATAGGTATAAGGAACTTTCGTTCTATTCGATGTATTGTAGAGCAACATCAAAAGCGTTCTTGGCTTGGATATACGTGATTATGGCCTATCGTGTCGGTGGATAGATGGTCTCAAGCAAGTGGAATGGGGTTAACAGAGGGCGGATTAAAGAGGTTCTACTGTAACGACTTAACTACGACACATTTGTGGGACATAATTGTGTTCGAAAACATTAAGTAGGGGCGAATGCAGTAGTGATGAAACACTCTGCACTTCGAAAGACGGAAATGAAGGAATAACCGTTAAGGAAGCCCCCAGCTGTCCGGCGTGGAAGTATCGATTTTCCGGCCTGCATAAGTAAGGGGAAGAAGGCATTGTGGGCGCGGGAGGCGGGTCGCCGGCGTGAGGCGTCCGTCATCGATTTTTCGGAGATCTGAAGGATGAGCGACAACATGTGTCTTCTCTTCCGTCAATGCGCGGGGTTTGCGTTTTGGGGATTTTTCCGCGTGGATCGTAGGCTCCCGGTACGTTGAGCGTGGAGCATAGGTCGCGCGCACTTCGGTACTAGGGGAGAGCCGGGAGGGACAGCGCGCACCGCCCCGGCGAGTCTCCCTCACCGCTGCGAGGGGGAGGTTCAGAGTAATGGGGAAGGGCTGGAAAATGCATTCCGACTCTCGTATCGGTCGTGAGGCGTTAGCCGCGTCCGGTTGAGATTACAGTGATTGGGATATGATGAATCGCTCATTTGGAATACATCTACACGGTTTTTCGTTCCTACATGTTGCACATTTACAATACTTAATTTGAAATCATGATGGTGGTTTTCATGTATTTTTTGCCTCGTGACGACGAATCTGAAGATGATATGCAGCTGTAAGGGTTTTACAAAATTTCTATTGAAGCATTGACTGAAAACGTATTTACTGTGAAGTCGCAGAAATTAAGTGCAGAAAAATATTAATGTTGAGTAAAACTAATCCATACAGTGAGGTAGTTTCTTTGACAGCTTAGTAGATTAATTCCGACACATGAAGTCCAACATACGCATTTCAGTCTCAAACTCGCTTCATTTTACTGCACAAGTATATTTCCAGGGTGTCCAATGTGTTGCTATTCCATTATCTCTCTCCAGATACCAGCAATAATAAGTTATCTCAGTTTTCTACCCATCCTGTTAACACCTTGGTGTATTTCTCATGTTCTGACAGAAACGGTCCCTCAATTCATTAAAATCTCTCACAAACAATTTTCGGGGAAAATGTCGAGATGGCTATATTGGAAATTGATATTGATGCTCCTATTAAAACATGGATTTTTCGTAAGCTACTAAAAGGATGTTAACAAAATACTTGAAACTGAGGTGTTTTGTTTTCGAGATACATTCTAGAAACTTGCTTAAAGCAGATTTTCTTCACAGGTCCTCAAATATAAAAATGTTAGTCTGGCATTCAGGCCCTTGTTTATGATTCCGTCTTTAAGTTTAGGATCAGCCTGAAAGGAGAATTTGGGAATAATTTATTTAAATTGACCACCATTTTTGTTGAATCCCTTAACGAAGTTTCATGATCCCCCAGTTTAATATGACGATGTGGTAGAATGATGAATTTGGGTAAACAGTATTGTTCTGCCGTTCAAAATTTATCATTCAAAAATAGCAATTATTCAAGTGATTTGATTGCTCTCGCCACATCCTTGTAAATCCAAAAGGTAAAGAGTGCTTACTCTAGGTCTATTTGCTTAACCTCGTAACACACGTATGACAGACTGTGCCACAAATCTTTTGCCGCGGTCTTCTAACGTGATCCCGAAGAAAGCTAGGAAAACCCTTTGAAGGAGTAATTCCATCTTATTTTCGGAGAAAATGAACTGCAAATGATGTAAAGATGTTTGGATTATGTCAACACAACACAATTGTCTTGAGCCCGCCATTTGTTGACCCTTGTGTTGCAGTTATTTATCCAAAGCACTTTTGCGAAAAGAAAAACAGAAACTAAATCGATTTCAGTGTTTCCATTTGAACTTATACGTAGAGTAATATGGAGCTCCTCGCAACTGGCAGTTTGACATTTCTCATATGGTTTTTATGTTATGTACTGCCGAATACTGTTATTGCTAAATTGAAAAAGTAGCATTTTACACAATAGGTAATACAGCAATTATGATAACACATTTGTAATAATCTATAAGAAATCATTCGACATTTTTATGGAAAGCCCCAAACTGATGTTACTGTGTTTTTATATAGGCGAATCGTGAGTGTTGTACACAAATAACGTAAGCATGGTCATGTACACAAATCTGATGTAGAAATAAGTGTGAAATGGACATAACGGATAAAAAGTAAACAAATTATGTACGTCCACTACTACTAATTAAAAGCCCTTTTAATTTGCATCACTTATGTTAAGAATTTATTAACGATGTAGGCAACTTAATTGTTGCTCAGGGGTGAACCCGTCGAGGTGGGTCGGTCCACGTCCGGCTCGGGATGCAGTGATGGCGCGGGATGTGTTCCTTACTCCCATAGTCGTCTCTTGCCCTCAATTTTGTACGCCACCATCGTTCTTTTATCACATGTTTTTTTCTTCGCATCTTCACGTGTGCCGAAAGCCCACCTGAATTTGCCGTGCGTGGTGGATCCGTGACGAAGGGAATGCAGGACCTAAGGGTTAAGGGACATGTGCGTGCTCTCTGGTATGCTGCCTTACCGCTGGATCCTTACGGTAGACTTTGGCATAGTTATGCAAACCCTGGCTAGACCTGCTGATAGGTGTACTGCGGACCCTGTAATACACTACCTTTGGCCTCGGCCTCCTTCAGACGGGCAGTCGGAAGCTAACCAATCGATGGGCTTGGACTATCGGTCCAAGGTGAGTGGGGTGTGTGTAACATGGAATCTCCCAGCGAGTGAGCGGTTGGGAAGAAGCTATTGCCACTCCCATATCCCCGTGGCAATCCTGACACTCCAGCGGTGTCCCTCTATTGGACTCCGGGGTGGAAGCGGTCCATGGGAATATGCTGAGAGCCTCTCTTTGGATTCAAAGTCGCATATTCCCACCCTCTTCCCAAAAGAGAAGATGCGAGAGCTGAGAAGTAAGAAACTTGATAATAACAGTTACGGCTGTACAGACCCGTATATGCCGGTTAAGCCGTGTTTTCTGATAATGAAGTGTACTGACCGAGGTGGTTCTTTTAAATACGTCAGCTCTGTGTGTTGGCTCGATCTATTGACGACTGGTTTGGCAAGCTTCTGGTGGTGGTTCGCCAGAGAAATGGTACTGTTATCCGCAGAGCCAGCACTCGCAGGTAAATAGAAAAATCTTCCTAAAACTAAAGAGATCCCCGGCTTCCAAATTAGTGTCTACCCACCCTAGCCTCTATCCGATCAAGGGCGTTGTGAATCAAAAGGACTGCGCGGTTGAAAATGAAGAGTTGAAACCCTTCAAGGCACAAGGCGTTATAAATATATACCGGATCAAGCTGAAAGCAAATGGAAAAGGAGTTCCTCTCTTCCCTTGTACTTTTCACCGGCCTTCGCTTCCGGAAAGAATGTCTTGCGGATTTTGTAATTTTCAGGTATCCAGGACGTATCGAACCCTCTGCGCTCTTAAAAATGCCATAAGTTCGGGCAAACTGTTCGGGGCTCCGAGTTCCAGGTCAGTCAACACTGTGTGCGCAGTGTGGCGAAACTACGAACGAGTGTTATACTGTGCCAAATTGTAACCAGTGTCTTGTCAACAAGGAGGGGGAAATCCAGAAAATCTAAGAGAATGACAATACTTAATTTACGGAAGAAAGAAGATGCCAAGTAAATCACTGCCTGGATATGACTCGAACGTCGTCTGTTGTGCTAAATCAGCCCTAGAACGCAGCGAACACCAGAAACTGAATTTCCTGGTCCTTGAATGGCTAACGCAGAGTGCCAGGTGCCTCCATTTTACCTGCCTGCGGAAAAATTACCAACGGATGAGGTTATTGTACAGTCTCAATACAAATAAGTCGCAAAATGTCACACCAAAGCAAACCGCAGGGCAGTTTCCAGATCGTGTGCGCGTGCGTCAACCTGCCATTCCCCTTCAGTTTGTAATATTAACATCCCGCCCGGCCAAGCAGAATCGGACGAGAACTTACAAATTTAATCTCCCTACTGCCACAACCTTTATTAACCTGCGACGTACGTAAGACGGACCTCTCCGTGGAACACGTCCTACACTTTGCGAGGTTTGTTGGTAACCGAATGACGTAGACATCATCTGGGCAACACACTACTAAAGGTGCTCAGCAACGAGATCAGTTTTGCTCTCAACCTCTTTCCTTTCACGGGAAAAAGGAATGCATAGTGCTAGCTGGACCTTCCTCACTTTGTAAATGGTGGTTTTAAAAATGTAAGTGTGGTGTTTGCATGTTACTTGGCTCCTAGACAGTCAACTTTTATTGTTATTGTAATTATTAAAAATATAAATATTTTGTACTTTATCTTACTTTACCTTTAATATAGCGTATTCTGCCTTCATGCAACGACAAGTACTTGTATTTAATATCAATTATTTAATCGTGTTCGCTGAGCGCACTCGCACAATTTATTTTATTAAACCTATTTAAGTTTTAAATTAATTTTCCATGTGCGGCAATGACCATAGACCCTGGAAGCGCCCTCTTAAGCATCAGTGAATCAGAAGAGACTACGAAAAGTTATCGAATTTCATTCATGAGGCGTGGCATGAGTATTTGATTAACTGCTATATTTACCAACGCAGGGAAGACCGGATGCATGGGATCCAGGATATTACAGTGATATTATATGATAACACTATGGTATTCGTAGGCAGATGTTTAGATGATTAGTTCTGTGAACTTTGAACAAAAATATTGTTAGTATTGGTTTTATTTACTTTCACAAGAGTTGTGATACTAACAGATAGTACTCTAATACAAATGTATCGTTACAACTTAGTAACGTAATACAAACTGCCACTCGCATTGCATGTTGATAAAGCTGCTGTAATCTAACAGGGAATCTCCCCGTGTACAAAAAGACCGATAGCGTGCAGGTCAATGGAATTCACTGATAGATCTTGAAATACGATGTTGCATATAGAGTTAGTAAGACGAGCTGTGATAAACGTTAGACGGCATTTACACCCAGCGAAGATAATTGAACGATGTAGTATAGTAAATTCGTTGTATTTTGCTTTTTGGGATGTCCCTTAAAGATAACTCCTCTTTTTTTTATTATAGAGAGATTTTATTATAAGAGAATGTATATGTATTATAAGAGACCTTATATTATTTTATAGTATTACATATTATTTTATAGTATTATACAGTATTTTATATTATATATTTTTGTACAAGAGATTTTATTATAAATTACCCCTAGGGCGATCGAGACGCGTCTGTTCTGCGGGAATAGACTTGCCATTGCCATCCTCGGGTACATTCTACACCACGTTGGAAAAAGAGAGATATCTCATACCCTTGTGGCTCTTCGAAACACCTTCAAGAAAACCCGTGAAATGTTGTAAAAATTGTTTTTTGCTGTCGCTTCGATGATGGGAGGACCAAAACCGTGGTTTACGAAAAAACTGCAAAAAGAAAGAGTTGTCAGTCCTCGTGTATTCGCGAATTCTCCCCCACCCCAAATGTATTGCTTATCGAAGTAATTCAAAGGTCTTATTTTAAGTTAAATTAAGAAAAATGTATTTGAATATTCTGTTTGTTTCTTGGTAGGAAGTTAGACACCATATAAATGTGCTAAAACATTCTGTTGAAAAACATTTTTTCCAGCCAGGGAGCTATCATATTCTGTTGGAAACACCAGAGATAAACCCCTCTACACCACTATGTGAAAAAACAGCATCAGCAGCGAAAAATAACTTTGTCCTTCGAGCTGAAATACAAACATTCCCACGAACCCGCATCTTGAGAGGACTTGCGCAGCATAAACGTGCCAGTGTGAAAAATATCCGTTATGCGATACTGTATCTTCGTCAGAAACTGCTTACATCAAACTGTTTTGTTAGGGAAATGTTTTAAGCTGACGTTTGAATGGAATAGCAGTGTTTGAAAGCATTGCAGAGTTCATAATTCAGATTTAATCTGTGAAAGTAAGCATATATAACCATTTTAGTGATTTGTTCCAAACATTCGCAAATCTTCCTCTTCCGCGACGGATTCTGGAACCTAATCTAGCGAATGTGAGAGATCTGGCTGTATGTTTACCTTCTCGTGTACGTAATATGGAGAAAGCTTCAAAATGCTCTAGAAAGCAATGTCATGTTATTGACGGAAATAAAGATTTTACGGGTCCCTGTTACCCAAAACGTTGTTGGTTTTCTATACCTCTACTTGTAAATTGCAGAAAAGCCATTGTACACAGGATGTTCCCCAAAATGAATATTCCCCGACTGATGTAGCAGATTTCGAGGCCCCGGGGATTCAGAACAGAACTTTTTTTTTTTTTTTTTTGTATGAATATTCTCGAAGAGTCGAGCAAAACTTGTGCCGATCTATTTTTGTCGAGAGAAATCGAATAAACCATTAATGACCTCTGTGGGTATCTTTACTCTTCCTCTTAAAGGTGTTAAGAATTTAATACGGTTTCCGGTGCCAGACAATCCCTCCAAAAAACATTTTTCGAACGTTTTCTAAGAATGTACAGGAAGGATCCGAAAAAATATGCTCACTAACCCACTAGTGGGCGTGAAGTGCCGAATGATGACACCTCGTTGCCTGTAAAGGTGCGCTGGAAGAGAACCGTAACGGAAGATGTGGCGCCGAGGCTTGATTATCATACGTAGGATTTCAACGTCAGTTTCGAATAAAACGATACAGAAGAACCGCGTAATTTTTGCAAGTTATGTTCTTATAGGGTTTCGTGCCCGTAAAATGAAATAAGGTTGTACGTTCACTAGTATCTCCATATATCGAACATCTATAAATTGAAATTCTCGATATATTGATTTTTTTATGCAACGCGAAATGCGACTATTGAAACTTTAATATCAAGAATTTGAAATAGGTTATACATTTTTCAATGTGAAGAGTATTACATTTTATTAATCCCGCGTAGTTTACGATGTTATATAATGCAAGAAATTTTAGTCTGAAAGCTGAAGGAAGAGTCGAGTCTATCTCTTGCTTCATTTCCATGGATAACTGTGGATATTTTCCTTGTAATGTAGTGTATCGGTATGAGCTGGGCAAGAAAACTTGATTTCTTGGAAATAAAATATTTTAGAATTGGCGGAAAAATAGGATGCCAACACTGAAAAAAAATTTAAAGAAAATCAATTAATGCAAAATGAGCCTGGCTATGCAATGAGGAAACGTCTTGGTTTTAATCTGAAAAGGTCGTAATACAGTTTTAAAAATTGGCAAATTGTAAAATGGTAATTTTTTGTATAATATGTGGATTTATTCGGAAACCCCAATCATGTGAAATTTGAAGTTTGTAGAAAAGAAAATGAGTATTCAACGTCCCTTCCTCTTCGTACTGCAGAAGTAAAGATCACACTGTCTGTAAGATCATGTGTCAGCTTCCAATCGTACTTTCATGCCGGAGTTGTTCTGCCGATTAACGACGTGACAATTGCAAGCGTTACGTCGACTGTGCATCTTTTCCGCTATATACACTCTAAAAACACCTCTCCAACCTGTTAAAAGGATCGAGATTACCTGATTAGTCCTGCACAAAAGCGATTCAGGGAAACCCACGGGCGGGTGGGTGGTGTGCTGCAACAGCGCCATAAAAAAAGACTTCACACAGGAGCGATTCCGACGGCGGGCGAGCGGCGGAGCGCGGGTGTGACGGCCGCCCGCGGCGGCGCGGGGCTTCGCGAAACGACGGCGGACAGGCACTTACAACAGCGAAGTAGAGTCCGTTTCCTGTGTTTTTCATGACTCAGCCCGCAGACCGCCAAAGCTGGTAAGCAAAGTAACGCCTGTCGAGGAAAGGAGACGTGAATGTGTCATTGGGAATACAAGTTTTTTGACGCCAGAATAAACGTGACGGCATTCCAAAAACGTAATGTTTTGTGATAAGGTGGTGTGGGAGAGGTTATTTTTGAAGAGAATTCGATATGTTTCGCTTCTGGGAGTTTCAAACTTTGGCCGTGACCGTGACTCAAGAGTATTTCATTTACATATGATAATGAGCAAAATTGAGCTCGTCGGCCAATCAGTTAAATGCTCGCCATTAGTGTTAGGGCCTGATGTATGTATTGTTGTCACGGAAAGCAGCTGACATACTTATCAAAAAAGAATCACCATTGTAGTACGAACTCCAAACAAACATTTACATCTCATAAATTTTGTATACATCTCGAAGGTCACTCGAGGTATAATAAAAATTGATTTGCTGTGTAGTCAGAAAGTTCTCTTATCAAATTATCAGGTTTTAAGGATCATGGTACAACTACTATCTATATTATTTAATGCATAGAGCTAGTTTGATCAGCTTTGAAAATATGTACCAGCCATTTGTTATCCAGATGTAGTGCTCATCCTTAAATATTATTTTATCGTGTTTTTTCAAACTTTCAACGAAAGAAAGGTTTATTTCTTAAGAAGTAATTGAATCAATTACCGTTGAAAGAACGTTTTTTCACAATTGGTTGATGATAGTTTATAGTACACGCGGGCACGAGGAGTTAAAACGCCATGGCTGCAATAAATCAACCCGTACATTCCATAGCGTCCCATTAGAAACATTGGCTCGAACGGAGTCGTGGATCACATTCATTCGGAGACGCGTCATTGTATCTCCTATTGTGATCGCAGAGGTTGCCATTTACGCGACTTCGTCTTAACCCTTGTTTGTGTGCTCTGGGTCGTGGCAAGGTCGGTGCAGTTTCCGGCTTTCAAGGATGCTCGCGCGCAGGAACAGCCGAGCGCATTAGAAGCGCTCCTACCTGGCCGGCGCCGCCCCCGCTCGTCCGCCGCCCGCCTCCAGCTCGGTTTCCTGCGCGGACCACGCGCTCCGCGTTGGTCGAAAGCTCGGAGCAGGGTGAACGACGAATCTCAGTGAAAACGACGCAAGTGCCCTTTCTTTTTTAAATACGATTGAATGCTCGTCAGTCCAATTGTTTGCCCGCTTAAGTTTGTAACAGCGTGTAATAATGTTTAAAAATGTGTTAAAACTGATTTTGTTCACGAGGAAAATTACCTTCAAAAGATGTGCTGTGCTTGAAGCGCTTGAAGATACTTTTTGTAACATATTTCATCTCTATTAAGTGTGTATTTTATTATGCCTACATGATTTCTAACGACGAATTGTAAAGCAGAGTTGATTTCAGTGTCTGATAATAATGCAGTTATAATTGTCACATTTTCCGTCACCTTGTTGAAAGCATTTACGCTCGAAGAATATGTTCCGCAGTCGTGTAGAATCCAAATTGTTACCATGTTACTGAGTAACAATGCATATTGAACAGATTTAATAATACAATTTCAAATTAACCACTGAATAAATACTAAATAGATTGTAATTTTCTTTTTCATGTTCTATAATGAGCTGTGCAGAAAATAGTGTAATTTTATTAAATTTCCATTTTGTTTAACTCTCCTCCTAACAATCAATAAATGTTAACGATGGCCTTCAGCATCGGTCTTGTTCCTGGAAGTGTAGTCCGGGGCACAGCGACGTCCAGTCCTGAAAAGGGTTTTCGCCGCGGAGGCTTGCTGTGGCGAGTCCCAGACGTACTTGCGTAGATTTCAAGTTGGAGCGCCCCGGCGAAGCTGTGCGTGGGTTCCTTCCGGAAAGGCGATGACGATGCAACGCCTCACGTCATATCTTGCGCAAAGCTGTCTTGCTCGACGAGTTTTTCTCAGATCTAAAATTGAAACTGCTGTGTAATTAAATATGGAACGTTGTATTGTTTTTTTGTTGATTTTTTTTTTGTACCTGAACACTTTTTGTGTCATCTCCCTGTTCTATATAGTAGTTTCGTATCGACCGGTTTCATCTTAGCGTTAGAAGGCAGCATTGCAGATAATTTTTTATTTGCAACAATATTGTCCGAGTTATTACCAAAAGTGTGTATGTGTGTGCCGATTTCACAACTTGAAGGTTTCCCTTGGCTATGAAAATAGAATTTTAGTGTAAGATTTTAGTGTAAGTGGGGAAACCCAGCAGAAACCCTCGATTGGATCCGATGATTAACTTTCACATACATTAGAAAATACAAAGCGAAAATCATGAGGCCATACGGTTTGTTTCCTCTTTGTATCGCACGAATCGTTTCTCCATGCAGTCATTTCTAATTGCAACAGCTTTGAGAGGGAACCACGGAACAGTTCATCGACTACGCTGAGTAGACTTAAGCACTAGTTTCCGAACCTAAATTTCAGGTACCAATAAACGTTCTGAAAAAATATCTTTGAAAGAATTTAACCAAGAGTAACAAAAATATAATTAAAGGTAAATTAAATTTCAGTGTAGTTATATTTAAATATAATAACGTCTTGAAACTAGTGCAATTGAAGTATTTCAGTATTTTGTTGCAATTGTATTAAGGCGCCATATGAGTGTTCAAATGAATCGCGGACATTATTAGTTCCAATGTGATTGCAATAGTGGTACCCCGAGCGGCGAAGGAAGAGGCTTACGTGCGTATGCCCTCCCCTTTCCTAAGCTGATAATTAGAGAGGGATTTCTATGATTTTGCATATTTTTGTCGGTTGCTTCAGGGCATAGCTAAATAAATAAATTTCTTGACATTTGGTTAGATTTGGATGGTATGTAGATTAATATGTTAGAGCATATTTGGCCGATTTTTCCTGTTGGTACATATTCGTGTAATTATAGGGGCATCTTTTGCACATTCGTTAAAATAGAGACTTATCTCTAAAACGTTTCAACTTCTCATACGATCTATTTATTTGTAAGCGTTCATCGAGTACAAAGAGCTTGTCACACTTTGCATTGTTTTTCTTTAATATATACGATATAATACTTGTGAAAATGTAGGAAATTGCTTAATATATTTTTAAACCAGGCGGAAGAACTAAAACGAAACGTACAATGTACTTCACTAAGGTGAATATTTACTTCAATTATTTCTCCCGCGAAGTAAGGTAGATTATATTCTGTTTGCAAAAATTATAGCTTTTCATTGAAAGCACGCTTCTCCTGAATTTTATCACAAAAGGTTTATTTATTTATTTATTTATTTACGTCAAAAACAGTTAAAAACTGCGTATGACGAGCTATGGGGAGAAGTGAATTTTGTGCACGTTTCATACATGTGTGGTCTCTATCCTAAACCATATTCTAGTCGAATTTTGAATACAGAAAAGAGTTTTTTTTCGAGTTTTGTTGACAAAATATTCGCTCCTATATAATAAAATATATTTTCAAAGGTAAATTAGCTATAAATTCCTGCCCTGAACCCTCATGTTCTTCATGAAAGAATAATACTTTTTGCCGCGATAATATGAAAAACGATAATTTGAATAACTATATTTCCCACTGAAATTCAGAAGACGTGCACAAATAATGAAGTTACATTTATGTCCAGAAGCAAAACAAGGGACCATCTCAGCATTTGCTCAAGGATCAGGGAAACTGGACGAAAAACCTGATCGAGATGGGGGCCATCAACCCAGAAACTGTGGTACAATACTTGTTACAGGTTCTTTAGAATTATACAGTCCAAATGATAAATAATTACATTAACTATCATTGTTAAAATTAATTCTACTTTCCTTTTTGATGCTCGGTATAGTCTCGAATAGTCTCGGTATAGTCTCGAAGGTTAATGCACGAAATGAAATATTGTTAATTTTAATTACGTATTAAAGTGTATATTTGAGAAATTTTAGGTCTTAAATGCATATTTTTAAAAGCATGTATAAAGTTTTTTCGGGCATAAAATTCCTCTCCAACTGATCAAAGTGGTGATGTTGATTAAATATGTAACACCTCCTAAAAAAGAACATTTGGTCATAAATATAAAGTATGTTGTGTTTATCAAACTTGTATATATCAATCATGTTAGTTATTGATAATTTTCTGTTAAACAGTTTCTAGAGAACAGGAATTTGGAATTTGTGAAAATTTGAAAAATAATCGTAATTTGAAAGTCTTTTAGTTATTATCGTTTAGGTCTTGGTTGTCTGTCAATTCAATGAACTGCTTCTCTTGAGACCAAACCTCGATAATTTTTCATGTGAAACTAGCAACGTATAGAGTACTTGCATCGGGAAGTGGTAGTTGCGTATGAGAATATTGCGTATTATGTCGCCGCAAGTATTTATCGTTCTTTCATTGTTTTATTTTTTCTCCTGTGCACATTGAGCTACGATTAGATGTGGCGGAAGTATTGTATACATTACTAAAGTGAGAATCGCTACAAGTGCCAAACACACAGGTGCAGGCCTATTGGAGTTAATTTTACTTCAGGGAAACATTTGATATCACCATAAATCTGTTACTCGCTTTGCAAAACTTTTTCAGCTTTTTCCATTTTGTCTCCAAATGTTATCGAATTAGTGGTTTAGGGATGTCATTGTCGTGTCATTAAACTTATTTTCAGATACAAATAAATATTCATTCTGGTATTGCTCGAGAACCATTCAGTAAAATTGACTCTTGTAAAGGTCGTCGTTTTGCGCCCAGATCCTGATCACTTAAATTACATGTGCTACGTCTCCTAAATTAATTAGATTATTCGCTACAATATTAATGTAAACTTCAAAATAAAATGTTACTTTTTCATATTCAACTTTTATATTTTTCGGGTACCATAGAATCTTCCTCACACAATTATTTGAATTATAGATTTCCGTTGACGTCACAGACATTAACAATAGCTCGAATAAAGTTGTGACCGGATATCGGACAATTGCTTGAAGACACGTGTGTTTCTTTAGCAGATATAATGATCTGAACCGTCGCACTGGAATTGATTCGCTCCTTCCTGCGCGCGCGAAAATAGACCGGCGAGTTCCAGGGACGAGAAGGATCTCCTCTCCCCGCAGCATCCGCCCCTTGAGTTTCCGTACAGTTCGCTTGTGGACGGCAGGAGCATGCCCCGATGGACGCGAACGCCGCCGAGCGTTCGGAGTTCATGAACGCAAGCGGCGGGCGCGTTGGGCGACAATCGGAAAGGTGAAAGGAAATCGCCAGTGATGAGGTAGCGTTGTTAGCTACGGCGGAGATAACGACTCGTAGCTATCTCCGGGTGACATGGGAACCGTGGTCGTCTATCTTTACGACGAATGTTCACTTGACCTGGCGGTGAGTTTGATATCGTTCTCTGTAGGATCTTTTTGTACGATGAGCGCTTGCTTTTCCTCGAAGACCAGGAGTTCCTAAGGTTTAAGTCCTGATGGTGAATGATCTAGCTAGATCGTTTTCAGCCATTGGAGAAGCAGCTCGCGGCCGGCTGCTCCGATCGGTAGTTTTCCCCTGATTCCTCCTATCAATATCAGGGGAATACCACAATAGTACCAAAGAACAGGCAAAGGACCGCGCGCTGTTTCCCCCTTCCTCATCCTCGTCCCTTCTCTCCCTCACGCTCTTACACTTACGTGCACTATGTCGCGTCGGAAGCTTCGAGCTTGTTCCGGCTGGGGACGTGCCCCGCAGATGATATAGTGGGAGCGGATCCTGCAAGCTGACGTTTGTGACATGCCGGATCTGACCTTTCAGAGAAAGGACGCCGCCAGCCCTCATGCATTACATTTACGGGACTAATATCCTATGTAGTTGTCGCGCCCGGAATCAATAAGTACTCCCACTTTTTTCTTTCAGGTTGATGGTGTAAAGATAATGTTTAATCATCTTCGGTGGTGTCGGAATAATATCCTCTCGTGCCGCTTAACCGCATGCTACTAAATAAGTTTACATCTCTTCATGTTTGTAGTTGATATATTTCTTCCTTAGTTCATAACACAAAACTATTGATTTACGCCGGTTAGAAATTGGTCCCCCTTCCCTAAAAAAACACAGGGCTTACTTCGCGTTATGTACGAATTATATGACGGTAATTCTGAAACGTCAACAGTGCTTCTCGTATTGTTGGGGATAGTATTGAATACGAGAGGCTCTCTCTGCCCCGCCCCCCCTCCCTCCTCCGTGGGCGGGCTGCGTGAAGAGTGTGGAGAGCGGGGAGCGGTGGCACCTGCCGGCTGCCCGAGGAGCACATGATGGAGGGGGAGGAGGAGGGGGAGGGGAGCGAGCGAGGGAGCACCCCACCCCGCTCCGTCAAGGAAGGGCGTGGCAATGCGCCGGGGCGCGGCGGTCGGCCGGCGGATGCGAGCGGACAGCCGAGCCCCTAGTCAGGTAGCCGACGCACGCGACGGTGGGGGACCGCAGGGCGTGTGCGCGTCTGGACGGCTGCCGAGCATAAAATAACGCGATGCCAGTTCTGGATATTTATTCTATTTCTCTAGTTTCCAAAGATTCATTTATTGTCGTGGGTTGCTCTATTTTCGCTTGAAGGTGATTCACTTTATTTGAAATGCGTTTCTCTAAAATAACTTATTTTCTTAAATTTTACATATTTTCCACTTGATAAACTGCAGCTTCTTGGAAATGACTGGAGTGAGTGACGTGGTGGTGGGAGCGTAGTTGACACATTATTCATTAGGGAAGTGACGCGGGGTTGCACTTGGGTATCGAGCCACCTAATCTGAAGGACGGATGCGTTGAGAGATGTGTTTTAGAAATACTTCACTGGAGCTGTAAACGTTAGGGCAAAGCATTTTGGCAAGTGATGTGGCGAAATATGGAGGTCAGTGTTGTGGCTATCCTTTGAAATGCGTGTTCGAAGTTAACACAATAACGGAAGTTGGCTGACCGTTAGTTTTCGTGTTACCGAGGTAAACTTCAACTCGGGTCCCTTTGTAGAACGACTGGCTGGGAATCCTATGTGTAAAGCAGGATATCGAATTACCATGTTCCTACAGTGAATCAGTAAGAAGTGAAATATAACATTTCTTTTGCTATTTTAGAATCTTCCTAGAACCATACCACCCAATGCTATTACTTTACTCAGTATAGTACTGATAATGCTATATCATACATAGTAAATAAAGCGTCCACATCTGTCATGCAGATGTCTTTTGTCGTGTTATCGGGTGCTGATTCAGTGGGATATAAATGTTACTCTTTCGGAAAAGGCAAATTGAATTCACGCTTTTGATGCACAAAAAGCTGAATTTGTCAACGTAATGTATTTTAGAATTTTGTAATATTCGCAAGGAAGCATGTGTAATGCTTTACGCTGATAAATTGTATTTTTAATTGTAGTGTGTGACAGAGGGATGTTTAATTATGTTTAAGGACCATTGGAAGTTGAATTACCATTCAGATATACAATGTGTATTACGAAAAGGTGTATCATACAAATAACGAAATTTAAGAATACTGTGTGTATAATGAGAAAAGTTGTGCTATTTCAAACACAGATTTGTTGGCATATTTTTCTACAATGAAAACGGTTATTGAAGTGCACTCATTACATTGTTGCACTTGTAACTTACTCTTACCTGGATCTTAGTACATCAGCAGTAGCGCGAACTAGGGAAGTACTATACTAGGGGATTGGTAGGTGCTGTTGACTCGACTAATGGCTTAGCTAGATGTGCAATTTTTAAAACGAATATGCGAATATCTTGGACCATCACCAATTATTACTTTCTCGCCTTTTCATTAATGTCAAAAAAAAATAAATAAAAAATTTTATTTAATGTTTGAGGGAGAATATGAAATTCCTATGAACGCGTAAGCCACGAACCACGTGATAGCCGCGTTTGTAAGATACTAATTAGTCACGAGGTTCTATGTTCCCTCTTCTGTTTTTATTTATTTTGCATATGATTTGCCAGATGCGCAAATAATGGAACGAAATAGTCACGCCTGTTACTTGCATACTACTATGTTAAATGTACATTGATGTTGAAAATGGGCAAGCCAGATTTATTTCATATAAAGTGGGAAGTGGCGGAAGTGAATATACTAGGTAATCCGTGAATATCACGTTTCTATAGAAGTTTCTTCGATTGGACTTCGCCACATTGGCAGTCTAGGTTATCCAAGTGATCCCACCCGTTGTCCTCAACTAACCGCCTGTACCGCTGTCTGTCCGGAACCTGTTCAGTGCAGTCCACTTTCTACGAGCGTCTCGCTCTTCCAGAGTTTTTTTTTTTAATCGCTTCTTCCCAACGTGTCTCCCAATTTATTTGTAAGCTCTCATTACCTGCTGTCTGGTTCTAGAAAGTTTTTCTGGCGTTTGGTCGGTTAGGGACAGCTTAAGTCCGCAGGTGTAGAGAGAAACTGGGATTAACCTCAAAATTTTCCGCGTGGCTGTTTCGCTGCGCACTGCCACCCTTTGTCCCCGTTCCCCTAAAAAGATGCCAACCGATTGCTCGTCAGTCGTCGTCGTCGTCGTCGTCGTCGTCGTCGTCGTCCCGCCCCCGGACAATAAGTCTTGGGGACGGCCGCTCTAATCGGTAGTTTTCCGTGGTTTCTCCGACCAACAAACACCAGGCTACTGCCGGCAGTACCCTAACAAACGGGTCACGGACCGCGCATGATCTTTCCTTCCCTTCCTTGTCTTCTTCTCATCCCTTGCACGCTTTTGCACTAACGTACTCTACACTACCACACATGCGGGAGCCCAGTTAGGAGCTTAGAGCTTGACCCGACTAGGGCGATGCCCCGCTGGTGAGAGATACTCTGGTGAGAAAAACCCACTCACCGACGTGTAGGTCGGGGCCGGATCTCCTATTCAGCGGATGATCACCGCCACAGCCCTAGGGGAAACATGAACTACACTTACGGGTATAATGACCTTAGCAGTTGACGCACCCGTAATCACTGAATAATCAATGAATCGTCCATCTCCCCCAGCGTAGCTGTACTTTGGACCGAGGAAGCTCGTGGCGCGGGGCCGGGAGCGATGCCGGCCGGCGTCGGGGGCTCACGACGGACCTCCCGCGCGCTGCTCGCTGCCGCCGGCGCCACGCTTTCCATAGCGAGCGCCATTTGCATTCCCAGCAGCGCTTGCTTTCACTTTCTTCGGTGCATATATGGCGCAAGAGGCTATTGCTCCCTGGCGCGCGGGACCTCGCTCCGTGCGGCGCCGTGCGCTCGTCGCTCGAATGGAGCTTTGCAGACGGTTCGTGGCCTTCCCGCATCTCTCCGCGGCGGGCCGGATGCGCGAGGCAGGTGGCGACGCGATCTAGTGCGTCAGCCGCCCTGCCCCCTCCCCGCACTCGCACTGAAGTCCCGTATCTGATGGTCTATATTGCGGTTTATTCAACTCTGCCCCTGGCAGGTATCAGCTGTTGACCATTTCATTCAGTCGGGAGCTTATACAGTGACGTCACAATGGTGACGTTCAAGCTCCCGATTGGATGAAACCGTCAACAGCTGATACCTGCCAAGAGCAGAGTTGAATAAACCGCAATATATGCGACATGGTGGTGAGTGAGAAATTAAAGGCCGAATTAAAGAGCAAGACAAATTTCCTCTGACCAAAAGATGACGTGGAATCAGGTTGTTTTCCTTTTACTGTATTCACATGAAAACAATGTGCTTTAGTTAGCAATTGATGCGATTGGAATCCCCAGGGCAGGCTTAAGAGGTTATCCAAACACTCGAATGATTCTTAAAAAATAAACCTAATGCATTTCTTTTATTTAACGTAGGCGTTTTCTATCAAAACCAGCCCATTCCATTATTTACAAAAAATGCACTTTATTAGATTTTTGCGTAGTTCAGGGAGATTTCATGATGCAACGAAAAAAACATAGTTTAATACAGTTTATTTCCATTTACTGATGCTGAGTATCTTCCTGCAAATGGATGCGAGAAACTGTCTTGTAAAATTTCCGCAAATGTAATGTGCGCGTTTTAATAGCAAACGCCCCAATTAGGGAAGACCTTGTATCTTTTCCCTTATTGACATTGAAGTAGAAGAATCTGAATTACTAAGCTCTGTTGATCTGATGTCATTACGAAACACTTATTTGAAATGTGAAGGTTATAGAGGATGCAGAAGTTAACGATGTGACTTAAAATGTATATTTTCTAGAGATTGATCACACTCTTCATAAATATGTTCTTAATACGTCTCTAATATTTATGGAGACTTGCAGGCGTTACAAAACTCTTGAATAACCATGGATGTGGAATTGTGTGGGGGCAACAGAGGTTGACCCCGGAAGAGATAAATACGGGCGAGTGGTCGCGTAGTCGTCGTGCTTCGCCTTCTGCTGCGTCTACTGCAAATTGCCCTGATCCATTAATAGAACCGCATCGAGCGACGAAATGGAGCTGTGAGATTTCTGCTCCTAGTAGAAGCGATTGTAACCGCCCTGGCTCCAGCTGGCGAGTTCAGTGGAAAACGCGGTCGCCTTCTGCATCAAACGTTGCGGGTTTCCGGTGCGTTGCGCAGCTCCCGGGCGCCCGCGCCCACGCCCCCTGCGCAACCGCGCGGCCCGTCCGCGCGCAGACGCAGCAGGGATGCGACATCGATGCCGATGTTTACATCAAATCGTCGAACATCCATTTTTTTGAAGCTGGAGTTTTTTTAACATTGATGTTTGGTGTCCGATGTTTGATGTGGTCGATACTCTGAAAATGTAAGAAAAATTCTCTCAAAAAAATCTATAATACTTTTTAGATATACGCAAATTGAATGTAGACCAGGCATGACGAAAGGTGATAATTCAAAAATTAAAAACTGATTTTATTTATGTTATGAGATAAACTTTTGTTTATTGTCCTGATGATTTTTAGACTGTTTTGTTACTTAAAATCAATAAAAATGAATAAACGATAGTTCCTTCCAAATAAATCCCCATCCGCCACCTGCGTGAACGTCGATGGTTACTAATCCAGTTTTAAAGATATCGGTATTTAATAACATCGGTGATTTTGGCTCGCTGGTTTCATTTTGAGCAACGATGTGTAGAAACATCGATGGTTTCTTGGCGATGTCGCATCCCTAGGCTGCAGGCGAACGACGAGCGGTGCTACGGTTAACGAAAGAGGTTGGGGTGAATAAGGAGCTTCCCTCTTGGAGGAACGACTCCACGCAGTGAATCTCCCCTTGTACTCCCCCTCCCCGTCTGCAAGTGTGCGCTTTGATATCCGTCTGGCGGTCTCGTGAATAAACGAAGTTTAAAGGCTCAGCGGGAGATAATTATAAGCCACACTTGTGCAGATTTGATTGATTGTTTTCCGGGCACGTCAACTGCTAGTCATTAGTCTCGTTAGTGTAGTGATCGATTTTGTCGCGGGAGGTGGCGGTGTTACTTCAAGCTCCCGACATGCGTGGTAGTACACTTCATGTACGTGTAGGTGGGTGTGACAGTGAGAATAGGAAGATGAAGAAAAGATCGGGCGGGATCCGAGGCTCATTTCTTAGGATACTCATCCCGTACTCGCCTGATATTGATCGGAGAAACCTAGGGAAAACTACCGATCAGAGCTGTCGACCACTAGAATTATCTTTCAAAACGGCGTCCGAATTCGTCTAGCTATAAAGCTTGTCGAAAACCCGCCATCGTCGGGACTCGAACCTAACACCGGCCGGTCAGAGTCACTGCAGAGACCGTGGCCATGCTGACTCTGAGCTAAACTCAGCCGCTTGCATTTTTTTAGAAACAGGTTATTCAATGCTGCATGCATGTTATTTAAGAGCCGAGATAATCGGTAAGGCCCTGTCATAGGGCTGGAAAATGGAAACATCATACTGAATGGGAAAAGAGTTTTTCAGAGTTAATCGTTGTATAAACAATTAAAAAAAACGCACAAAATCGCGACTTGAGACTATATACCTCATTGAGTGATTCAGATATAAGAATTTTGTTTTTGGCGGGTGAAAATTAGTTGAAAGCCGATACGATAGTCAGAGTGTGTTGGCGATCAAGTCATCTCTTTTTCCACCTGACTCTGAATTGTGTCAAGTAATAATTAGCTTAATCGGCTGCGCGGTGGTTCAAGTAGGTGCGTTGTGCGTACGGGAAACGCCAGGCTTCGAGATATCGTTCAGAGAGTCACAAATGAGTCAAGAAGCGAGCAGGAGATGTAAAACTAGAACGGAGGAATCATCAATTTGAGAGAAAATCCTGTTTCGTGAATTCCGTGATATCCTCAGAGACGCGGAACTAACTGACCGTTATGGCGACCGCCCTGAGTGAATAAAACTGTTGGTGTATTCGTTTCGTCCCTGTGGACCGCTTGTTATGCCTGTTCCCGCGTTAATTTTCATGCCAATCTTGAATTTTCTGTCATTGGAAAGGCTTGTTTGCAAATTTTGTGTTAATGCTAGGGTTAATACTCCCTGAGTTCACATTCATTTCGATCCGAGATGCTTTGTGCCATTACCGCCTGAGCGACTACGCTAGCCGTATATGCTTTGCTAATACGTTAAAAAAGTTGTATTTTTACGAGCTTAAAAATAATGCACTTGTCTATTATTATTATTATTAATAATAATAATAATAATATTTCAGATTATAAAATTTGATATTTATATCGCTTTTAAAGAATTGTCATTACTTCATTTTAACAAGAAATACATTAGATAGATTCTTCACTTGTTTGGAAGCGAAATGTTGGACCAGTATTTTCACTAAAGGTTTTGTATTGATGTTATAGTGCTTCACGTGGCGTGACTAAAGAGACAATCGGCGAGTAATGAATGGTAATGGATAGCTACGAGCGTTAAGTGTGTATGACGCCTCTAAGGACCTGTGCCCACCATGAACAATGAGGACAAATCTATTGTACTACATCAGAAATGCTTGTTAGTTAATACCCCTTCTCTCTACCATCGCCTTCTCACTTTACAGTAAAAAGTATATAGTCTCACTCGTACAGTATATCTTCAGTTCTGATGCACATACTCGTAAATAAGCGTAAACCATTGTCTTGCCACTGTGTGCGTGCGCGCGCGCGCACGTGTGTGAGGGAGAGGGTGAGAAATGTAATCTTTATTTTTTACGTGTCAATTATCCCAGCATTAAGGACTCCCTCTGCAGCCACTGCGTAGTCTTGGCGTAACAGCGACGAACTGCTAGAACTACTCTGAAGCCGAACCCAAACCCGGCGCCGGCGCCACAGTTAACTTCGGAGAACCCGAGAGGGGAGTGCCCAGCCCCGCACGGGCGCGTGAACTTCAGAGGATTCCCCGGCGCCAACAGCCCTCTTCCGTTGTGCGGCTTCGTAAGTCTTCGACTTCCGCGCGTAGGCCTGCGCGCGACTCTCTCAGTACGAAAATAACCCTCGCCAGATCGCGGAACGCTATGGACGGGGTTTCACCGAAGCGGAAACATTTCCTTCATAACGAAGCGGCCTGTTGTGCTATTGACTGCGATCTGCCGGTTGCTTCGTAAACGCGTTTGCGGGACGAAAACAGCCGCTACGTTACGCTTCATCAAACGGTTTGAAAAATGGATTCTGATTGAAAACAATGTATCGTGCAGCAAACGGATCGGATTTTTTATCGGTCACTTTTCCGATGTCGCGTTCTTGGAGAAATTTCTATCTCGTCTTGTATTCACGAGCTCCCGCACGTTCTTACCAAAATTTCCAGTGAATGTCTTTCCTTGTAATATTTACAAATTCACTATATCCATGTCGAATACCAACTTTATATCTGTCACAACGCCCGACTTCTTCAGTTACTGGCAACAACACAAACGTCGATTCATGGACAGTGTATAAATAATGACTTCGCCCGAAGTTTAGTATCACATTGCTTCAGTATCTAGAACAATAGAACTTCTTTTTGAAGGATAATTTCGTTGGCTGGCTAACTTGATCTGAATTTTAATAGTTTCGTGTGATTTCACAAATCCAAATGTCAGTGTACCAAGTTGCACAACACGCGTCCTGATCGTGACAATTTCCGATTCTTTTTTTCAAATGGAGGTCGTTGTGCCCTCCTTGCGGAACAGAATGTGCTGCGCACCAAGTGTACTCAATCCTAGAGTTGCAGTACAATTACATTGTAATTGTAGAATACGTCGGTAACGAGAATTCATGAGCTGTTAAGTTAATAATTCATAGTATAGTGTACAATGACGAATGAAACTATTTCCCGAAATTTCAGAAACATTAAAACAAGATCAAATCGTTGTATCTTTTCAATAGTTTGTTTTAATTGAAAATTTGAATAGAGCTCTGTTCACACGGTGAAGCAAGCAGACCAAGGATGCTCAAATGGGCCCACTTGGCGGGCTGTGGGCGCAGCCTGTATCTGCGGGCCAGCGATGTGGCCCTCTGCTCGTTGAGTCATTCCGGCAGGGAGGCCCTCGGGCGCGATCAGCTCTTGTATAGTATTGTAGCACCCACGCAACCCCAGAGGGCCGCCGCAGGTTGACGGACCGCAATTCTTGTATTTGAGTAGCCCGCTCTAGAACATTGGATGGTGCTGCTACAAATCCGTTGTTTGTAAATAAAATAATTCCATTTCGGTTATCCCACTTCGAAACACCTCGTGCTTCGGGAGACTTGCAGGTGGATGTTGCATTTCAGATCTGCGACGCTTGTCGGATATACTCTTGCTTGATTACAGGATGGACCGTTCAAGGATTGAGTTATCAGCTGATCGCTTGGCCTTAAGATTATAAACGAGGACGGGATGGGGCAGGAAGGATCTCGCGCAGTCCGTGTCTTGTTGGCTAAGGTACTACGGCATCAGCCATCATTTGAAGGAAACCACAGATACGTGCAGTCGGCCTCCAGATTGTTCAAGAAGTAGTCGTAGGTTTCGAGCTAGGTATGCAGCTGGTGGCAGAATTCCTGTCACCAAAGGGACTCAAATTAAGGATTTCCCAGTAAACGAAGCTTCGGGTGGGCACACGCAACTGTACGCTATCTCAGCCATTGAATGAAAATAATTGATTGAATTCTCTGAGAACATTTAAAAAATAAATTTGCTGTTCCTTCATTCATTTACTTCGTGACAAAACATTATTGGTTCATTTCGTGTATACAGCATGCATTTAAAGCCAATAACCTCGCAGTGACCTTCTCAATTGAAGGGCTGAAAAGGTAAATCTCTTTGAAATCGGATTCCAATATCAGTTCGTCAAGCAGGTAAAGACATGTATTGATACTGCCTTGGTAATCTTAACATTCTGGTTTTACTATTGAAAATGTCACATTCATAATAAATTCGCTTCCTATAAAATATTCCAAATATTGCTGTGCTTTCTGCCTGGGAAGCAATCAAACTCGGGCAAATTCACACGTAATGCAGTAATATGTTGCAGTAATATCGCTGTATGAGAAGCTGGAGATAAGTAATGTTTCTCAATTTGAGACACCACACACATAATTTTACAACCACGTAATGTGTCTATCCAAATATTTAGCATTTAAATATAACCATTTTTTTCTTCCTGTGGCTTTTTCCAACATCAGAGGATGCCGATTTCGACTATCCGTGACGAGTACCCACTATGCCCCTCATGGGGACACATTAACCTTTGCACTAGACACACTTGTGGTCTCCTTGGTCTGTGGTCAGTAGACCCACAAGGCCTTCCGCGACAACACACATGAAAGACAAGGCACAAACAACCATGCCACTGCGAAACTCGAACCCGCGACCCTTAAGACATAGGTGCTGAGTCAGCACACACTCTAGCTTCCTCGGCCATCCAGGTCGGCCCATTTAAATATAACTGAATAAATTATGTAAATAAATATTCATAAACATATCGCACAAGGAAAATGTATTCCGAAAAAAATTAAAAATGGGTCATTGAAGGTCTAAATATCAAGATCAACAGTATGTTAAAAAAAAAAAAAAAAGAATTGAAGCGATTGCAGGAAAGTTAAAATAGTATAATTTATTAACATTGAGTTGTATAGAAATGAACATTTTTGTTCAGTAATATTTTTTAAACAGTTCAGATAGTTCTATGTTTTTTTAAGTGGGCCAGCTGAAATGCCCGCCTTTTGGCGCCTGATTTTCCTTAACTTGTCACCTGCATATTAGACAGAAAAATAATTTAAATTATATCAGGATTAAGTATGATTTAACACAGCCTGTGGAAACACATCCTCTAACTGAACAAATTCAAAAGACGGCGGAAAAAATCTAAACAATTGACGGACCTACTGACAGAAGTGTGGAGTCGATACTTCTCCAGCACCCAGTCTGGAACTTAATTGGCAGAATGGAAATTAACACTTGAATTCATGCTTAAATTGTGTGTTATGAAATGAAAATATTCTTGGTAAAATTATATAGTATTTTTTATTTTATTTTATTTTCAACAATAAAATAGTTATTTAATTTTGAATTGAATCTTGAGTTATCATGACTGTCATATTTTGTATCTTCAGGCATCTATTTCCTTCTAACTTCAATCTGTATTTAACAGGTCCCAGACGAGCCATAAAGAGTTGTCTGGAGGAAGTTTTCAAGTCAGTGTTACGAAACTGCTCGACGAGCTTCTTGCAATTACGTAACACATTTTCCAGCGTTTGTTTTTTGCACTTCGTCCCAACGTTGCCGCGCATAGCTCACAATGCGAGTAGGAGTCTATTCATTAACGTTGATCCTCCCGACCTTCGAAACGACTCAACTTGTAAATAATAAATGGACTTGATTCATCGCATGGTATATTCTCTGCTTACTTCATATCGGTTGCATCTAAAACAACATGAAACGGAATTTATTTGTGGAACTTTTTCATTCTTTGATCTGCGCACATTGCAGGTATGCGTTGATAGCTTAAACCTTATCCTAAGGACATATCTTTAAAAATCTTATTTTTGGGAAATGAATTTCACATCTTATTCGCCTTTTACAGTATTGGTAATTTTCCTTAATAATCATTTGTTTTTCGGGAAAGTAAAAATTATTACTGTAACTCGTGTAGTAATGAAATACTTTTATTTCGTGTTGTATACCTCATTTTCGAAAATCTCCACTAGAAAGGATGCATTTAAAAATTATGGTATCCAGTAGGGAAATAATTATACATTTAATGCTTGAAGTGAAATATCTATAAATAATGTGTTTGTGTGAATTATATAAACAGTATTGTGGCATGTATTTGCACTTAACTTGTATATTCACTTTATAATTTCGTAACAACTATTGATAAAAAAAAGGAAATCTGATTTTATGGAACGGTTTCAAGAACGGCCCAACATTACCCGTAGCTCTGGCCAAATTGGTTTTAATTAAAATTAAATAGCAAAGCAAATTAAAGAATACGGCGTTTTAAATTGTGATAGTAATTTGTCCTAGCACACCATTTCCTTTAAATGTAGTAACTTAAAAATCCTTTGCATTAAAAAGTGTATCTAGTCTTTCTTTCTGTGGAAATGTTCTATCGAATGAGCCCAGCTAATTAATGCTGGTAAACTTCGGAATACATCATCGCCGCCGCAGATTTTTTTCTTTAAACTCTTTCACGAAAGAGCATATACCAGCGGATAATCCCGCGTCTTTCACACACTACTCCTTCACTGAAGAGCAGTTATTTATTAATAAAGTAAACAGTAGTCGACAGAAAGTCTGTCTGTGGTAAACACAGCATCGCAATAAGAGTTTTTAAATTAAGTATGATATTGGGGGGGGGGGGGAGACCCGAAAATCCACACACAGCATTGAGAGCTCTTGATAGGTGTTAAGATAGTAAGACGAACATTAAGGCATCAGTTTCTACCCGAATGACGAAGACGTGTGTGTATGCACGTGCGTATTCAGTGTAGTGCACGTGCACTACACTACCACACATGCCAGGAGACCAGTCGGGAGCTTTAGAGTTGGTCCCGGCTGAGGCGATGCTCCGCTGGTGAGAGATACCTGGTTGAGGGGAAAACCTCGCTTGTTGTCGGTACGTCGGCGCCAGATCTTGCCATCCAGCGGGGGAAGATCACTCGACGAAAAAACTTTCCCTATACTTAGGGGACTAATGACCTATATAGTAGACGCGCCCTGAATCATTAACAATACACATCACGCGCCTGCTCGCACAATCATTCTGTGTATGCTATATAAATGTGTTCTTTCTTTGCCGTTACATGATTTGTGTTATTGTATTTCAATAATTTTTCTTGTTTCAGTCCTTCTCACTTGCGAAAAAGAAGATTGTGCACTACACAACAATGGACGCTCAAAAGAGAGTGAACGCTGCCTTCCTAATAGCCTCATACGCTGTAAGTTTCTCTTTAAATAATAACATTAAGATAAAGAGGTTCATTGCTTAATGATTTAACTGGATAAGTGTGATACTTTGAGCAGAGCGTGTTTTGTTCTGCGGCATTATGCACATAGTTTCGCTCTCGCGATTCGTTCAGGAACCCAGAGAAATAGTAACTATATATTTACATTTGAAGTTTTGATGCATTGGATTATTTAAAATTTACTTGCAGACTATTGAATAACTCGAGTATTCGCGACCACATTTTGCTTGAGCATTCGAAATGCCGTTCAGTTAACGGTTTGATATTGATGGAACTATTTCCAGACTGAAATGCGAGAAATTGTTTATCTATAAATAAAATACAATCCAAAATATTGAAATCTTCCTTATAGATCACGCTGAGAAGTTCCTTGGTCATCGAAAAACAGTGCAGTGAAGCGAATACTTCATGCGCGAGCATTGATAGGATTCACAATACTCGTTTTTACGCAATATTCTGTTCCTAATATGTAGTTAGAAGTTTTCTCTTCGATATTCAATACAATAAAACAATTTAATTGGAATCTTCCTTATGAAACCAAGTAGAGCCTTTTCTTTGCGAACCTAGTTAATTCTTAAGCAAATAAAATTACATTTAACATGTCGTGAAATCAATTTCATAGCTTCAGTATGTGAAACGTGTAGCTGCATAGTTTAATCTAGCCTGAATGAATACAGATGCGTAAAATCTAACGTGGTGAATATTTCGTTAATTTTTATGTGGATGTTTCGTCGTTCAAGTAGATAATTCATTATATTTGGAACACTTCATTGTGTGTGCTCAGAAAGCAAATAACATTTATGCACATTCGTCTGAGCTGGCAAAGATAGAGCAAGAAACGAAAGTATCGACATACTTCTTGAAAAGTATCCTACGTTTCATTATAGTGTAACGTCCAAACGGAAACAAGTAATTTTATTTTTCTCATGATTCCGTAAATCGTTGAAATGTTTTTTGCTGATTCCTAGTTGATATTGAAGAATTATTCTATATATTAAGATGCATTTCAAATCTTTCTTTTTTTATTCAAATATTATACTTTTACGATGTTAACGCGATATAGTCTGGTGCAAAATAATGATATTCATTTTGAGCACGGAGCTTACGCAGCGCGCAAGCAAGAGAAGACGTCGATTCGGCGTGTCGTTGTAGCAAGGGTAGTTCCGCAACTAGTTTAATTAGAAGGCGCTCTGCAGCGTTAAAGGATGCATATCCGAGATTCGCAGTAGATACTTGCTGGTCAGATGTAAGTGGAATTTCGGGAGTTCTAAGTTTTTGTTTGAGGAGAGTATTCTGTATTCATCAAAATTGTTTTTGGTTCGGTGATAATTGAACCGAACTGAAATTTTGAAATTGTGCAGTTTGTGCAGGTTTTCTTGTGCTCTTGAATTTCTACTATAGTTTTTTATACTATTTTAAGTTGAATTATGATTACATGTAAAAGCGAGAATTTTTGACGAGGATTGTTAAAATATTCGCTCCCTGCAATAAATTCTGTCTGAAAAGGCAAAGGGTTTCAAATAATTGTTAGACCTCGTGCATGTAAACGAAAATTGAATTTAGAACATACTTGCATATGACACGACTGAGGTTTTGTATATTGAATTTTGTAAATGGGCTGTAGGCACTAAAACTTAATCTAAGAAGAATACAAAGTCAGCCGAGAACACGATAATTCAGTCCATGAGTTGCTGAAATTGTAAAGTGGTTTCGAGAATTGAAAACTTAAATATATCACTTGTAGTAATATTGAAACTGATTTACTGTGATATGGCAACTCTCTGGATAACCTGTTATTCACACCTGCAAGCCGCAATTACGCAATCAATGTTAATTTTTGTTTCGTTCTTTATCTGATCTAGATGAATGAAGAAGTCAGTTAGCGCATAGCTGATTTCATAAGTTCTTTCCGAAACGTCAAAGATTTACTGGAAATCGAAGCTTTAGTTTTGAGAGAGATCGGAAATACGGAAATAAGCTTCATAAGAATATTGTGAATTATTTTATGGCCCTCAATATGTCTGTCTTGTTGTAGTCATTTACGTTATGAAACCGTGTGTTCCGAATTTCGTGAACTGTCAATTTTTCCGGCGTGTGACATTCAGAGTTTTATTTCGTTCTGGTAGCTTTTACTTCCTTTTTTGATTAGAGTTTACGTATTTTATGACGACGGCGTGGAGTGAATTCAAGTGCATTGTAATCTGTATTCCGGATGCCGTTTATTGAGCAATTGAAAACGTTTGATACAACCGTCGGGATTAGTAAGGGAGATGAAGAGGCCTTTGAAAGTAACGGGTATGTTAATAGTCCAAACATTATATCAAATGACTAGCTGAACTTGGCTCATAGAAGCTGAGATTGCCACTATGGAACTTAATGCGCAAACAATCTTCTCCCACGTACGTCATATATTTTCACTGGTTTTTGAGCAAATAAATCAAATCTGCAGCTTTTCAGAACGGGAAGTCTGAGGGCTCGAGTCTCGACCGAGGCAAATTTTCTACACTAGCTATATAGCAAGGTCGAATTCTGGCGCTGTCTGGAGAATTGTAGCGGCCGGCTTCCCTGATGGGTAGTTTTCGGTGGTATTTACAATCGGTACCAGGCGTATGCCGGAGAAGTATTGTAATAAACGGGCCATGGACCGCGCGAAGTCTTTCCTTTATCTTCCTTGTCCTAATCTCTGCCCTAACGTACGCACCACGGTCACAACAATATACGCTACACGACCACACGTGTCGGACAACTAGTCGGGATCTTACAGTTTGCTCCGGCTGTTGCGGTACCTCGCTGAGGGAAATACCTTGAGGTGGGGAATGGAAGCCGACGTTAGGTGATTTGTATCGATTATACTCGGATTAAAGTAACATTGTATAGTTAACTCAAGAGTTAAAATCTCTTCTCAAATTGAATGCCAATAATTGAAATCATTTTCTCATGTTTGTGTGATAAAAACGATATTGCTAACGCAAATAATTTTCACCCTCGTCGTCTCAACTTGGCACATTCATGGTCTTCCTTTGCAAATGTATGTTTAGGGTAAATATCATTCGTAGTTGGAGGTTCGTAGTTCTGCTTTAATTTATGGAGGTGTAGAAGTATATTTCATTACATTACGGGAATCTGTCCTCGTTGTAGAAATAAAGCATTTCGTAAATAAAAATACATTGAAACGTTTGGTAAACGATCACTCTTGGTTCCGGAGAAAAATGGCTCCTTAACATAGGTTACCGCGGGCACATCAGATAATGCATGAAAATAATTGGTTGTGTGAATTATACACCCCCGCATGATAAGCAATCAGTAGATATCACAAATCTGTATGATCTGACATTGGAAACCAATGCAGGAAGGTTCTAAATTGAAGAAACAGTAATATCCTCCACCGATATTCCCTTTTTTCTAGCATTTCGGATCGACGTCGCAAATTCGTCAGGAAAGTGTAGCCCTGTACACAAGTTCATCTGCTAAATGTGCCTTGCAGCTGACTGCAGAGCCAGGTGACCTGTTAAGAGGGAATATTACTCAAGTCTTATGGGAAAAGCTATTCACGAAAAAATGACTGGTAAATAAAGGTAACCGCTTAATCGAGAGAGCCGTTTCAGCAAGTTTCACTGTTTTTATTTATAATAATGTCACAACTATTTATAAATATAAAAAAATCGTAAGAATTGGGTTAATTATAACTAAATGTATTCATTGCTTTGGAGCGTTCAAAACCATGACAGTAAAAAATACACTTTCGTCCGCACGGAAATCGGTCCAAACTGTGTTCAATTTACGCCGTACTCCAATCTACGATTCAGATGCTCAATAAGCCTTTGTTTCATTCAGGCTGTTGTGATAGAAATCGCATACTGTTGTCAGGGAAACTTGCACTGAAAGGTTGCTGTGTGAAAGATGCGGTACATAACTGGTCGTTGACAAATTCCAAATAAACAAAACTAATTCTGCTACAACAGCACATACTTTCTCGCGTTATGATTAACGTGTGGAATTTTTGAAATTCACAGTTCAACGTAAATTAGATCTGCGCCATTCTTTTAAGCATCTCTTGTTCTATCCTTTAAAAAGATGTACTATTTCCGTAATCGATACAACAAAGGATGGCGAAAAAATGATTGTCTGGAGTGATATCCGTCATAGCAACATGTGGCCACGTCATTGATGAGTGCAAATGTGTTAATATTAAAAGGCATAGTGGTGGAAAAAACACAAGAAAACTAGCATATTGAGGAAAGGAGACAGACAATTCGGAATGTTGAGAATATTAATACTTGTGACTGGACAGGAAATGAGTGGAAATGTCAGAATGATGTTCGGTCATTCAATTTAAACGTGGAAGTGCGCAATTACTGTTAAAACTATTGTTATCATGTTTGTGCACTTTTCATTTTTTACTTAGTGTTGAGTTCATTACTTTACTGTAAATAACTCTTTATAAAATATAAAATTAAACTTTAATTTGTCCTGTGATGTTTCATTTTCCGGACACTAAAGGATGTAAGCGGAACATTAATAATATGACAGAGAAAATTCATGTATTTTTAGAGAAAACCAAACAATGTGTTAATGGTGTCATACAAGGGGAAAATGTTAGTACTAATATTTTTTAGATGTTTCGTGCTCTCTCCTGCACGATCGATAGAACATTCCGCACGGCGGACCATACGCGGTGAGTTCGACGCTACTTCAATGATTCTAGTTCCAGTGTCTGCCAGGTCAATAAACTGCAGCATTATGCGTAGGAACTGCTATTGGGAGCCACAAGCTTGTAAAGAGTAATTTTGTTGACAAGTTTCCTTATCCAGTTTGACAGGAAAAATAATCATGTATTGCCCAGATGCCATGGTCCATCACACCATTTGCTACAAAACAGGTCTGCCTACCCAAGTTCTGAGCCAAAACTGTTCGTAATTTAGAAATACCTGTGGTTAGTGCTTCAATGTTTCGGAAGTCGCAGTTTCTTCCAACTCTCCATTTTCGGAGCAAATTATAGTGTATTTATTGGAAAACACGTAACTGTGAGTAATAAGAATGGTATCATATTCACCATTTCCACCACGAGGAATTTATGAACCAGAATTATTGTTGCATTGGCATTCGTGAGTTAAAGGGTCAATTATTGGTTGTTGTGCCCTTTAAAATTGTATTGCGATAATACTTTCCGATATCTTCAAATTCGGAAAATATTGAATATATTACGTATAGATATTGCAGTACTTGTAATGAAAGATTACTGTACTGAGAGCAAGAAAATAATTTCCCAATCTTTCTTTTGATTTTACATTCTCAGCATCGCACATTTAATGCGTACATCCATACGAATATGCGATCTCGAATAGGTCGTCAGAGGATAAGCGAGGAAGAAAAGTTGGCTCTCGTTAATTTAGTTTGCCGCGGCATATGCATAAAATGCATATATAACGAATTAATCCCAAGGGTATCTAGTGTTCTGCGAAATCGCTGATGAACTGCGTTTTCAGAGAACTGAACTTTTCATCTCCTAATTTGTCGGGACTGTGTCAGGGACACCACGTGCCAGCTTAGGCGAAATAAATGCCAGTGAACAACGTAACAGACTCTGCCGCGCCCAATAAAATTGAGTTGTCACCGTGCGGTCACCTGTGTGGGTGGATTGCTCGGGGAGATATGTGTGATGAAATAAAACGTCGTGGCGTATTGCCGTGGGATGGAATAGAGATGTAAAGTGCTAATTCAAGTTTTGGTTAATCGCTTACAAGTGTACTGCATTCCAAATTGCATTTAACGAAATGTTGTGGCCGGTATGCATGTCCAGTTGCAACTGTCCTTTTATGCAGGCATGCAATACATTGCCGTCTTGATTTGTGATGCGACAAAATCCTTTCGTGATGCTTAAAAAAGTATGCTCATCTGTGTTCTAGGCACCAGTTACAAAATAAAGTGTGTTTACGCAACCTTTCAGTTATTTCATATTCTGTATCATTGATACTAATTACATGATTAAGTTTCTTATTTCATTTAGCGTCAAAAAAACTGTTCACGTATAGGGGAGTAGTAAAATCGTTCCCTTGAGCTCCAGAATTCCCACTCCCCTCTTTCATTGTGTAGTTCAATGAATTTACCTAAGAGCATGGTTGGAAACGTATGAACATTAGGAACGTATATCCTAAATTTTCTTGATTCCAGCAACTAAATAAGATTTTTGTTCCTTAATAAAATTTTATTTTTTAAAGACATATCCTTAAATAAAGTTGTTATTTTTTTAAATATTGAGTATGTTTCGCATAATTTTTGCGCAAAATGTATGGAATTGGTGAAAAAAATACTTTACCAGAAAAGGCTCAAAGTTGTTTCTTTATTTTTTTCTAGAATAGAGGGAAGTACGCTTATAAAATGACGCATGTCCCGTTTTTGGTGAATCATCCTTATTTTTCGAAAATTGCAAAAAATTAACATTGCAAACTGCAATGTTAATTTTTTCTGAATGATATGTTTAAAACATTAATCTTCAAATAAGGTCATCTACAAGTTTTACGTTAAAAAATGTTTTTTCGCGTAATGTGTGTTTGAAGTAAAGGAGCTTCTTTCTTCTTCTTCTTCTTCTTCTTCTTCTTCTTCAAAAACTGCTCCAAATTTGGTCATTAAAATATTTTCTTCGGATATATCAAAAGACGCTTAAAATAGCACAAGACTTATTTTGTTGAACTCTAATTTTTCGGAAATTCAAAAAATTTGAAATAATGCGAGTAAGTGTATATGCTGTTGTATTATCACTAGTTACATGTATGCATTGAATCCTTCTGCGCTTCCCCAGTTCTCTCTTAGAGGTGTGAACTGATACTTTAAGGATGGTATAAGATCGTCTAATATTTGCTATACTGCCTCGTGGCTCTTGTCTTCACGAACATGCCATTGCCGTGGGAGCTGGCCGCGCTCCCATGCCACCCCAGCGAGGCCACTGACACCTCCTATCTCAAGCTTCGCTTTCGTGTCCCACCTGTCGGATCGAGTGGCGATCAGTTACCACCCAGATGCAATTGATCGTCTTCGTTGTATCCTATTTCCGTTTGCCTCATAGATGAAACGGGACGAAGAGCGATAATGAAGCTCATTCCAGCCGCATTGGAGATTTAAGTTCCCGGCCCGACTGTTTCCGTAATCGGACTAGAATGAAGGCAACAACCGACACGAGAGCCTGTGCGCAGACAGATTATCGCCTTGAAACTTCACCGACAAGTTAGTCTAATGTCTGTTTTAGTATTAACGTAGGTTAAAAAAATATTTTACGTCAAAAAAAGTTAAAATCTCTGTGTGACGTGCTGCGGAGAGAAGTGAATTCTGTGCACATTTTCATAATTCTGTGATCTCTACGCTAAGCCATATACTAGTTGAATTTTAAATACAGACAGAAATGAGCTTTTTGCAAGCATTGTTAAGAAAATATTCGCTCAGATGTAATAAATCCATTTTCAAATGCAAGTAAGCTATACATTTGGGCTCTTATCCTTCATCGTCTTTCGAGAAGGTATAGTACTTTCTGCTGCGACATGGGGAACGATAATTTAAATAACTATATTTTTCTATTGAATTGACGTACACAAAAGTACAAGGGGCCATCTCAGCATTTGCTCAAAGGATCTGGGAAATTGCACGAAAAACCTGATAGAGATGAGGACCATTGACCCAGAAGCTGAGGTACAACACTTACAGGTTGTTTAGAATTATACAGTCCAAATGGTAAATAACACATTAA
>JAHLJT010008446.1:101935532-101966958 GCA_031308135.1 Acheta domesticus
TATGGTGTTTATTATTCTCTTTCAACCAGAATGTGTTAAATTCTACACGATAGTGTAGAAGATTGCTTCTAAGGCAATTACTGCAGAATTTATTAAGCGCAATACTAAGTAGTAAGTATACAATACTAAGTAGTCAGGAGCGGTGCTTTTATATCGAGAATATGAGAGGCTAAAGTAATGAAAACGAACATTTTCACACATTGCAAGAAAACGCACGAAATAAGAGGGGAGAAACTTCTTATTATGACCTTGATACTGATATGTACATAATTAAACATAGCACTGTTCTTTTTCCTTGCCTGTGTTAGAGGTTTGATTAACGTGTCAAATGTGAAAGAATGGGCCCGATTCCTCTTACTCTTCTTGGTGCTTAGCATTCTGATAATTTCGGGAGCTGGATTTTTTTAATAATTCACAAATATTTCTTCCTTCGAAAACTGAAACCTAGTGATACGTCAAAGGATCGAATAACAATTCTGTTAATTTTGGGTAAAGTCATTAAAATTCAATTGTTTTACATGAAAGGTATATAAAACAAATGAATTCATAGACTGGTTTTATTTTCACATAATCACAAAGAGTAAAATGATAATACGTAGTTAATCTGATTTATAGGCCCTTAACACTAATTACGAATCGAACCTATGTTTGCCAACCCCTTAACTTCCATAAATGTTAACATGACCATTTAAAATATAATTGCCAGCCTTTGTGTTCTAATTTTGAACTAGAGCGAATTACCTTCATCAGTTACAGGGGCGGTTCCAGCCGATTAGTTGGGGGTTGTATATTATTTATGTGATGTAGATGTGATACTGTTCAATAGTATTGTTTAAGTAATTACATAATTTGAACATTAATATTTAAATCAATTTTGCCGAAGAAAGGAAGGTAAACGATGATAATGGTTTGCATGATCCATGATAAATTTCACAACGGTTCACAACTAAATATAAGCTAAGTTCAGCAGATGTCTATAAGAGTGATATACTGAAGAAAGTCGCATCACGAAAACAACATGCATTGCTGTTTCAGAACTGCTTATTGCTGATGAGATTAATCTCGTCCTCCCAAAAGGGCTTGAAGTGCATATGTCACCACTCCATAATAGGCACCGCCGTAATTTACCCGCGTGGGCTGTATGAAAAGAAATGACTAAACTACCTTGTACTGTATAAATTACACGCAATTAATATGTTTTACGTATAATCACAAAGATCAAGAGATTATTTTCATCCGCCTAAAAATAATAATTACTTGATCTGGGCTTTAAAATGAGCAAGAGTTTTGTCAGAATTTGTTGAATAATTTGTATTATTCTCTATAACTAATTTCCGTTTAGCGTAGTTTTTGCTTTTAAAACGGAAGTTCGCCGACCTTGAAACCCTAGTGACGAAAGCGGAATCCGAAAACTTCATTTTCCGCCCGTAAAGAGAAAAAGGGCGAGGAAAAAAACAGGCAAAGGAGCCAGAGCTCTCGGAAGGCGTCGCGCCGGCCAGCGTCGCTGATCGCAGCGCCGCCAACCGCCCGTCCGGGGCGTCTCGCTTCTCGGCCGAGTTTGTTATTGCGGCGGAGTTGTCCGGAAACGCGAGAGCCCGAGCGGTGCACGCTGTCTCTGGACCGTGGCGAAGGCGGTGGCGGGGCGGAGGCGGAGGGCGGGGGGAGGTGCTCCACGGCGGGTCGGGTTGCCCGAAAGCGAGGCGCCGGATGTCCAGACGAGGTCCAGCGAAGCGACCTCAGGACGAGGAAAGTAGTTCACAAACTAGTGGTGCTAAAACAGCACGTGCTTTCTCGCCCGTATTTTCACGCAAAATTACTGGAAAAATTCTCAAATTTTCGAAAAATTTTACATGGCCCTGTTTCAAAATCTATCGATTAAGGAAAATATTTCATTAAGAGAAAAATTTCTATCTTTAATATTTAATATTTCGGAATCTTCCTATAACCAAAACTTTGCAGTTTTCGAAAAATCGTTTTCAACGAACGTGATTGTTAAATTCTCTTAAACGTCTTAAACACTCTCCAACAAACAAAATGTAATCAAACGATTAAGCAATTTTTTTTAAATTTTGAAAAATGTCTCAGGAGCTTCATGTAAAGTACTTTCCAAAATTAAAATATCGGTTTCAAATTCAAGGGCCCGCGACATCAGCCAGATAGATTGGAAAATATAAATTATTTTTTAGAAAATCGGCTGAACGGTTTAGCCGTTAGCGTTGTGCACAGACGAACGGACTTTTTGCAGTCATTCGATTTTTCCGGTATCAAAGACCCCACAAAAATATGGATTATGGCTACACCCCGTTTGAGAGGATTTTTTTTTCTAAAAGCAACTGGATTATCCCCTTTTTCGTTTTTTCTGCGAAAAATTCTCCGTTTTTTCGTGCAGCGAAACTTTTTCTCTTCTCCACAGCGCGAAACTAAAAAACCAAACGTAGTATAACACTTCACCCAACGTCCCTGATAAGGGGAAATTGGCAGTCATTTTTCTCCCCTCGTGTGTTGGATAATTTTGGAGCGGATCCTAGGTTCCCCAATTACACGTACATGCTCGTGAAGCGCAGGCAGGCCGTTGGTTAGGACCTTGTGACTTTTGAATCTGCCACCGGAGAAATTAGTTTTCATGGCCATTTTAGTCGCACCCAACTATCATCTATCGCATTGGTCAAGATTTTTCCGAAATTATATTTTGCCTGCAATGGAGGCAGACCGATAACCCAATACTGGGGTATGGGAAATGCAGCATCAGCAGCAGCATTGGATTGTCGACGTCCAAAATAAAGGAACTCGTGGGAGTTGAGTAATTACACAACACCTAAAGATGAACGCGCGATGAAGTATTGCGTTAATCTAAATACTATCTGTATTACTAATTACCAATGCGCGAAGAAATTGATTGTGATTCCGGGCGCGTAACACCACTGAGCTTAGTCCCGTCGGTGTAGTGAATGTTTTTTCATCGTGAGGTGGCTGTGATCTTCCCCCGCTGGTTGGCGAGATCCGGCGTCGACATGTCGAGTAGCGGGGTTTTCCACAACCAGGTATATCCCACTAGTCGGGCACCGCCCCAGCCGGGACAAGCTCTAAGCCCCCGACCATTCTCCCGGCATGTGTGGCATTGTAGAGCATGTTAGTGTAAATGTGTGTGTAAGGGGTGAAGATAGGACAAGAAACGGGAAGGAGAGATCGCGTGCGGTCCTAGGCCCGTCTATTAGACAATTCTGCTCCGCAATTCGCCTGGTGTTGATCGGAAAAAACACGGAAAACTACCGATCAGAGCAGCCGGCCGCTAGAATTCTCCTCCAGACAGTGACTGGATTCGACCTAGCTGAGAAGCTATTGTCGAAAATCCTGCCGCCGTCGGGACTCGAAACTAGGACCTCCCGGTCAGAGGCACTGTAATAACATCAGTAAAAAAATATCGAAATTTTGCAGCCTCAGACCATGTGAGAGGTGTCTGGTTTCGTTAATTTCCGGGAACTCGGGAAAATTGTTTTAGAAAAAAAAACAATTCGATTTTGACTGAAAAATGCAAAAAAGTCATTCCGCCTATTCTCATACTGCACATACCGGCTCATTCTTGTATATATTTACCCGGTACATCACTGCTTACAACGCAGCCTATATATATAATGCGACAGCAAAGCTCCAAGCAAGAGATCGTCCGCCATGAAATCTTTCCTAGTCACTCGTTGCAATAGGGATGGCAACTTCTTTGATATACTTGGTATGTAGGGAACTGTTGTATTGTGGGTATGTGTATATACACATAATATTGCAGTCTTCGTGAAGACTGTTGTTAAAAAAGTTCAGTTATTGCAGCGTTGTACGAGAGCATTTTATTTGTTGTACGTCACCGTGCATACTACTGTCTTTAAAACAATTTGGTGTGTTTTTGCTGCTGCAGGCCACTAATAATAATAATAATTATTATTATTAATATTAATATCATCATTATCATCTCTATTGATGAAGGACATCTGGGGGGGGGGGTAAGCGCACAAAACCCTTATGCGGGTACCTAGGGACGTGATCAATGTCTCATTGTCTTCTTCTCAACAAAATAAATTGGTCGGCATTATTTTTAACCGAGTTTATTATTAACCATTATTTTTAACCGGGAGTATTTTGGAAGAATTCTTGAGTAAAACGTGTTTTCTTGGGGAGAGTTCAAGTTACAGTGATGAAATGCCGTGAATTGCTGTTCTGCCTTTCCGGCATAAAATGAATCGTCACGACTTGATTCATCATATTAACGACAATTAAACATAGTTTTATAAAGAATCATAAAGTTTAAAAGTATTTTTATTGTTACTTTTTCATGCAACTTTATTTTCCAGAGGGGACGAGGCAGGCAACTATTTCATATTAAAACTTTATTATTTTATTACGAGCTTGCAGAGCGCAAGTAAAAATTTGTAACATAAAAATACCTGCCGGAGGCGCCACGCCATGCTAGTGTAGATTATAAAGGATCTAATAAATGATTGACAAGTTTTTTTGTTGAATCCTCAAACAGAAGGCTTTATAATAGTTATTCAAGGCCAGGTTATCGCAACGAGAAATGATTTACGAAACATAAAAGGCCCATTTGTAGTGATGTATATAGGTGTAAAGCAGCATTACAAACGTCCAACCTATCCATGCCCGTTGTGTTAGTTCCCTCCACCTATAAATATTCCATGTTGTAAACACCTTCCTGCTAAAATGTTGGAAAAGAAAGAGTGTAAGTTCTATTGGGACAGGAGCATCATAATAGACTCAATAATTCCAAACAAAAGGTTATATATAAATTTCTAAACAAGCACAAGAAATGTTTTGCTGTCAACAGTATCGATCTTGTCTGTTGAAAATCTAAAAGTATGTAACCTGTGGCGTAAGAGCTTCATCAAAACACACTTCCATTACACCATACTACCACCAATCAGGACCTCGACCGGACTAACGCAGAAATACACACTGCGAGCAATTCAAGTGTTCGAATTACCATTTTCGTACATGGATCAGATGCAAAGGTCAGTAATACAGTAAACCGTCATTAAAACTGATTCCGAGGGACAGAAATAAGCGGAGTTCGTGTCATAAAAATTCGTGTTATCACAGTTTTATAAATGTCCGTATTACCGTAATCCCTTGCTGGGACCGAAATTTTGGTCGTCTTACGGCAAAATTTGTGTTAAGCGAGTTCGTGCTAACTAGAGTTTACTGTACTTGACAGATGCAAAACAGTGGAAGTTCCTGAGAGTACTGATGATGGGGAATAAATAGGTATGACATTTTTCAGAGAGCAATATTCATTCGTGGGTTGAAGGATGAAGAAGAAACGTTCATTGTCTTGGTGAAGAAATTCTTTCGCCTATTTGCGATTTGATCATGATGATATTCTTCTTAAATATGGTGTTATGTATCTTACGCAACCATCTTGTTTTTCTATAGTGAATTAGGTCATCGTTTTGTGGACAAGGCTTATCTCTTGGATAATTAGCAGGCTCGTGACATAAGATGGCTATATACGTTTGCGTTCATGTCGCAGCAGTGAAAATGAGAATTGCCGAATAAGAATTATCTACATGCTCCCAGAGCCCTTGACGCGCTTCTGTATTGAAGTGCGCCACAGCGTGCAATTTCAGCTCAGGGATTGCAATCAGATTGTCGAGGTAGTTTTTATTACCCTGGCAAGTGCTTCATAAAACTGACTGACGTAATATCAGTAAACGCCTTAGTTTTACATTTCAATTAAAAGGAGTTGCGTTTATCAGTCAGAATAATTTGAGTACATACTGTAATTTTCTTCGAGAATCAAACTTGCTTTGTCGATGGATAGTGGTAAAATGCCTTATGTTACAGACGTTTTATGTACACTACGAGCTTTCGTAATGCCGTGAATATGTCCTTCGTAGTCGTCAGAGTTGAATGGCTATCACGGTTAAATTCTCCTTTCCTAGGGAAAATATGAAAGAATATGTTAATGGATAGCTTGGATGACCAGAAACGCAAGAAAGCCACCACCTTAACTTTTTTTAAATTTTAATTGTTTGAGCACCATTATTTAATTAACACAGTATTCTCAATTATCGAATTAAGACTGTATATTTAAATGTCTGCATTGCTTTGCATTGCATTTTATGAGGTTAAATATGGATTTATGTCGGGCCATGAATGAAACAGCAATCCGAAAATGGAGTATTTTAGAGGTTTCATTTTAAAATGTTTCGTAGTTTTCGTCCCTAATGGCCCTTTTAAAGCTGACAAATAAATTATAGAGGATTCAGTTTGGAGCATAGCCTAAAATGAATCAGCTAATTCAGAATATTACCTCAGAATATTACCTAATTCAGAAGTTTACGTTTGTATTGTATACATTTTTAAAAAATATTTAATACGCCTATAACAAGTAATGTACTTCAGCTTCCGGGTCAACGACCCCCCATCTCGATCAGGTTTTTGTCCAGTTTCCCTGATTCATTGAGCAAATGCTGAGATGGCCCCTTGTTTTGCTTCTGGTCGTAAATGTAGCTTCACTGTGCGCACGTTTTGTTGAGCATCCTTTTGCTTGTAGTGGTAGGAGTAGAGCTGATGTTCGTTACTATTTTGTTAGCAATGTAGAAAAATCATTTTTGAAATTTTTATTTTACTAAAATAATAATTACTTTCTAAATTCTTATTTCTAGTTTTCCATTTTTTTTATTATTATTCTGGGCCTCAAGAAAATGTGCGCAGATAATCTCTTTCTCCACACGTCATATACAGTTTTTTTCTGTTTTTTACCAAATAAATAAATAAATAAATAAATAAATACCTTGTTAACGTGACATTTTTTAATTACTCTAGATTCTGCACTTTCGCTTGAATCATAATTTTCGACAAATCGATGCCGATAATGGTTTCCACGAATTTGTACTAGAAAACGAACCGATTTATGGAAGTTCAGCCATTTCTGAGGATGACCATTTTCAAACCATTTCTCGAAGAATGGATCAATTCTATTGCAAACCGCAGGTGACATTCATTTATCAAATTATACTTTGTAATTTCGGTACAATTGACGTGCTTCGTTGAACCGCAACGCCATGATCGTTTCGCACGCTAGTCACTTGCATTGGCGCTGCGATGGAGTCGACCGACGCTCTCCGCGACGCCGTCCCCGCGCGACGTGGCATTCGGACGCCTGCGCCGTGGCGCCAGCTGCAGCGCGGGCGCTGGGGACGGGCGACGATTCTTCCTCGCGTCGCTGCGCCATCCCTTTCATGTGGTTACATCGCACTAGAAACATGCAACCCCTGGAGTAGGCTAGTGGGTCTAGGTTAGTTCCCGGAGCGGTTTGGCGATAACATTATACGCGGATTTGTTTGGCGTGAAACAGTGTAATGTACGTTTCTTCAAAAGTATTTGAGGTGTAGTAAATTGGGGGGCGGGGGGCTGAGGGTTTGTGACGTGACTCGGTGAAATTGTCAACAGTGGGTGAGAACAGCTGTTCTCGAAAACAGGACTAAGTTTCGACGTGTACGTTGGCGTGGGGATTTTTGTAATAATACGCGTAACCTCTGAAAATACAACGGATTTTTGCAGCGGCTTGTAATTTAATAACTTAATCCGTTTTATGAAAATGTGTGTGACGTGTGTTCTGAGTGCAATGAAATTGCCGTGTTACTGAATAAATAGTTTACTTGCTTCGATCGTTAAAAAATCTGCAAAAAATTAATCTTTGCAGAGCATGCGAAGACAAAAAAAGTCTTCTGAGAATGATCAACTGTCATCACAGTATAGTTGTTATCACTATATACCCGTTGCGGGATTCGCACGTAAATTTGGATCTGGGTGTCAGGAAAGCCTCTGAGAACCCTGTGAACCCTCGCAGGGGCTGCGTTGAAAAGTTTGTTTTATTTTTTATTCATGAGTCTGGCTGTTCTCTTCCTGCCACTCCCTTCTGTGCCTTTTTCGCATCTCCCCTTCTGTAATTCATCTCAATGTTTTGGCTGATAGTTTTGTATATTCTTGCTTAAAGAGCTGTGACTCTTCGTGTGGATACTTACGCCTGTTGAATATTAAGGTTTGGAATTCGTGTGGTTTATTAATAGAAAATCTTGATAGAAATTAATCCGTAGTCGCTGTAGAAATTATAACCATTACAGTCCTTTCGATTTGATTTATTCAAAAGCTTTTGGGGAGTTATGGTGTGTATAAACGTGAAGGCACAATAAAACAGTTTTCATGGGGAGGAATGAAAATGTTTAATTCTGAAGTTTGATGTGAGTGGCTGTGGTTACGATGATATTAGTGCTTTTTTTTAAAAAAAATATTAACATTTATAAACACGTGGTAAATGATCATAAAAAGCTTTTACTGGTGCGACTCGTAATATTACAAAAATTGGAAAGTTTGAAACTGCCGGTGGAAGCTACTGCGTAACTAGACCCAACAGAATTCAGAAGTAGTAGCAACCTTTTTAGTAGGTATGTGCATCTATGATTGCACGCCCGAGTAATGTATTGTAATGATTACACGCTCGAAAAGAGTTGTCGAATGCAGATTCTGTATTGCACGTGACTAGACCGCTTTGTGGCGATAACAACTATTAGGTTTGAATCGGATCGGATTGTATTCATTTGCGCCACTTCTCGATTGTACTTTCATATTTTACACAAGGGATGTCTCCATAAAAAAGAATCGGAAGGAAAGGATGCTTGTGGTTCCTGTTCGTTTATTGACTAAGAAAACCTCTGATATCCATGATATTTAAAAGATGTAATATAAATAAATTGCATGTTATTTGCATTCATTTTTTTATTGTACACCGTGATGTAATAATGTACTTCTCTGCAATCCTGAAGACACTCCATTAGAGAGAAGTAGCCCTGACAGTTCTCGAGTCGTACCAGACCCTCATAGTTACTCAGCCTGTAGATAAGAAGTAGAAAGTTTGTTTGTTATGCCAGGGCGCTTCAGTTGGATCCGTTAACCCACCCCGGATTTTTACGGGACACGGGATGATATTGCTGGGAATTTTCTAATTTGCATCGTGTAGGCTCCCAGCGTTGCCGGTAAATGTTGGGGCTAGGGAGAGGTACAACAAGATCGAAGAAATATTTAACCATTACTTGGGGCGTTCTCCGGCTAAGCGAATACGCGGGTCTGAGAAGGACGGGAATTGTCGGAGGACGTACTTTTGAGGGCATTTAGCAGGTTTCTTTTATATACCGGCACGGTCGTTGTGTGTTCCTTACTTCGAATCTTCACGCAGCTCGCCCGGGATCGAACCCACGCGCTGGGGGGTGGAAAGGCCTGTAAGCTAACCCTTCACCCACGGAGGTGCGCAGAAATAGAAAGTAGCCTCCCGCGTTCCGGAGAGAAACGTCGTCGCCCGCATGGCTCGGGCGCTCTCGAATTGTGGGGCAGCAGCGGGTCGGACGCCCGAGCGCTTCTCTCGGCCGGCGGCCGGGCGGTCGCTCGCTCGGTCGGGCGGCGCGGCGCGGCGCGTCGTGTCGCGGGAGCTGCGGGCGTCGGCGGTGGGGGACAAGCCGGCGCGAGGGCGGGTGTGGGCAGGTCGGTAGGCAGGCTGAGCGAAGTGGCGCGGGCGGGGGTTAGGGGAGGGGAGGGGAGGGGAGCGAAGCGGGTAGCGGCCACCTCAGCTGCGCCGCGCACAGCCGCCAGCAATCGATTCGGAAGCTCTATCTCGTACGCCAGAGGTCGCGGTGGCGGCGGCGGCGGCGGCGTTGGGGGGCGGATTCTCAGTCCACCTTGCAGCGCCCCATCCCGCAACTTTCCCTTCCCTTCTCTTCTCTTCCCTCACCTCCCTCGCCGCCGCCCCGCCCCGCCCCCTCTGCGCCACTCCGCTCCGTAACGCGCCCGCCCACCCACCCGACCTCCTGCCGCCCGCGCGCTCCGCCGTTTTATAGGCACGTTCGCGTACGCGCGGCCCGCCCGTTGGTCGTTCGACTTCGCCTCCCATCCCCTGCGTGCACAGTGCGGAAGACTCCTTCAGATCCCTGCCGAATTATGACTCAGTGGTCGGGTGAAGAACGAAGCGAAGGATCCAACAGGAGTAGTGGAGTTTCGAAAGCCACCTACATCCGCGCTTGCGAGCTGGATTTTGCTCTAAGCCGCATTTGCTCCTGGCCTCGCTGTGCCGTTTCGCAAGGGATGGAGGAAGCTTTCAGACCGCGTTTTAGGCTGTGCTCGAGGGGGACATGAAACTCAAAAGTAATCTTAACCAAAGAAACCGAACGAAAATAATAATTTCACGAAATTGTATGTGCGATACATATTGCAATGATGGGTGGTGAACGAAACAGGGTGGCACTTAGTTAACAATTGGGTCACACGAGGTTTGTCGATGTTGCCAAGATTGTGTAAACGTGCTTATAGACCACATTTTAATTCTGAAAATGCAAAAAATTCAAAAAATGTAAAAACTTTAATACCCTTTGGAACCTAATCAAATGCCATTTTGCTCTTGATGTTTTTTTGCGATGTTATACAGAACATCGTAACTCTAATAAATCCCAGCAGTGTTACTTTTACTGTGAAATTAAAGTTCCAGGCCTTTATATCAATTGATGTTCATGTAAGGTTCGAATTACTTTTCTTTGATTCTGCACGTCGAGAGACGATGGCAGTTTTATGTTCCATCATGAAGTTCTTCTTACATTTGTGATTGGAGAATAAAACGAATTAGGTCCGGGGTAATGCGATCCATTAATCCATATTCCTCCTAATTTCGAAAAAAATATTAATGCATTTTTTAAAAATATTACAATAAAATAAAACACTCCTGAAAATAAAACATATAGTCTGTAGTCTTCTGAATTTGTGAAAATGTTCATTTGTAATGAGACTTCTTTCGAAAAAAAATCGTAATCAGAGGATTCATGGTGAGGGATACTTAAATATACCGTGGCAAGTCTGAAAAACATAAATTATCCGTATCATCGCTCTAATACCCCAAAGTTTTCTTACGCTACCACAAGTAGCAGCAACGTGAAACATAACCACTGATTAGTAATCTAAATAGATTATTTTAAAGTTAGCCTATTTAAGTTTATGACGAGTCCTGCTGTAGCACTTTCTGGAATTTTCGTTCCTATGCTGTATTTACACAGTTCACTTCGGGAATTTCTCTTATATGTTTATCCTATCTGGTTATCGATCTCGTGGTTTCAGTCGCTTTCTTTGTCTTCACTGGGCACAATTTTGCAGTTATTAATACTAATCCACATATCATATTTCTCAAAAAATAGCACTATGTTGTTAAAATCTCATTAGTATTAAAAGAATGAATCGCATAGGAATTCATAGATAAATTAAAAAATATTTTTCTAGACATTTCAAATACTCACGTGTGTGTGGAAATTTCTGTTGCTGTAGGTCACAACACTCCGTGTCTAATCCAAGTTTTCCGGGTAGTTACACAACGCAGTGCATAAGGGATGCAATTGAATGGAATAATTGCAATACTCGGTTTGAATAATACACATGTCGAATTATTAATGACGTTATGCAATTACATCCGTTCGATTTGCACGGAGATCCAAACGACTTCTGAATACAGTGGTTGCGTTAAACCTTCCCAGCGCTCGTCACAGAAGTAACGTAACTGATAATACGATCAAAGTTCTGCGTTTCAGTGCCTTCATTCTTTCTCTTTATTTATTAATATTGGGTGCAACTGGAAAAGAGGATTCGCCATGTTCAGAATCGAGGTGTTGTTACCTCGTTGATCCTCTGAGATATTGGTCCACCGGAGCACTGCAATATAGTCAACCAATAACTGATTTTATTAATCATTTCTGCATTGTGAACCGGTGATAAATTTAGAGCTTTTTTCCAAATACAAAAATTATATAAATGCTTTAATATTAGTATGCAAAACAAAAATGTCATATAATGTGTCACCGATTTTTTACTTCTCACCCCACTGGTCATAGTATTCGTCCGTTCGTATGTCTGTCGGAAGGTCACTGCAGTATCAGTTCTGTCATCAGCTTGAGGGCTGGTTGTACTGAGAGGTTGTTTTATCCTGAGACATGTGTGATGCGGAGAAAGGCTACGGATGAATTAAAAGAGGTGCGTATTATGGCCACCTGAGTTAAACCACAGAGTAAACAGACGTACAATGAATATGAAAATGAAACCACCGTTAAGGAACGGTCAGAGAGGATCCGTTTTCAGCGAATTCGCGTTCGAATTATCATGGCCGCTTACGTTCGAATATTTTAGACTCTCTAGAACGCAGGCACGGACGCACTGCATTCGAGGCGTTCGACGAACAATGCCGAACTACGCCACTCAACATGGAAGTAGGCAAACTTGTTTCGTTATTGTGTATACGAGACGCCTTGAAGATCTCAAACGTGCTGAGGTATGGCAAGGCATCAACTAATGTCACTGCAATGTCTCTGACCATGAGGTCCCAGGGTTAGACTGTGGCAGCATTTTCGACACTAGCTAAATAGCTAGGTTGAATTCAGCCTGTTCTAGAGGCCGGCTGTTCTGATGGAATTTTCGTGGGCCCTCTGATCAATACCAGGTGAATGCTAAAGCAGTACCCTACCAAACGCACCACGGACCGCGCGCGATCTTCCCTTCCTCTTCCTTCTCTCCCCTTCTCTAACTCCCTTCACCCCGCACTACACTGCCGTACAAGTTGGGATACAAGTCGGTAGCTTACAGCTTGTCTCGGCTGGGACGGTGACCCGTTGATGAAACATCTGAAAGGAGGAAACTCCACAAGCCGCCGTGTGACGATGCCGTATCTCACCAATCAGCGGGGGGGGGGCACCGCCACCTCCTGCATGCACCCCAATCACGGGACTAATGATCATTACAGTTGATGCGCCCGAAAACACGAAATTGAAATAAATCAAGGTACCACAACGGGAACATAAATATTGCCACGAGGTTTCAGAAGAAATGATAGAAACGTTTCGCGGTATGCATTAGGAATGTTAAGTTCATCTTGGAAACGTCTCTCTCATATCGTATCAGACATTACTCAATTCGCTTCCATTACAATGTTCTAATTTTTTGGTAATAATGTCAAGACTATCTGCTGCATTCAAATACAATGTGGCCACATTTCAGCAGAATCAGCTGTCCGTTTGCACGCGAACTTTCCTTTTGCCAGACAGTGCTTCAAAAATCGTTGCTGCTATAGAACACTAAAATGAAATTTCTATATCGTCATTTTGAAAAAAAAAGTGCGTGAAATGGGTCTGGCAGCACCTACCTCTTTATCATAAAATGAACTAACGCGCCAATGCCAACGTGCCCAATATCACAATACGTCGAGACATTCTTTTTGAATTCTCTGCGCCATTCATTTACCGCAGTAAATGACAGTTGCACGCCTGAATAAGAGGCTCTCAGTCTTGTGCAACTGCCGTGAATGTATGGAGACACGTCTACAATTCCCGAAGATTGATGCCATCGAAAACGGGACGTAAATTGACAACAAGACGCGCAAACGCAGTTATTCTTCGAAGAACGAATTAAAAGGAACTCTGTGGTCAGAATGGCGAAACATTTTGCATGAAACAATGAAAAACGTGGTCAAATACATGTCTAGAAGATTACAGGTAATCAGGAAGAGCAAGTAAGGGCCCACGAATACGTATTTATGGAGTCCCAAATTTCGTAGCTTCTTTTGGTCGAATACTTGGTCGAGTGTGGATATATTCGTTTGCGACTATTTATTTTTACTTTTTCGCCTACTGATACGTAGCCTAGAGAAAGTTATGTAGTCCTGCAGCAAAAAACTGCTGTTTCAACAGAAAAACTCGTTTTATGAAACCCTGATACCAAAAAGTCGATAACTCATGCGCATATATGTAATAAATTACTTCCTCAAATACACAGAGTATTCAGAACCCACGTTTCGTGTGTCCTTGATACTGAAAATGGGGTTTATGCAAAAACATCCGTCCGTTCGTCCATGAACAACGCCCACGGCTAAACGGTAGATTGGATTTTGACCAAAATGTATATTCCCCGATCTCTCTGGCTGAAGTCGTGGCCCCTTGAATTCATCGTTTATTTTTTGGGGGGGGACGGAAGTAGTTTGCAAGACGCCTCAAGAACATTTTCAAAATTTTCTGAAAAATGGTTTGAAATATTTTCATTAATTTTTTTCTCGAATAGAGCAAAGTACACTTTAAAAAAATAGCGCAAATTTGATCTTTGCTAAAGTCTCTGAATTTTTCTAGAATTGCAAAAGTTTAAATTTTTTGGACTATTCCTACAAACTACGATATTTATTTTACTTTATTTATTGACAATAGTCGTTTTTCGTCGAATTTTGAGTGAAATAATGACAGCATTTTAAAAAATGTCTCATTTGCAACATCTTTCATTTTTACTTGAACTGTTCTGATTTTCATTAAAAACTGAATTTTTGAAAATGACAAATGTTAAAACTTTTTAAAGACTCGGAAGATTGTTATTCCGACTAAGCCGTTGGGGTAGAGTGCATGCTTGCTAACCCGAAGTACCAGAGTTTGAATCCCTATGTGGGCAAACATTTTTTGCAGGTTCTATACTTGGGTTTTTCGTTCTTGGCGCACCAAGATCATGGACGAAAAATAGAGTGGTTCTCCTAGGGAGTTTTCACATCACAACACAGTAGTGACGTGGAACGAAAAACCCAAGTATAGTATTATTATATTTCGTAACCAATAAGTACAAATAATGCGAAAAGTTCGTTTTGTTGAGGCATCACTAGATGTACTTCTAGTTTGTGTATACGTACAGGTTATTATGCTTTTATGACATTATGAAGAGGCAACCAAATCCTTGAAGTACAGGGTATTTTATTCACCTGTTTCATTTCACTGCTTGTCCCCATATCATAGTACGACGAGGCATTCTTTTTGAAGCCTCTGCGCCTGCCATTTTACCGCAGTAAATGACAATTGCACGCCTCCGTTCTCGTTGCAGTCGCTAGGCCCCGCCTCCGCTCCCGATTGGTCTCCAGGCATGTATGGTAGGGTAGAGTGTGCGAATTTGTATATCAGGGGATATGCTAGGACAAGGAAGAGGAAGGAAAGGTCGCGTGCGGTCCATGGCCCATTTGTTAGGGTACTGCCTCGGCATTCGTCTGATGTTGATCGGAGAAACCACAGAGCAACTAGAATTCTCCTCCAGACAGCGGCTGAATACGACCTAGGTTTTTTTAGTGTCGGAACTTAAACTCGAGGGACCTCCCGGTCGGTCTGTGCAGACACATCGGCAATGCTGGTTTTGAGCTCATTTCAGCGGTGTGTAATTTTGATTCAATTAATAGGTTACGTGTGTACTTCAACATCCCCAACAATCATTTTTGATGGCATATTGAAAGTTTTAATCTGGTTTCTTTCGATAGAAATTTTCGAACGCTTTTCGTAGTTTCGCAACGTTAGAATAATTTTGAAAATTATTAAATTATAGTTATTTTTATTAGGATGTTCAATAAAAAATACTTCATATGTCGGTAACCTTTGCGGACGACACAGCCTTGATAACAACTGCACAAGACGAAATTAGCTCTACCCGACGGCTACAAGAAGCTAGCAACGCCGCAGTTTATGATTGGACCAAGAAATGGAAAAATAAGTTAAGTGAAGAAAAATCGATACACACAAATTATACACATATTATATATATAATAATAATAATTTGTATAATATATATAATAAAAATTTGTTTATATATATATCAAACAATTCACCACCAGTAATTATAAACGGAAAGATAGTTCCTTATGAAAATAAAGCCAAATACTTGGGTATGACCTTGAACACTAAACTGAAATGGAAGGAACATGTCAAGAAAAAGGAAGAACTCAATATAAAATTTCGTCAATATAAATGGCTAATAGGAAGAAACTCCTGCTTATCCTTGTAAAACAAAACACTATTGTATGATCAGATACTTAAACCGTTAGGGCTATGTGGAATTCTGCAATGGGGATGTGCAAAAAATAGCAATATCAAAATAATACAAACTTACCAAAACGAAGTTCTGCGAGAAATGGTGAATGCACCATGATATGTAAGAAATGCTGATATCCACAGGTATCTTGGAATACCAACAATTAAAGAAGAAATTAAAAGGTTCGCCAAGAAGCATGAAGAAAGGCTTCGCCTTCATGAAAATGCAGGAATTCTTCAACTGCTGGAAAACAAAAAACTGTTCCGAAGATTGAAGAGGACCAAACCATTTGAACTTCTGTAGTGTTACCGTAGCAGAACATTGTGCAAGTGATAATGTCTAGTTTCAATAACTGAACTAAAGGATGCCATTGGACTGAATGTATTTGATATGTAGTTTAGGATTAAGATTTATCAAAGAAAAGTTGATGGTTGGTCTTTCCAGACCAGTTTTGACATGTAACCTCAATGGTGTTAATAAATAAAAAAGTCGGTAAAACATTTGGAAAGGACTATAAGCAAAGAACAGAATTATCGCCATTTTTCTTGCAGAGCGAAAGTGATTGGCAGATTGAGTCAATGCCTGCCTTGATTTGTGTGGAATTTTTCTACATCTGAGGGTGACAAATGACAGGACCTTAGAGGAATTATTTTCTATATTCCTACGAATCGTCGGTACAAAAGAGAAGCGACACATGTCAAAATGGTCATTTTACAGGATAACTGTTTATCTTCAGCGTAGACAATTTCACGACCAAATAGTTTTACTATAGACCTGTCTCAGGAAGTATCTTCATGGATTTTTCTGGTAAAAATATAATATTTTCTCTCTATATATTTTTGTAAATAAAAAGCGACGAAACGTGACGTCATTTTCCTTGTATACCGATGATACGAGGGGCAGACAGTTGTTTTAACATCCGCGATGTAAATAAAGAGCATTGGAAATTCCCACGAATTCAGAGCAAAAAAAAAGTACCTTAGCGAGTTCCTTTCGGAATTGATGAATTGTATTTTTTCGTTTTATTAAACCCGGCGTTTAGCATTACAATTCCCCTTGCATTTCATTGATGGGATAAAGATTCTTCAGATTTCATGGGGTGTCTGTGACGTCGGTGGAAGCGTAGAAATCATTTAATCCAGTTAACGGGATCCAGACTCCGAGTCCACGGCGTTGGTATGCGTACGTGACTCTCGTAGCCTTTTGCCAACGAGGAAGCAAGAAAAGTAACCCAGCAAGCAGGCGAACCGCGGGCGGCGGCGGCGGTGACTGCCCGCCCCGCGTCGCTCGTGGCCCGACCGGCCCTCGTAGTTTGGTGCGGCGCCTAGAGCGTTGACCTCCGCCGTGTCCCTCGGGGCAGGAGGCGCGGCGCGGGGCGGCGCGGCTGGCGTTCCGCATGATACTGTTACGCGGTCAGGGCTGGCGCCCCGTGTCCCGCTGCCCTCCGATGCGCTGGAGGAGCGGCGCCGGCGAGAATGGCAGGATGACCAACAAACGTTGCCATTCAAGTTGGAAGTTTTTCCAACAAGTTGCAGTGGATCGAAATTGAGCTGCTCTGAAGACTCGCATGACATTTTAATGTTACTGTGCCCAGTGGCGGATCCAGGAGGGGGCAGCGTGGAGGCCTTGGCCCCTCCAAAAGGCCCAGAGTTTCGTTTGTTACCTTCTTTTATTAGGCAAAATTAATTTAAATATTTATTTATATTCCAATCATGTAATTATTTTAAAAATATTATATCATGTATACACTACAAAAATAATATTCAATACAATAACAAATGCTTATTATTTAACTAAAATCTATGATGCCCCCCCTCCAAAACACTCGGCTGGTTCCGCCCCCTGACTGTGTCTTCCGCGACGAGAGATTTCTGTCCAAGGGCGGATACAGAAAGTAACGGAGAGGGGTGAAGGGTAATTTCAGTTTTGCTTTCGATAGATCTGTTGAATAGTGTGATCAACCAATCTTAAACTAGAAACTAAACACCAACTATGTCGGCCAAAACAACCGTAGATTGCGCCACCTTCGTTCTCCCCAGCTGCCACTGAAGTCGCGTACATCCTGAATCCCATAGTGAGTCAGTCAGCCATGACTGCTCGCCCTCAGACAAAACTCTGAGCGCTAGTAAATGTACATTGAAGTAACAAAGTCAGTTTTCAATTATTGTAAATGATTTATCACTTGTTCTAGTCAGTTGCAAATATATTCTTTATGCTGATGATATGCAGATCTACATGCATGGGCTGCCTGCGGAAATCGATTTAGCCTTGTCAAGAGTAGAAACAGATACACAGGCGTTTAATGACTGGGCTTCCGTAATAAGTTGGTGCTAAATTATGATACCAAAATGACACTGTCTCCGAGATATGTTGAACCAGTGCCATTGGAATCTGGATCGAAAATGTATATTAAAGATACTTCTCGTCTCATACATTCGCTCTGCACGAAGTCTAGGTATGATAATAGATCCATGCCCAAATTGGAAAGATCATGTGGGTTATGTTAACTGGAAAATGTGTAAGAACACAAAATCAGTTGACGCTTTCTGATAGAATCTAATTTTTCAGCCTTTGATTTCACAGGCACATCAAAAAAACGTTGTCAGACCAAGACTTACGATTTAAAAAATTGGAAGGTGGCGGCGCAAATTCTGGCTTCAGCATCGGATTCAACGCCTAGACATACATAGAGAAACATGTGTAAAGTCTTCGGGTCTCACAAACAACCCCCGAAAACAAAACAAAAAAAATAACAACTAAAAGCAAAAAAAAACAACAAAAAAGCAAAAAAAATATTTCACTGCGAGTTTTTGCGGATTAAAAAATTGGAGGGTAGTGGCGCAATTATGGCTTCAGATTCGGAATCAGCACGTCGAGATACATAGAGAAAAAACACATGTCAAGTCTTTGCATCTAGCATTTTGTGTGTACATGCGTTTTTTAATTAACCAACTTACATTTTTGGCAAATTTGATTGGAATCTTTATGTACAGACTTATTCAACTCTGAATGAGGAAGTGTTTCGTATTCCGCATGTTAGAACGTGACACTATCGGAAGTCATTTTGAGAATATACAATTGATTTGTGTAACAAATTACCTGTGGCTGTTAGGTCTGCACCGTCCCTTGATGCGTTCGGGGACGTGAATATTTGAGGATCTGCTCGATCTACAAGGGTGTGCGTGATGAAGTGACATTTAGTAACGACTGTGGTAACGAGTTAAGTGATGTTCTGATTACATTATTGCCACTGTTGGATGTTGGACTTCTTGATATTGTTACTACGTATGCTATTTAGAAGGAAGTAATGTGTGCGCTTTTGACTATCGTTCTGTCGTAAATGAAATGTACTTTGATATGATTTAATTGGATAGAATGATACTTTACTGGATATTGGCGATCTTCGGTCATTGGTAAATAATTTTTAGTTGTTTGTGATTTGATGAAACCTTTACTATTTACATAAATTTGTAGCCAACGGAGAAAACTTACGGCAAAATAAATGTTTATTAAAAACAATCTTACCCCCTCTCTCTGTGTCAAAACACTCCCTCTCACCTCCCTTTCTGTCGAACACTCCGTCTCGCTCACTCTCTCATCCTCGGGGTCTCGCTCCCTCTCTCTCGCGGGCGCACGCACGCGCGCGCACACACACACACACACACACACACACACACACACACACACACACACACACACACCACAGAGTCACTGTCACTCTTTCTTGAGAGAGTCAGTTGTTGGGAAATATGGCTTATTCTTATGCTACAACCAGGGTTATTATTACACAAATTACTGGTTTAAGTTTTAAAATGTTCAATCATAATAAAATTAAGTGTTTACATCTGCAAATAATTGCACCTGTGAATAGTTAATTGTGTATTTTGAATGTGTTATTTTACTTTCTTCGTATTCACAATGTAAATACTCACATAATTTGCTACGTAATTTAAAGTATTATTTATTAAGTCATTTCTTCTCTTCTAGATAATTTACCTCAAGAAAACGCCTGATGAAGCTTATCGTCCTTTGATTGGTGGATCAAGCCCACCTTTTCTTCCATTTCGGTTAGTGAAAATTCGCTTTGTTAGAATCTCTAATTTTATGCATGTTGTGAATTAATCTGCAATTATTACTTGACTTTTTTCTTATTTAGGGATGCATCCTTTGGCCTATCTGTATACCATGTTACGCTTTTGGATTGTCTCTAAATGCTGTTATAAGGCTTTTAAATTTAGGATTTTTCAATTTTGAAGATTTTGATGTTGAAGAATATGAGTACTATGAGGTAAGAGAGTTTAATTTATTAAGGTGCTGGATTATCAGAATACAAATGGAAAAATTACTGCATTGTCATTTTTTGTTTCAAGAGGGTTGAAAATGGAGACTTAAATTGATAGTACCTCAGAAATTCATTGCCTTTTGTGGAACCTCACGCTAAAAGCAAAATAGAAAACGGTAAGTCTAAGGTAATACTCATCTTCTTTATATGTGGAAATTTGTAACTTTATGCACTATTTACTTTGTTTTTTTCCAGGGTACCCCTTGCATTCACCAGAAACATATTTCACATATTTTCGCCGAAACAATGTTAGTTCTGTGGTACGTCTTAATAAAAAATATATGATGCATCCCGATTCACTGATGCTGGATTTGAACAGTAGAGACTTGTTTTTCATTGATGGAAGTACTCCAAGTGATCAGATTCTCAGACAATTCATAAATATCTCTGAAAATGCTCCTGGAGCAGTTGCAGTGCATTGCAAAGGTAAGATCAGTAATACGCATTTATCATTTTCTCCCTCGGCAATAAATTGTCACTTTACTCTTTCTATTCCAAAACTCCCTTCATGCTGGCGTATAGCTTCTGTAAATAATATCCCTTGTCTTTTGCGCAATAGTTATGGTTTACAAAGAGAGATTTGGAAATTTATATTAATAATTAGGGCCCGGATGTTTATGACCCAAAAATGTTAGAAATATGAAAGCATTGATCTAAAGCAAAAAAAATAAAATATGACCATAAATATGACTTACAAATATTTTGCTTGCATTTTCGAAACCTTCAAAATCATTTCCGCTGTGTTAAATAACCATTATACTGAAAAATATTTTTGAAAATATAACTCATTCACATTCACGCCTTCACCTTTGACACCCCGTGAAGACAATTCTACTTGCTAATTTTATAGAAGCGATTGATCATGGCACAAAAACCTGACAAAGACTTATTTCGCATCTAGTGCTTTCTACGCTTTCTTTTTCTCCATCTATGTAGCATATCCACCTAATTCACAACGCACACATGCCGCGCGCACATACACCCCCACACATACGCTCGCATACACCCACACATACGCTCGCATACACCCGCACGCATGCGCTCGCGCACACCAACGCTCGCACGCATTGCGTCGCGCACATACACCCGCGCGCATGCGCTCGCGCACATAACACCCGCGCGCATGCGCTCGCGCACATACACTTGCGCGCATGCGCTCGCGCACATACACCCGCGCGCATGCGCTCGCGCACATACACTCCGCGCCGCATGGCGCTCGCGCACATACACCCGCGCGCATGCGCTCGCGCACATACACCCGCGCGCATGCGCTCGCGCACATACACCCGCGCGCATGCGCTCGCGCACATACACCCGCGCGCATGAGCTCGCGCACATACACCCGCGCGCATGCGCTCGCGCACATACACCCCGCGCGCATTGCGCTCCGCGCACATACACCCGCGCGCATTGCGCTCGCGCACATACACCCGCGCGCATGCGCTCGCGCACATTACACCCGCGCGGCATGCGCTCGCGCACATACACCCGCGCGCATGCGCTCGCGCACATACACCCGCGCGCATGCGCTCGCGCACATACACCCGCGCGCATGCGCTCGCGCACATACACCCGCGCACATACACCCGCGCGCATGCGCTCGCGCACATACACCCGCGCGCATGCGCTCGCGCACATACACGTCCACAATAAGTCCACGTCACTACTATGTTGTGACGTGGAAGCTCCCTATTGGAGAAAGCCTTCCCTCTCCATTTTTCGTCCGAGACCTTGGTGCGCAAGAACGAAAACCCCGAGTATAGTGGAAGTTATGTAATGCTGCGGAAAGTCTATTTCGAGATTAAACGGGAATCCCCGTTTTGGGGTCCCCCCGATAACGAAAAAGTGTCCGTCCGTCGGTCGGTCGGTCGGTCCGTCGGTCGGTCGGTCGGTCGTCCGTCAGTGCGTCGGTCGGTCGGTCCGTCAGTCCGTCGGTCGGTCGTCCGTCAGTCCGTCGGTCGGTCGGTCCGTCCGTCAGTCCGTCGGTCGGTCCGTCCGTCAGTCCGTCGGTCGGTCCGTCCGTCCCGTCAGTCCGTCGGTCGGTCGGTCCGTCCGTCAGTCCGTCGGTCGGTCCGTCCGTCAGTCCGTCGGTCGGTCGGTCCGTCCGTCAGTCCGTCGGTCGGTCGGTCGTCGTCAGTCCGTCGGTTCGGTCGGTCCGTCCGTCAGTCCGTCGGTCGGTCGGTCCGTCCGTCCGTCCGTCCGTCCGTCCGTCCGTCCGTCCGTCCGTCCGTCCGTCCGTCCGTCCGTCCGTCCGTCCGTCCGTCCGTCCGTCCGTCCGTCCGTCCGTCCGTCCGTCCGTCCGTCCGTCCGTCCGTCCGTCCGTCCGTCCGTCCGTCCGTCCGTCCGTCCGTCCGTCCGTCCGTCCGTCCGTCCGTCCGTCCGTCCGTCCGTCCGTCCGTCCGTCCGTCCGTCCGTCCGTCCGTCCGTCCGTCCGTCCGTCCGTCCGTCCGTCCGTCCGTCCGTCCGTCCGTCCGTCCGTCCGTCCGTCCGTCCGTCCGTCCGTCCGTCCGTCCGTCCGTCCGTCCGTCCGTCCGTCCGTCCGTCCGTCCGTCCGTCCGTCCGTCCGTCCGTCCGTCCGTCCGTCCGTCCGTCCGTCCGTCCGTCCGTCCGTCCGTCCGTCCGTCCGTCCGTCCGTCCGTCCGTCCGTCCGTCCGTCCGTCCGTCCGTCCGTCCGTCCGTCCGTCCGTCCGTCCGTCCGTCCGTCCGTCCGTCCGTCCGTCCGTCCGTCCGTCCGTCCGTCCGTCCGTCCGTCCGTCCGTCCGTCCGTCCGTCCGTCCGTCCGTCCGTCCGTCCGTCCGTCCGTCCGTCCGTCCGTCCGTCCGTCCGTCCGTCCGTCCGTCCGTCCGTCCGTCCGTCCGTCCGTCCGTCCGTCCGTCCGTCCGTCCGTCCGTCCGTCCGTCCGTCCGTCCGTCCGTCCGTCCGTCCGTCCGTCCGTCCGTCCGTCCGTCCGTCCGTCCGTCCGTCCGTCCGTCCGTCCGTCCGTCCGTCCGTCCGTCCGTCCGTCCGTCCGTCCGTCCGTCCGTCCGTCCGTCCGTCCGTCCGTCCGTCCGTCCGTCCGTCCGTCCGTCCGTCCGTCCGTCCGTCCGTCCGTCCGTCCGTCCGTCCGTCCGTCCGTCCGTCCGTCCGTCCGTCCGTCCGTCCGTCCGTCCGTCCGTCCGTCCGTCCGTCCGTCCGTCCGTCCGTCCGTCCGTCGGTCCGTCGGTCGGTCCGTCGGTCGGTCCGTCCGTCGGTCCGTCGGTCGGTCCGTCGGTCGGTCCGTCCGTCGGTCCGTCGGTCGGTCCGTCCGTCGGTCCGTCGGTCGGTCCGTCCGTCAGTCCGTCGGTCGGTCCGTCCGTCAGTCCGTCGGTCGGTCCGTCCGTCGGTCGGTCGGTCGGTCGGTCCGTTCATCGGTCCGGCCGGTCGTCAGTTCGTCGGTCGGTCTTGCCGTCAGTCGGTTCGTCGGTCGGTCAGTGAACACCACTAGCGCCTAAACCATACGTACGATTTACATAAAGTTCATTTTGCTTTTTTTTTTTTTTTTTTCCTTCCAGAAATTACACTTGTATTTTTTAAATATCTCACGCCGTTAACATGCACACTTACAGCGATTTGTAAACATTCTTGCATTTGTGAGTTACTATGCCTCAAATGACTTCTAATGAAGTTTTTGGAAAACAAAACTTTTCTGCGGAAAAAGAGCTTCGAATTTCCCATTTACAGAAACGCTTGAAAGCTATTTTCTTAAAAACTGCTCCAAATTTTTCAATGAAAATCTCCATTTATCACGACGTTTCACTTTCCTTTAATATTCTTTAAGTAATATTTCGTTTCTGCTATTAGGAAACCGAAAATTTGAGAAAAATTTAAAAACTGTACCTTGGGCGGTGATAGATGCAGCTGGCATGAGTTTGGGGCAGTTTCCAGTTCACACAAGGAAATTAGAAAACTTTACTACGAGAAAGTATGCGCCATTTGTAGCATCACTAATTACTCGTATACATACGTATATACGTAGTGAAGAGAAAGTTGCGTAATATTGCGGAAAATCGATTTCGAGATTTCAACGGAAATACACGTTATGGTGTCCCCTGCCAACTCGCCATGTTGCTCTATTCTTTGTTTTAGCAAAAATTACGAAAATGTAATATTTTTGATTTCCCTCTCACGTCGTTAATATTTATATTAGCGGCAATTTGTTAACATTATTGCATTTACGAGTGTATGTGCTTTAAATGATATTCAATAAAGTTTCTTGGAAACTCGGTAGTTTTCTGTGAAAACTAACCCAGAATTTCGCATTTTCAGTGACGCTCAAATGCCATTTTCTAAAAATACAGCTCCAAATTTTTTTCTTCGAACTTTTCGTAAGGATCGTGCTTATTGCACCGTTGAAGATGACAGAGAATTCATTTGCTGTTGTTGTTTTTTAGTTACACAAATGTAATTTTTTAAATATCTTTCACGCCGTTAATATGGACATTTCCCGCGATTTGTAAACACTACTGCATTTGTGAGTGAAAGTGCTTCAAATTATTTTTCTAATAAAGTTTTTCGAAAACTCGAACATTTTCTGTGCAAAATATCTTCAAATTTCACATTTATGATAACTCTTAAATATCTATTTTCTTAAAAATGGCTCTAAATTTTTCATTGAAAATTACCATTTGGGACGAGATTGTATTCTTCTTTAACATTCTTAAAGTAATGTTTCAGTTGTATCGTTAGGAAACAAAAATAGAGAAAACATCAAAAAATGCACTTTGGTAGCAATAGATGGTAGGTGGCAAAAGTATATGGAAAGAAAGAAAAGCTAGGCCAGACCAAGGAAATTAGAAAATTAACTAGTACGAGAAAGTCTGTGCCATTCTGTAGCACCACCATTTTTTTATTTATACAACTGAATTGAATTCACATGGTGCAGTGCATAGGTACAATACACACTTCAAGTTGTGATTAGATAACTACATCTTTCTAAACCCACAGTAGAACTTTTCAATCATTAATAAATTGCCCTCAATTCCATTTAACAAGTTAATTCTTCAAATTTTCCACATTTACATTCTATCTTCTGTAAAACATCACACTTTTCAAAAATAAATTATGTCCTAAAGTCTTAATGGATGGATATACTTCAACAATGCTATGTTGTTTTGTCATTTAAGAATCATTCTCAGGTTTCTTAACAGCTGGAAATCATATTATTAGCTATAACACCCACTCTCTTTGTTATAAAAACTACGGGGTCATTATAGTTTCTTTACATCATCTATGACACCCCCCCCCCCCCCCAGTGAGTTCTTACTGGCACTATGAAAGGAAGTAGGTAGGTAAACTTATCGAAAGAGATACGAACTGAGTATTCTTAAAATGCTATTTTACAAGTTTGTTTTGTTTTGTTTTGTTTATCTGACTCGTTTTATCTAAACTTAAATTGATATTTGTGTACAGCATTTGGATCATTTTTCTTACAGGGAAAATTCTAAGATCTTCAATTTGGATGTGTGCGAGGGTTATCGTTCCATTACCTTGACCTCTTAAAGTTTTCTCTTCATTCATAATCTTCTACATTCCTTTTGGCTTTTTTCATTTCTTATTTTCCCTTCATCCAGATGTTTTTTTTTATGTCAATACTTAGTTTTATTTAGTAGTCTGTTACACGTGCTAATTTTCTTTGTGTTGAATGAAACTGAAGGGAAAATAACCTTGAGAGGTATGCAAGATGTGAGTTTGGACTTGCATAGATACACATTTGATATCACAAGTGAAAGGAAATGAAGTGAAATATTTGAAAAATGTTTCCAATATTACTGTGTCATTGCAAATATAACAATACTAAGAGTTTTAAAAAATGAATTTTTATAATGTTGATTTGTTAAAATATTTTCAGAAATGCATTAAAAAAGGGTAAATTATTTTTTTGTAAAAAGAATATTGTTAACCATAAAAACTAATTATTTTTCAGCTGGTCTTGGTCGCACAGGCTCATTGATAGGGTGCTATATTATGAAGCATTATCATTTTACTGCTCATGAAACAATTGCTTGGATTCGAACATGTCGCCCAGGATCAATTATTGGTTATCAACAACAGTGGTTGGAAGAGTAAGTTAATTTTTATAATGTTCACTTCATCTCTAATTCTTATTAGAACAAATTAGGTCAAAGATTTCTTTTATTTATTGCTTGGTGGAATTATGCTTATTTTCTTTTATAGAAAACAGTCATCAATGTGGCTACAGGGAGATCTGTTTCGTTCACAAAATGGCCAAGATGCCAATTGTTATCCAGTGCATCAGTATGGAATTTACAGCATAAAAGCCAAATCCTTATCTCTTGAATCTACGTTTCTTTCTGCTGATAATACCCTTGATTTAAAACACCAGACAATGTATCTCGTATTCTTCAGAAAGTAGATACTATGAAACTGGATGATCAAGAAGATGAGAATAAAAATGATTCCTGTCATTCCAAATTAGATCTTATTGAGGTAAACTTTATTTTCCTATAAATATTCTTTTGCCCACATTCACTCTTTAAAAAAAACTTCGTTATGTAGGATGCTGCCAACCAAAACAACGGAGAGACAAAAAGAAATAGCCATATGACTCAAGGAGACAAGTTAAACCAAATTAAGGCATTACGAAGGCATCCTCGTTCAATTACTACTGGAGCTTTGCAGTAAGTTGAACTACAATGGTTATGTGTTTAGTGTGTTAGATATCTATTTTTTTAATGAAGTCTTGGATTTGCAAGTGTGTTTACTTTTTGTACAAACATGCTATTTGAGATAGTATACTTGGTCTTAAAGTGAAAATATTCTACGAGAATTACATTTTTCTCTGATCTTATTTTTGAGTGTTGTCTCAAAACTCTACTTGCTCAACACTTGCTTCTGTATTATACCTAGCTTTCACCATTAGAAACTTGCCTAATCCAGGAAATTGTCTTTAAACACAGCTACTAACCCAAGACCTCTGGTGAAATTAACTTGCTATTATCAGAGCATTTGAACTTTCATGACTTGTTAAACTTGTCCCTTCTGTTCTCCCAAGCTTAAAACATAATTATATACCAGTTAATAACCCTTGCAATTTGTATTATTTCTTAAGAGTGTACGATGATTTTCCATAAAGAAGAACTTATTTAAAATATTCTAAATATTAAATTAATATTCATAAGTGGAAAGTAATAGTGCTTGTAAAAAACAGAAAAACATACAAATTGGTAGCAGGAGATGTAGTAGGTTATTAACAATCCTAATTACAATGCAAGAACACCTATGTTTTGAATGTACTGTAATTCATACTTACCAATGCCATGTTATCTTTATGCCATGTTATCTTGTTATGCCATTCGTTATCTTTGTCTTGCACTCTTGTGTTGGTTATTTCTTTATTTTCAATGTAAGAAATTAGTACATGATGAATGTCCAAAATGATATCCTTGCTTGAGTATGTGTAAAGTAGTAATAGTCCTATTTGTGTTTATCCTTTTTTGAAATAAGTTATGCTATGTTTATTTTGAAAAATGTTACTTAAATGTCTCATTTTAATATTATAGTTTGGAAGATGGACGTCCACATACCAGAGCAAAATCGCAGCCTCTTCGCAGTGGCCAGCCAAGTCCAGCTCCTCAAACAATTTTATCGCCTCTGAAAGCTACTAAAGTGAGCACTACTATTGTTGCTGCTCATAATAAAGAAAAGGATAAGGAAAAGGAACGTGAAGTTGCATCGGCCCAAGAGACCTTCACGGACTCCAACTACTGTCACAAAAAGGTATAGTGTTATGTCTGTATACACACAGCAATCCAGTTTTTTGTTTACTAAGAAAGAAAAAGATGTTAAAGAGTAAAAGATGCATGTTACTTTGCAATTAATTGTGTTTTTAATTTGGAAAAGTTTTTATATTGAAGATAAGAGTTAAATACTGGTGATAGTACTCATGTTGTTCAAAATATGTACTCATGACAGTAGTATGTCAGTATCTTGTTTATTTGAGCACTTCAGTACTTAAAACTTTCTTTTAAATTCTAGTGATTTTATTCTTAATGAATTAATTTTGCTTACTTTTGATTTAAATCTACAAATTACTTAATTCTAGATTCAAATTTGTGAAGTGTCAAATGAATTCTAAACATGATGTAACAAAATTCGTCACAGAATTTCAGGAATGGATTCTTGATTCTGAAAGGCAAGAGACAACCATTACAATATGGGTTTGGAAATGCTTAATTATGAAATTAAGACTTGCTAGTTTAAGCACAATGTTCATATATCACAAGATATGGTTTGAGTGACCTCCACTTGCCTGAGTACAGGCCTCTGTTAGTCTTGGAATTGAGTGCAGAACACATTTAAATATGGCTGGTGTGTAGTACATACTGACTGATAGGCTGCCACAATTTAGGCCCAGAGAGTTTATCATGTGTAACAAACAAATACACCAAAGACGTGAATCTCCCAGGGTTTGTTGAGCGTGTATAACTCCTGAGTTTGTGGGTTGTGATGTATTCCTACAAAGGTCTGTTGGGGTAATCTGAGAGTTGGATATTGTTCCTGATACAAGCAAAGCTCTCTCCAAGCATAGTCATCCAGCAAATCATACTTGTAAAACAAACACACAAGTTCTTAATTTATGTACATGGCTGTAGGCTGAATACCAAAGAAGATAAACTTCTAAAACAACCAATGATTTGCTAGTGCTAAGATGTATTCAGGTCACGTATTTGCAACGTTATTATTCATGTATCAATTGTGACCATCTTGTCTTAGCTCAGAGGTAGTCCTGCCCTAACATTTATGAAAGTTCAGAAATTTTGCATTAATAAATGTTCAGATAACTCTTTACTTAATCATTTTTGGTCCAATATTGTAACGGACTTTCTCTCTTCTCTCTGTATGAAGAATCCATTCCTGAAGTTGTTACATCCTGTATGTATGTGTGTGTGTTATCACTGACCAGACTAGTGAGATTAAAGTAGTGTTGTATTTATAAGTGTTTTATTATATAAAAGGATTTTTTTTTAAAATAACTTTATTCTTTTAGTTCTCTATTAACCTATTGCAATGTACTTAATCACCAGTGAATACTGTTCCTAAGTAAAAATGGTGTGGCTAATTATGATGCATTTGAGTCTTGGGTACAATTGAATTTTAGTCAGAATGAAATTAGTTTACAGACATGCTGTAAACACTTATTATGGAAGGTTTACCGTAGATACATTCCTGCAGTTTGTGGGACAGAAAATTGTTTAATCTATAGTCAAATATTTTGTTATGTTTATATTTATAATTGTTGATTATATAATATTACTGTACTTCCATTAATTTCTTCTCGAACAGTGATATTTGTAGAATTCATTAAATTATCTTTATGAAACATTTTTTTCTATATAATCATGCATGGATATTAGAAGCAATTCTCATAGTATCAATGCAATATCGTTTGGCTTGAACAAAGCAGTTAATAGAATTTTTAATATTTGTTGATAATTTCCCCGAGTTTAATCTTGCTCTGTTATGTTAATTTTTTCTTATGTAATAGTACTGAAAATAAACTTTAATCATGAAGGGATTTGCTTCTTTAATTTTAATTCAAGTTAGTCCTTCAGCCATTGTTTCCTGTGTGGAAGAGAAAACTGGTGTGCTTCTGGTTTCTTAAATAACCAGAATCAATGAATATCCTAGTTCCTATTCTGGAAGTCTTTTTTAGTCAAATATTTATTTCAATTTGCTCTGTTTAATGGTTAAGTAAATTGTTCACAACTGGAGTTGAAAGTTTTGCTGATTTTCTATTCAATTGTAGATTGTGCATTGCATTATCTCCTCTTCTTTTGTTTTCCTATACAACATTCAAGTATCAATGACATAGGTTCAATCATAATTATTAGATTCATTATCTTTGGGTCATTTTTCTTTAAATGCCAAAATGCATCCTCTAATCCATTGAAGTGATGTTTCTAGTGTGCTGGTGTATTAATGAAAAATTGACATGGAATTGGACAGATGAAGCACACTACATTATATTAACTGACCATCAAATTATGATAATATTTGGAGCATTTATCCTTCATTCTCAAAAACTGAACACTTCGGTGTAAATAATGTTTAAGTTTTGTCTGCTTAATCCACTGTTGGGTGCCAGCCATCTGTCAGATGAAGCAATATACTTTCCCACTTTCTTGTTGTCAGAAGGATGAGTTTTCTTCAGTAGCTTACTTTTCTGTGACACAATACTGACACAAGTTAAAACATTTACAGACACTTTATCGACCTTTCTAGAAACTCTAAGAGGACAAATAATTTATTAGATTAGATGTGCTCAGTCTTGTTACTGTTTCTATCTTTTCATTTGTAAATTTCCTGGTAAAAATTAGTAAAAGAAATTTGTTAAAATTACATGCTTTAACTCATTCAACAAAAAGTAAAGAGTATGCTACTCTACATTTGAATATTTTTGCTGATAATGGTTAGGAGCAACGTTCATTTTTCCATTTTATTGATGAACATTGCTCATGAGTAATTAGACATTGAGTAATTTGATGAATTTCCATTTGTGTGTGCATGCACAAATTACATCAAATAAAAATTTTAAAATGGTTTATAAAACCTGCCTGATTTCATTTTATATAATCACGTGGGTGAATTGTGCCAAATGATGTGATGAGAGATTGTGCCCAACAAGGGTGAAAATACTATTTCACGTTTTTTCTTGGATCATTGTAAATATTGATCCATCTGCAATATACACTATCAAGAATACTGATAGTGTAATAAAGGATCTTACTAGGTAAGGTCATCAGAAAAATTTAGCAACATTACAAATTATTAAATTCAATATATATTACTATTCTTTTCAAAAAGCTTGTGCTTTTCCCTGTCTAACACTTGCTGCAATCGTGGACAATATTACCAATGTTTTGATCGATTTACGGTTGTCTTTGCATTATGTATACATAATACCCAATGTCTCCTATTAAGCAATAAAAAATATGAAGTCAAGAAAGAAAATTTATCAATTTTCATCAAATACAAAATATATTTTGAATTATTCCATTTGTTTTCCTGCAATACTTTTTTGTTTTCACTGATCATCTGGTTTCCATATAACGGAATGTAAATAACTGATGTATTATTTTCTGTTAATACATCTCTCTCTTTTTTCTCTCCCTCTCTCTTTTTTCTCTCCCTCTCTCTTTTTTC